>CAJRST010037777.1:15078604-15153108 GCA_907169785.1 Menidia menidia | reverse complement strand
TGTGTGTGTGTGTGTGTGTGTGTGTGTGTGTGTGTAAATACAACTGTAGCTTTAAAGAAGTAAATACAGATTCAATACCGAGACTGAATCAGGGTTTACTAATGCTCTAAATGTCTTATTTTACTTTTGTCATGCTGGTTTAGGGGGTTACAACTATATGACTACTTATGAATATGAACAAATAAACATTTTTAAGTGAAATTTGTGCTTTTTGGACATTTTTTAAAAAATCTATTCTTTTCCTTTTTAATCTGCACGAGTTTCCAAATAGTATCTGATCAAATATGTTAAGAAATGAGAAATCTAATCCAAAATGTTGCTAGTAGGTCAACATAATTAAGATAAATGCATGCATTTGTCTCCACTTTAGCCAAACCCTTCTCTGCGGGTGAAATAACTCCATTTCAATAATCTGTGAAAGCCCTCCCTGTATCTTGGGATGCTGGGTGTGGTCCGGCATCGCTGGGCAGGATGTTCAAACAAGCAAGAAGCTGCAGACCGGACAGAGACATGCGGGAATACACGACTTACAAACAAACAAAAAATATAATTATCTTATCTTACTCATACAGACATGCCATTATGTAGATGGGTGCATTTTCCATAATTTTGTCATCTTTTAACCTGAAACTTGGTACGCTAAACTCATTCATCTATTCACTCACCCTGCACTTGTTTATCTCTTCATCTTGCTTTCACATTTCTTTCTATTTATCTGTCCTCTCTTTCTGTAAATGACTAAAATTCTTCGCTCCTAATGGCCTCACTCATGTAATAGCATGCCAATTAGTGCCCGCTAATGACCGATTAAGAAATCATCGTGTACTTTTAGCTGCTGGGACAAATTAGAAATCGAGGCTCTGCGTTTCTTTCATTCTAATATCCATCCTGCCTTCATGAAGGCCCAATTAACCTTAATTCTCCATCAGCTCAGCTCACATTAACAAATAAAGTAGAAGAAAAGACTGTGCTTTTGTATTGGACAGTGACGATTGTGGGAATCCGTGTGCCTCCAATAGACCTGATTAAATAGAGAAATGGAAAAAGGAGTGTTATGCCCTAGAAGATCTGCTTTTTCTTTAGGCCGTATGTTGCGTGACGTCCGATTTTACTCGCACTCCCATTACTCTCTGAAATGAGAAATGGAGAAACAGAGGTGTTGAGCTTTTCAAAGCGACCTCTGAGTAGCAAAAGTTAATAAAGTGTTTTTTCCCCCCGAATGTAAACAAGTCTGCAACTTAAAAAGCAGATCTAATGATGTCGTAAGACTGCACTACTGTGCTGCATAGGGCTGATGCTGACAAGCTCATTATGAAATGTTAATATCCATCCATTAGTTATACCACTTTGTCCTTTGGAGGTTAAGATGGAGCCTAGGCAAATCAATGCTGATTTTATATGGAGACAGCGTAAACTCAACCTCAAACATAGAGCTTATTAATTAATTAACTGGTCAGTTTTAAATCCTTTTAGCTTGTTGGGGGAAGCCAAAAAAGTAACCTGAAACAACACTTGATAGCTCATGAAAGTCACACATTTTGCACTAGGCTTAACAGAGAAATTAAATGTTCTGAGTTAATGGCAAACTGTGTTGCCATTCATAATACTTTCCAAGTGACGAGTGACAAGTGAAAGAGGGAGTGTCAAAGTTTCACAGTACCGGCCTTTTTCCATTGCATCGCAAAGAAGGAAACTAAATGGAGCCTCTCATCATGGATGCAATGCTCCTAACTGACTCACACTAAAGGTGAAATGATGAGAGTTGAGCTGCAGCGTGCATTTTTGGTCCAAGTTGAGTTTTAATTTAAATGTCCCGCCGTGATGTGCTTTTAAGAAAATTAGTAGATCAAGTGTAAAATCATATCATATTTAAGACATTTAGAACATTTGATAAAATAAATTCTTGGTTGGTGAGTTATGAATCAAGTGTTTTGAAATAATAAGTATCTAATGGAAAAGGTCTCCCATGTCATCCATTTTCCAGTATGGTGACATTAACACTTCTGACAAGAAATACATCTGTAGTTGTAGTGGGGATAAAACTAATGATTGTGTAATTGTGTAAAAGTAAAAATGTAGTTCCATCCCCCATCCTGAGATATCACAGCGATGCGTACGTTGCAGAGGAAAATTCAGTGTTCACAGGATCTGGCCTTTAACAGAACTAGACACAGGGTGGATGGCCATCTGCCGCAAATGGTTTGGGGTGAAGGGAAAGAGAGACAAACAAACAAAGATAGCACAGGGACACAAACAAACACAAATTGTCCCGGCTTGGGAATGAAAAAATTTTGAGCTGGATGCTTTATAGAATTCAGATCGAGCCTACTGCATCATGACTGCGCTGCTGGCTCTGACTTGACCAATCCTGCCAGTGTAAAAAATATTTTAAAAAAGTTTAAGAAACTTATACTGACGGTTGATCTAACCAGGAAAGGCCCTTCAACTGAAGGCACTGGCCTCCAAACGGCATCCATTCATTGCACCAAACTGCAGAATACATGTTCAAGGGAACATTTGGATCAGTTGAATACACTTTTAAGAGTCCTTTCAATAGCCTAGAATAAACATAATAAATCCATGGACTGGCCATTCAGCACATTCGCAAAACTGCATTGAAAAGAATAGCCAGTGTAACTGTAGACTTGACTAAGAGTGTAAAGGCTTTTTAAAGTAATTGTTGAATTGCATCAACAGTAAAAGTGTGGTACATAGCCTTTTTTAGCTTGTCTAGTATAGTGTCCAAAAGAAAAGTTTAGATGAAAGTGGTATTTACTGTCTTCAGTCAGAGAGCTCAATAGTAAAAAAAAAGAAAAAAAGAAAAACAAAACAAAGAAAAAAATGTGTCCATTTGCAAAGTGGTCCAAGGAATTTACCTGGGCTCAGTGCCTTTTCTGTTTTTGGGTGAGCTTGTGAAGTCAGCACTGTTTAGCTTAAAGGTATACATGTCTCAACATGGGCCAGCTAAAATACTACAAAAAAGGATTACTCTAACTGTCCTCTGTTAATGAATAGTCAGAGGCAGTCGTGTCTTGGAAATTGCTTTCCTGCATTTGTAAGGTTATTGCAGGCTAAATTTGGATGAGTTGGTGGAATACCACTTCATTCTCAAGATTGTCAAAGGAAGACATTAAGTACAAATCTATAAATTACAGCTACGAGCCAATTTCCCTTGACAGGCCCTCCAAACCGTCTGTTGAAGGCGAGGCTGATGCCTTTGTTGCACAGTGGACTGTGTACTACAAAGAGTACTCTGTCGTTGTACAGACTGGAATTTGGGTGTTAAAGTTGATGTCTCATTCATACACTCCTGGGCGGTGGAAAAGATAGAGACAAACAAAAAAAGAAGAGGGACCGGCATCCAGGAAACACACCATTCAATTATGATGAAATTTTTGCCGTATAAGTGGACGGCTTATAATAAAGAGCAAATTTTAAGCTACAACTTATGTCATCTGGCAAGAGTAGGATTTCAGTTATATGTCCTTTCACACAATTGAGCTTTTTTCACTCAGCTAATTCTCCAACACTAGCTTCTCGGTACAAGCACATACTGAGGGGGCGCTGATCCATTCTCTTTAGTCTGTGTATATCTCCAAAGAGCAGCAGTAAGGTAATGAGGTAAGGTCTTGATGAGGTTTTTTAGGAAGGGGTTAGGGATAATGGCTTTTTTTTTATGTGGCTACAGTGTTTTCGGACCTATGCTGCCACGAAATTGGGAAAAATGTAAAAAATACAGTAAAAGATACATATGCATTTTAATGTTAAAAGAAATATAAGGAAAACCTAAAATAAATTGACAAACACTGACACGTAGACACATGTTGCAAATTTTGTAAACAAAAAAACTGAATGTGCTGGATAGTTGAATAAAAGAATGATTCAAGTCAAGAGATGTAAAAAATATAGTAAATGCAGTTAATGCATAGGTACGGTGCCGGTGCATAAGTAAATGCATATTTGCGAGATAATAAAAAGTGGTCTAGAAGAATTTATACAGGGCTGATGATGGATAGAAGTTATTTTTTAGTTATTTAGTTATTTTTTAGTCTGTTTGTTTCTGTTATCATGGATCCAAAGCAGCTGCCTGGTGGGCAGATGCTCAAGCAGTGAATGTCAAAGATGAGATGGAATGTATGTGCAATCTGTTAATGTTCCTGAGGCGACTGGAGCTGTACAGTTCTTCAGTTGAGGGTAGAGGGTAACCGACTATTCAATTCAATTCAATTCAATTTTATTTATATAGCGCCACATCACAACAACAGTTGTCTCACAGCGCTTTCCAAACAGAGCAGGTCAGACCCTACTCTGAAGTTAATTACAGAAACCTAACAATTCCCACTATCTGCTAGGTAACCTTCAAAATGTATTAATTAATCGTAATGGAACAATTTAAACTTGAAGGTTATACAAATAAACATCTCGGCTGAAATGCCCCGTGCTGTTCGGATCCTAATGTTCTTGAACAAGATCAGTCGAAAAGGGAAGAGAATGAGGTCTGTGCTCTTTCTTTTTCTGTGAAAATGAAAATGATTCATGAGACCTTTAGTGTCTAATGCTTATCTTCTAGATTTTAAGACAGATGAACACACACATACACACCTGCAGCCAAGTCTGGGGGGGAGGCTTTATTGGCTATACTGATACAGCCAGGCCTGATGCTATCTCTCTAATGATTATCCTAGACACAGACTTGGAGCAATCAGCTGACTTCTGTGTATCCATACTCTCAGGTAGAAAAAACCCCCCACGAAAGGCAGAGTAGAGTTCTCCCCTTCCAATAAATCAGAGCACAGTTTAGAGAGTTGGCTTGTTTTTTGCAGTGTGTCTTTTGCCCTCATTGCTCACTTGTACACACTACGCCCAGATTTCATCTGGCTAATTTAAAACACATTAGGCTGTCAGAGTGCTGTCAGGGTTTTGCGATGAGAGAGAAGCCGGCCTCTATCTATTGATGTGAGGGAGCCCCGACTCTGTCCTCCCAGCCCACAGGAAACTCTTTCCAGCCTGATAAGGAGCAGAAAACACCACTCAAGGAGGAAAGCAAGCCCCGCCTCAGCATTTTCCCGACAAATGCCGTGGTAATGGTGTGGCTCAATGTGTTTTCTTCCTCGACTTTTGTCGTTTTAATGCTCAGAACTCTGAGTCACCATGTAGAGCTGGGAAACTGCAGCTGTTTTATTTAATGACATAATGAGGCTTAAACCACTTATTTATGATTGTTAGTAATATTTGATTTACATCTGTAACGTTAAACTGCCATGGTAGGCTTTTTACAAAATTTAATTTCTGTTAATCAGATAGCTTTTTTTTTTCAAAGCGGGGAACAACATTCAAGCCTCAACACAACAAGAAATCCCACCCTAAGCATGAGTTATACATCTCTTTAAAGGACTTAGGACGCAAGTAGAACAGACACAGAGTAGTGTGGTAAGCACATCCTAGGCATGTTATCCTGTTACAAGTGTTAAGAGAACGGGTGTTTTCTTTCCAAATGTGTTTAGAGGGTAAATTAAGAGGGGTGTACATGTTGCTCTGACTGTGGCCGTCTTACTAACGTGGAGCCACAAGTTATGAAAGTGCATTTATGAGGATGCTGTTTCCGAGCTCTTCTTTTAGACTTCAATAGTCAGAACTCTCATCACAATTTTCTTTTTCTTCTGCACAGACCTCTTACAGAGCATGCTTCTGATGACAAAGCTGGCCTCGCCTATGCAGAGCTCGCTGCAGCGTAGCTGTGCAGACGTTTGGCCCGCTGTGCTCCCAGTTATCGACTTTAATAAGGCTAGACATGTCTGTCTATTATTAGAAGATATACAGCTCCCTCTATTAATAGCCTACAGTGGGGGAAATAAGTATTTGACCCCTTGCTGATTTTGCAGGTTTGCCCACTTACAAAGAATGCAACGATCTATAACTTTAATCATATGTACATTCTAACAGTGAAAGACAGAATCCCAAAGAAAATTCCAGAAATTCACATCATATGAATTTATAAAAATTGATAACCATCTGATGAGAAAAAATAAGTATTTGACCCCCTACCAAACAGCAAGTATTCTGGCTCCTACAAGCCAGTTAGTCTTTCTTTAAGACACAGCCCCAATCCCAACCAATTATCTACATCAAATATAACCGCCTCACCTTGTTACCTGTATAAAAGACACCTGTTAACACCCAAACAACCAGCATCCAACATCACCACCATGGGCAAGGCCAAAGAGCTTTCTACGGACATCAGGGACAAGATTGTTGATCTGCACAAGGCTGGGATAGGTTACAAGACATTCGGAAAACAACTTGGAGAGAAAAGATCAACTGTCGGTGCAGTTATCAGGAAATGGAAGAAGCACCACACCACCGCCAACCTCCCTCAGTCTGGGCCTCCACACAAGATCTCGCCTCGTGGGGTGTCCCTGACCATGCGAACGGTAAAGAATCCTCCCAAAACCACAAGGGGGGAACTGATGAATCAACTGAAGGCACCTGGGACCACAGTTACAAAAGAAACGGTTGGTAACACACTACGCCGTCATGGATTGAAATCCTGCAGCGCACGCAAGGTCCCCCTGCTCAAGAAGAAACATGTACAGGCCCGCATGAAGTTCGCCATTCACCACCTGGACGACTCAGAAGAGGCCTGGAAGAAGGTGATGTGGTCAGATGAGACCAAAATAGAACTTTTTGGCCCCAACTCAACTCGTTGTGTTTGGAAGGCAAAGAACACCGAGTACAACCCAAAGAACACCATCCCCACCGTCAAGCATGGTGGTGGCAACATCATGCTTTGGGGGTACTTTTCAGCCAAGGGGACGGGACAACTCAATCATATTGAGGGGAGGATGGACGGGGCTATGTATCGTGGAATTCTGGACCAACATCTCCTTCCCTCAGTGAGAGAGCTGAAGATGGGTCGAGGATGGGTGTTTCAGCACGACAACGAAACTAAGCACATCGCCAAAGCAACAAAAGGGTGGCTGGAGAAGAAGCACATCAAGGTTTTGGAGTGGCCTAGCCAGTCTCCAGACCTGAATCCAATTGAAAATCTTTGGAGGGAGCTTAAAATTTGAGTTGCCAGGCGACAACCTCGGACCCTGAATGATTTGGAGGCTGTCTGCAGGGAGGAGTGGGCCAACATCCCTTCCGAAATGTGCACAAACCTTGTCACCAACTATAAAAACCGTTTGACATCTGTGCTGGCCAATAATGGCTTTTCTATAGAATATTAAAATGCTGTTTGTCCAGGGGGTCAAATACTTATTTTTCCTCATCAGATGGTTATCAATTTTTATAAATTCATATGATGTGAATTTCTGGAATTTTCTTTGGGATTCTGTCTTTCACTGTTAGAATGTACATATGATTAAAGTTATAGATCGTTGCATTCTTTGTAAGTGGGCAAACCTGCAAAATCAGCAAGGGCTCAAATACTTATTTCCCCCACTGTAGGTGATTTTGACTAGACAGCCCTCTCATAAACGTCCTAAGGGAATTAGGCTCACACGCATGCACACTGCGGTGCTTTGGAGAACAGTTGGATCTTCCTTCATGAAGAAGACTGTGATCTTTGGGAGGGAGAAGTGCGATTATATAGTGTGCCTCGCATCGCTGTCAACCTGCCAGGCAGGAAATCAGCATTTAATATGTCCTACTATATTTAACTTCGCTCTTCCAGTTTATTCACTTTACATCTAATAGGTCTCTTGTGCTGATGGATGCAGTCTATATCCATGCAATATGCAGCAAACGCTCCTCCATAAACCGTAAAAAATTTCCGCATGTAGGAAGGCAGATTTTCAGATTTTTTATGAAGTCTCAAATGTGTGTTATGTGCATAATTCTATTATAGCAGCACACAGAAATATTGTTTCAGGTGCAAACACTGCAGGTTCACAAGGCTTATTTATAGGCGAGGGTGTTTGAGAGTGCATCTTTTATATTGCATCGCTCTTCATACTCTCTTTAACTGTGTTATGTGCTCATGTCGTGCATTGTACCCAATATGTAAGCTCTGGCTCCCGCTTTCTGTTTTTCTTGCTGTAGGTGTGCTGCAGGTCAGCGGGATGCGTATATACACGTCCGGAAATGTCGAGGCGGTCAACGGGACGGACATCCGTCTGAAGTGCACCTTTCAGAGCTCCGCTCCCATCAATCCCAATGCCGTCGTCATTTCCTGGACTTTTAGACCCCTGCGACCGGGCCGAGAGGAGTCGGTGAGTCCGTTTCTGTAGATGTGTTCAGGAAAAAAAAAGAAAAAGAGATCAAACGTCATCTCTGTCTTGCTGTGTCGGGGAGCATCCAGCTGAGAGTTCAGCTGGTGAGTCACGAGGCTGCTTGGAGAGTGTCTGTGTTTCTGTAACAGGGCGTATGCAGCAGCTATATGTATGCAGGAGTAAGCTTTTTTTCCCCTCTTAACTGAAATAGAAATCAAAAACCTTCTTCCACCAGCCCCATTAAGTATGTGATATTATATCCAAATCATGACAATCAAATCCAGCATGGCCATCATTAGTTAAACCAAATCTATTCATGACACTCCACTTTTAGGTGTTCCACTACCAGCAGCGGCCGTATCCCCCTATCGACGGCATCTTCAGAAAGCGCATCGCCTGGGATGGCAACATAGCAGGCCGCGACGCTTCCATCATCATACGAGAGGTCAAGTTCACCTACAATGGCACCTACGTCTGTCAGGTGAAGAATCCACCAGATGTTCACGGTGCGGTGGGAGAAATTCGCCTCCGAGTTGTCACTACAGGTCAGCAGGGTTTTTTTTCACATTGCCTTTCACCATATAGTGCTATATGTGAATGCCACTTGAGAGGATTAGATACACACAAAGCACATAATGTTACCAGGGGGTATTTCTATGACCACAAAGGGGGAAAAAATGCTGAGATGTTTGACGACTGTAGACATACTACATTCTATACTGCTTTTACTTGAATTTTTTGTCTCTCCCACCATTATCTCCTTTATGTGATGCAGAAAAGACTTTAGCAAAGGATAATATTTAGCTATGGCGGTCCACATGATGAAAAGTAGTACTTTCACTTTTGCTTGGCTCCAGAATCGTACATGCCTGCTTCTTTTTCCGAAGTCCCTTTTACTCGAAGGCCTAAGCATTGTTTAACTATGTGGACATGAGCGCAGAAAGAGTCACGAAGTCAGTAGGGAAAAGCGGTTTAAAGGTTCACCTCACATTCAAGTTTATTTCCATCAGAGGTTTTGTACCACAGACAATTGAAACGACTACAAACTTAATGCTACACCTGATGCTAGACTTATGAATGCATATCCAGAATTCCTAATGCACCTATTTCCTTGCCACTTACAGCCTCTTTCAATGAACTTCTCCTTCTGGCTCTGGGAATCGGAGGCGGCATCGCGGCTGTAGTCATCCTCCTCATCATAATCGTCTCCTGCAGGAGGTGCAAGAAAAGTCAGAGACATCTGGAGGAAAATGAGGAGGCTCCCCGCAAAGAGCGAAAAGACCCCACTGTGTGGTAAGCCCAAGCACAAAACAGAAGGAGAGAGGAGGGGGGGACCAGGAAAGGAGCAGATGAGTCATAAACATCTCTCTTGTTCATGTGGGGCAGGGGGCTCTTGGGATCAGGGTATGTGGTGCTCCCTCTTGGAACCTGGGGACTCTTTTCCTATTGGATGCTTTACTCTTTTCCTTCCTCTCCATCTTTGGATCCCAGATTCGGATAAAAAAAACAAAAAAAAAACAGGCAGCTGTCATTAAGCAAAAATAAACCGAAAACGTGCCTTTGAAGAGTTATCTATAGCTACTGAACTTTAGCCAGACTGCTGTATAGCCTCTATTATATCACTTGCCATTCACTTTTGAGAAGCTTCTGTTTTTTTATCAGTTAATCTTTTCCCTTTTGGGCAAATGGGCTTCGAGACATAATTCCTTGTTAGAGAAAACGTTTTGATGATGTAGATGTAGAAAAACGTTTTTTTCTTCCCTACTAATATATTTGTAGCCCCATTGAACCACTGCTGTATGACATGTTGGAAACAGTGAAGCAATTAATAGAAAAACTGCGAAGCAACGAATAAGCACTTTCCAAAGTTCTGTCAAGTCTTTCTTTGAATGAACAAGAACTCCACGAATCAAAATTCAAAGCTCCAATCAGCCTTCATTTGGATGATTGTATATGCCAGCTGTCTGATCCAATTTGTTGGGGCTTTTCTGAATCTACAAGAGCATGCTGGTATATTGCTTTTTTGTTTCACTACTGAAGATATGCTACTGTATTTGTCTGAGATTTTGTGTTTTTTTTCAGATTGATTTTGTGGTTGTTTTGTTGTGATAGAAGCAAGGTTACAAAAGCAAACTCAATGGCAAGCACTTGTTAGAAACAGACAATGTTTACTTTTGTACCGTATCCAACATAAGCACAAAAAGTTTCAAATTTAACCAGTCGATCAAAAGTTTTTGTCATTTCTGTTGGTAAAGACATTATTTACAGTTTCTACCAGCCTGTTGTCTGTTTCAAACAATAAGCTTTTTTGTCTTAAACATCTTTTCCGTGGGCGTGTGAAACTTCTTTGCCTCTTTCCTGGGTTTTCAGATCTGTCTGTGAAAGGTTCAGTGACCTTAAACCAAAACTTTTTCATTTCATCTTGGCTCATCTAAATCTATTTTTCAATTGCTTGGTGAAGAGGGTCCAAAATTCCTAGAAGCAGATGAGTAAATAAAAAAAAAATTGTTCCAAGTGGACGACCAAGTCCAGTCTGACGCTAACCCTATGTCCCCGCTGCTGTGTTTGTGTCCACTCAACCTTGTCTGTCCTCGTTGTGTGTGTGGAACTTTGCACGTGTCTGAACAACATCAACTTGTAAATGTGTCACACATGAACGCATGTTCCTGTGTCTATGTGTGCTGTGTCGTTCTCTCCCCGCTGTCTGTGCGTGCGTGTCCCAGCCATCCATCGAGGGCCATCCACCTGTACATATCACAGACAACCCTAGAGATTGACAGTTCAGATGGCATGATCTCAGACCCCAGCACCCCAGATTCCAGCTCCTCAGAGGAAGACGGCCCTAGCTCGGATGACGACGATGGCGGGGGGGATTCCGACTGAGGAGGTGGTGACAGAACAGAGAGATAAAGGCACTTATGTGAAGAAAAGCCAGGGGGAAAAGAGTGGATCCCACTCAGCTTCAAAGTAGTGGCTGCCACTGTGATGAACACAAGCACATTGTTCACAACGTAAGGGAAAACGCAGGCTTTCTGAACAAAAGGCAAAACAAAGGAAATGCAGGAATGTAATCTTCTGATTCAAAGCAGGGCTTTAGATTAGAAGTACAGTTACCTTACTTTAAATTGGACAAAGAAGTGTTATTATGTGTGTAACTTGGGAAAAACTTGAATAAAACAGTAGGGCTCAGAAACTTAAATGTAATCTGATAAATGGTATGGTAAAAAGGGCTGTATTCTATTAGACTTACCAATAGCCAGTCTGCTGGTTAAGATATGGAGCTTGTTAAATGCAGGAAAAACAATAGCTTATTCAGCAGAGCCAAGCGAAGAAACTGAGATGCGGATACATTTAAAAAAGGATTTTGCTGTCACGATGAGCCATTCACAGATCCCACAGCTTTGTGGAAAAAGTCTTAAATCGTTTGTGAGATCATCCTCTATGCTGGAGTGTTCCATTTTGTTTAGTTTCTTTTACAGAGAAAGGTCACGACTAATAGTTTAGATCTTTTTTTTTTTTCCCAGTTGTGCGGTCCATAATGAGAGGTGGGCGCTTTTTAAAAACACGCTTTCTCCTGCGTGCGTAGGCCATGGTGCTTAGAATGTGTCATAGCATGGTGCTTGAATAAAAAACTGAACAAAAAAGGAAAAAAACGAACAACAGAATGACTGTGATGTGTCTGTCATTAAGCTTTAAGGCCAAATTGTTGATTAGCAGGCAGCCACACACACACATCTGCCCTGAAAGCCGTGTGGGAACGTGCAGTCAGATCTGAAAACCCATTGATTGCAAAAAAGTCCTTGAGAAGCTGTTTCTTCTCTCCGTGCACCTGTGAATCCATCCCGTCCACCAACAAATGATTGTAAATGCATGTCTTTCATCCTCACATGGCAAAGATTTTACTTGTGTTAAATATGTTTATAGATTTCAGATTCTTTTTTGTTCTTTTTATTTGCAAGAGAGATTTGATCACATTGTGTAAAACTGTCATGTATGTTTTTGTAATAGAGCTTATATATAAATACAATTTTCTAATAAAAATACTTTTAAGTCTATACCACACTGTCTTAAGAAAATGTCTGTTCTGAAAATTTCCTGGGGAGCCACACTGGCACGTGGAGCAAATAATCTGAAAAAGAATCTATTATGTAAGACAGCAATGGTGTTGTAGAGCATTTATTATGCATCATTATCTTTAATGCGCTGCCTTCAGTTGTGTGTTTACGGTATGTGTCTCTACAGAGCTCTTCAAATGTTTACCTATAGACATTGTCGTAGTGATTTTCTGTTTAATTTGTTGGTTGGGGGTGTTTACCGCTGCATTTGTCACTTTAGTCTCGGTTTGCTTGTTTGATGAATGTTGACTGTTCATGACCGCACATATGTTTCCCTTTGAGAGTGTGTGCCTGTTTGCGTGGATTGACCAAAGTCTGCCCCTGTGAATGTGTCCTTAGTTACTAAGTGACAGAAGTTGTGAGCGTGCATGAGGAGTTTTTACTCATGCTAAAAAGGAAGGCAAAGACTGTCAATGTGAGCTAATTCAGTTTTTGGTCATCAAATCCCAAGAAAAGTCACCCCAAGGCACTTTAAAGATAAAATCCACTTAGAGCCAATGAAAAACTAATTTATTGTAACAATACCATGAAGCAAATTAATTAAGTTCAAATGGAGTTGCTGAGACACCCCCCTCCCAAAAAAAAAAAAATCACAGCACCAAATTGTCACCCATCCCAGATGTGTATGAAATAATGGTGGAAAAATCTGGCAGAACACGACTCAGGGAAAGAGGTGACTGGCAGAAATTCAACAATTATTTTTGCCATAAGGAAATGATGGGGTTATGAAATAGTAGAACCATTTTAAGATTATATTGTATACACCGTCATTTTTGGATGCAGGGATTACCATATTCTACCCAAGTTAGACTTTCTGTGTTCTAAAAACAGCTTCCTTTAGCACAGTGTACTCTATGTTTGGTGGAGACAAAGCTAATGTACCCCGTTCTTCGCTGACAGCATATTGAATCGAATATAATATACCTCCATTTGTTCTCATGCCAAAAGATTTAGTTATGACTAAAAAGTTTGCATTCAATTTCATGAAAACTCATAATATTTTAAACCTAACTAACTACTTTTCAAGCTGTTGACTTCACCGATTACTTTGTAATACCAATGCCTAACTGCAGCCAATCAAGTTTTAAATGCATAAATTGACCCTGAAATCTTGTCAGAAATATTGATTGCCTAAACTACACTATTTACTTTATAATACATCATCCTAGAGTGTGAATATGTTAATACATAAACCCAAAGAGGTATTCTTAAAGTCAGAAATCCTATGAAACACAGTAGGGCCTATATCAGCAAAAAGTTGGGAAAAAAAGCAATTCCACAGAAACACATGAACAACCTTCGAATGTAGTGTCCTTATATGTATTCATTTGTTTTTGTTCTTCAACTGTTAAATGTCTGAACCCAATTAGAGTTCCCACAATACCTTTTGTGGGAACTCTAAAAAATGTCTGGCAAATTTGTGCTCCAGAACATCAATCAATAGATTAAAGTGGTAGACAGTTTAATGAACCTCCGTGGAAATCTGTTGATGCTCCAGGATGCTATACAACACACTCAATAATGAATTTAGAATAGAAGCTATTACTCTTTCCCTGTAACATGTATTTTAATCACTTCTAAGCCTTTCTGTGAGGAAAAAAAATCGAGGCAAGTGTTGGCAGTTAATCTCACATTTCTGTCAATGAGGCTCTCACAGAATCAATTGAGTGTCCACTTATTCTTTTATCCCTCCAAACTTCATGGTGTGGTGTTAATTCTACACAACATACATTCAATACTCTCACAACAATTCTTCAATTAAAAATGCAGAACATTGCATCTTTGAGCTGGCTCTTGTATCTTCCAATAACTGATTCCTCAAAATGAAGGTGACTTTAAAGAAAGAAAGGATAATGTGGGTTTTATGTTTAAAGCAGGGGTCTTAAGGCTGTTACATATTTAATGTTCCTAGAGTGTTTAGGAGTGTTTAGAGAATGTGAAGAGAAAATTCTGATCTCCCTTTTAAATAAAGTGTGCCAAGTGAGAAAAAGTTAATCAGACAATAATTGTGGATGTCTTTGGTCGGGAGGAAACAAACCATGTCAGTGAGGCAGAGAAGGGGCAAAAATCCCATACATACAAAATTCAACTACTAAGCTAACTTGTGATATGCCATAAGTCACCAGAGGCCATTAAGGGATAAAATTATTCTGAGAGATCAAAACATGTGTGTTACAGTAGCACGACAATACGAGAGTCAAATGAAGTGAAATTCCATTGAATGAATTAAAAAAAGCTATATTTATTGATGCGATAAATCGGATATATTTTTCCAGCAATCAGCTTAAGCTGTCATCGTGCATCATTATTGCTGCTGGTGGGAATGACCTCCCATATCTCTGTTTTACAACATGTTACAACAGGCTTCCTGGTTTGCTATGTTATGTTGAGAAAGGGGAAAATAACTATGTTTTTATCAACTTGTGAAGCCTTGTTTTTTAACTTGTTGAACATTGAGTTCTGAAATATATGAACCATCATTGAGTTCTGAAATATATGAACCATCTTATTGCCAATATTGAAGAGACTGGGCTTACTTAGGAAGTATTATCATGTTTCTACTTGAATAAGAGTTGTTGCTTCATTTTCAGTCTAGCTAGACTCCCTGGCTATTTATAGAATTTTGTCATGGGTGTAGTTAGCTTTTGGCTAAAATTAAATACTAATCTCATGTGATTTGAAATGTGGATTTCGGAACCTCCCAACATATCTAGAACACAAAATTAACTCCAGTCGGTTTAGCGGTCCAATACGAACAGTCTTTACAACATAGTTTGATAAAAATATGTTAACTTTTAAATTTAGATGCAGTTATTGCTTTTCCTGGTTCTCCAAACCCTCCCAATTCCTCCTGATGATGAAAGAGAACATTTCTTGTTGTAAAGGAGGATAGATGTGAGTATCCTTAGTTTAAAATATATTAGCTCAACTCCTGGGAGGAGTTCTTACCAAGTCTATGTTTGTGACAGACTAAAAAAGCCATTCTTTAACACAATTTGTTAGTTATTGCAATACACATAAAACATTATTTGAAAGACTTCAGAAATGAGGGTTTTGTACGAAGAGGGATGGAATGGCAACCTGGAAACAAAGACAAAAACTCAAGCCAGAAAGATTCCCTCTAATATTTTTTTCTTTCTTCTCATCCTCATCCCTGTCTGCATTCCCCCACCTTAGGGTGGGTGGTACCTGGCACAGTAACTGACATGTGCAGAGATATTAAATTCCTTTACACATAATTACACATACAAAAACACACCAAGAATGTAGGCATGGCATAACTTGTTGAACACTGAAATAGAAAAACCACATCACTTGTTTATGACAACCTGGATTTAAGACCAACAACACACCAATAACTAATGCATTAATCTGAAATGTTAGGAGCCAGTTCTATTCTCAGTTAGTTATTTAACAGTTAACAGATAACAGCTAACAGATAACATTGTATATGTGTTGTTCACATACTGTATAGGAAGTGTACTGGTGAGTAAAAACACAAGTTTTCATGACTGTGTGAGACATTTGTTTTTGGGCCGCGGATAATGGTTACATACACCCTCTGGCCCCAACAATTTGGAATCGCCATAATTTGCCCCCCCCCCACCATTGGTGACAACCGAAGAAAAGGTCTCTTGTTCAAAGACGCCAGAACGCCAGTGAGCCGGGAGAGACCTCATTGTGACTTTTAGGATTTCAGATGAAACTGAGTCCATGCTACTGTAACCACACAGAGGGGGCTGTTGTATTCACACACAATACATCGTGCAGGGCGATGGGACGTACGTGTGGGAACCTACCAAGGTGAGAGGCAAAAGACTGTACGCGAGCAGATTTGAGATTTTCGGTTAAAGGAATAGAGGCCTGTGAAAAAAGCAGCTGTGGTGATCAGTCCTTGGTAAGGGAAGTGCTGTAGGAAGCCCTATTGCGGTGTCATTGATGGAAAGCTCACATGCTATCGTTAATAGATACCATAAATATACAGTACTAATGAATGGCTGCAGGAGGAGAAAGCTTGCGATCTGCAGGAAATGAAAATAAAAGAACTGCCCAACCTTTATCCAAATAAAGGAATCTTTTCAGTAGATTAGTTTCTTGTACTTTCTTCTTGTGGAAATTCCTTCAATACAGTTTCAGTATATCAGATGTTATTCTACGTACATAGATAACGTATGTCAACATGACTTTTCCCCCTTCACTTGAATAATGTAACATAGTAACAAGCTTCTCACCCGGAGATATTGCAGTTCATAGAATTGTCTCTCCTTGTTTGGAGTTATATTCTTATGGTGTTATTTTGTGTATACCTTTGAAAAAGTTTTTACTTTGTTAAACTTTTGTAATTGTAACTGTGGCCACCATGTAACCTACTTTTATAAAAACTATCTATCTATCTATCTATCTATCTATCTATCTATCTATCTATCTATCTATCTATCTATCTATCTATCTATCTATCTATCTATCTATCTATCTATCTATCTATATACTGTATATGAAACATAAAAATAAACATAAATAGTCTAAAGCATATGTCCTTTTTGTCCATTTGTTGTGAATATGAGATGATAACATGCAGCACAACCACAGCATCAGTTCTACTGTCAAAAAAGGAAACCATCCAAAAAAAGCTTGATGGATGAGTGCAACCGACAACCCAGACCAAATAAAGACACAACGAAAACTTCAAAAGACCTCTGCAGACATGCTGAACCAAGAGATAAAGCATTACATCCCCAGAGGAACTGAACTAACAAAGGCAGGCTGGAAAAACAAATACATTCTCCCATTAGACATAATTACACGAGCAAAGACAAGAGATGAAGACAGGAAAAACGCAAAGTATTCTTGTTTTTTTTTATTCCGAAGGGGTCCCAGTAGAGCATCTGTGGTTTTATATGGGAGCTGAAATGGGAGATAGGGACACCAGACAGGGGATCATATGAAGCCAAAATATGAGTTTATTTTACCTCCACAGCCTGTGTCTGTTTTTTTAAAAGGGGCAAAGGTCTCCTTCAAATTAATCAATAAATTACAAGAAATTAGAAAAACAATTATTGAGTGGAGGATTGTATGAACATGTTTAATCAGCGGACCTTTAGGCTACGTGTACAACATTATAGCTTATTCCATTTATAAAGGCAGTTCTTTTAACATGTCCTGGTCCAACGAGAAACAGTCTAGGTATGTGGAAAAACCTACGGATGGTTTTATTTCTTAATGTATTTGACATCAGACCGAATAATTCTTCTGTGTGCTCGAAAAGCCCCACTTCCTGAAACACCTGTCTGACAGGTATATTGGTTAGACGGCAGGCGGGACGGAGACACTGAGTCACGGACAAATAGACTATGGACGGAATTTTCCCGAGGATTTGACGTAAAGTGAACGTTTTTTTTTTTTGTAATCTCTAACCAACGTGGACCAGTTTCTACATTTGATGATGCCTCGGCTGGTCCCAACCGCTCCGAATTACGTTTCGCTGCTGTGCTTGTTCGGCTGTTTTGGTGAGTAAAATTCCGCCGGAGCTCGACTGGGACGTCGCGGTGTTTTAAACAGGAAAGGTCCCCCCCACGGCCAACCAATATCACCACCAAACCAAACCTAACGCCCTGTTGCTTGTTACGAGCCGGGGTGAAGTTAAAAAGACGGGTGACACGGTAACTTAACATGGACAGACTGTGAAAACTTAGAACATATTACGTTGACATACACTACGCAACGCTTTTTCAGCGTTAATTGTCAAAAAGGCACGTTATTGTGAATACAGGAAACGCTCGTGCTGTGACTGGCCCCTACGGCAGGCCTCTCTGAAATGGGTCTGACAGCTGGTATGGGCTGACATTAAAATTAAAGTTTTGTTTTACGCCGTAAGTTACGTGACAAACATGGCTCCGAATTCTCCCAAACCTTGACCTTTGTGTTTGAATATAGAGACTACGGGTAGTCGCTGTCTCTGTGTGTTATGTCAGAGTTGGGCACGCCATGAAAACAGGGAGGTATTTTTATGAGGACAAAGGCGGTATTTAGGTTTAACAATAAAGGTAAAAATGAGTCTTAATACAGTCTGCAGAGTTGAAAAGCAACATAGAAGCCAACACATTCAGGTAGTGCACAGTTGATACTAGTTATGTGCACTTTATCTTAGCTGTAGTCCATTGACAATTTACACAAATACACCATTACCTACACTTGAAAATGGTAATTTATGGCTGATTGATCTATTCCTGAAAAGCTATTAAGGGATTTTATAAATTCATTCAGTAAACAGGCTATGCAAGCTTTTCACAGTTTAAATGATTATTATTTTAAATAAAGTAGTAAAAGGGAAAAGATAGTGGGCTTTATTTTTTGATAAAGTTGGCGTTTCTCATTAAAGACCCAATGTTTAACAAGAGAGATAAGAAACAGATTGATTCTTTATTTAAATGATGATTAGTAGCTGTTAAGTGCAAATTATATTCAGATTAAGTACTGAAACAGAAACTAAATAGCAGCCATGCTGTTTTATGTTCACCTAAGAGCAGGCATAATGTAACTCTCAGTGATGGGTCTAATTGTTTTTTTTTTTTTTGTGTAAAAGTGGGATATTTTCCCCAGTTAGGACTGACAGCTTTTCCTGGCAGGGTCACACCAGGACACTAGAGAGTCGGCCAAATGCCCACAAATTGGGTGTCAATAAGACCGCCGATGGGCTGCCAAGTTTCCGACTCCACCACAAATTACCAGACGATTGTCAGCGTCTATCACGTTGTCAGGTTGAAGATTACTTCCGATTTCGAGGCTCCCCCGGTTTGATTTCCACTTTCAATGGGAGGTTGTTTTGTTGGTGCTGGCAGCTAGCTCTCCCCGAGGTCTTTTTAGATGAATCGGGCTGATACTCACCGCTCTCTTTAGCTCTTTAGGATGAGATAAGAAGTCCTTATCATGGGTTTCAGAGCCCGACGAAACTATCGAGGTTGGTCTAAAATGGGTTGGTCTGCTGATCCCTGGCCTAATTTTACCCTGCCCTGTTTAAATGGATATGTTTTAATGTGTAAAAGATTGAAAGAAAATAAGAGATTTTTGCTTAACCTCTTTAAACCTGATCAATTCAATCACTGATTGACAATTAACTGCTCATATATTTAGTAGCTTTGTTTTTTTTGGTGTAATATTTGTGTTTTAAGTATTTCCATTTGTATTAATTTGGATCCCAAGTAGCTTGAGAATGTAGACAGTGCTGGTGGAAATTTAAGGTGGGGGCCCTTAATATCTATTTAGTTAACAACAATAAATACCCTTCTGAGGGGGCGCAGATGGGTCCTGTGATAGGCAGATGTGAGAGTCTGTCAAATGCGACACAAGACGCAGGGGACGTGAACTTGTATTGGAGTGTCAGTCGGTGTTGTGCCTGCCGGGAAAAGTTTGACGAGTTCATGTCACCCCAGTGTGAGCCGTGCTATTTTGTTTGTCCTTTTTCTTTTGTTTGATACTGTTTTTAAAAGTTGTCACTTAAAGTATGTTCTCTTTTTACTTTTGCTTTTCTCCAACCCACTGCCTCCTTAACTCATCTCTACGTGAATCTTTTTTGTTACATCTTACGATTTGATTGTGCTTTCTTTCCGTTTCCTCTTCTTCCCACTTCTCCCTTCTCATACTTCTCCAGCCCCCTTCCCTGTCTGCTCCATCACCGTGAACACTCCAGCAGAGCTCCATGCATCCAAAGGGGATACCGTCAAATTGTCCTGCACGTTTTCCTCCACCAGCAGGCCGACCAGTAAGATGACGGTAGACTGGTCTTACAGACCCCAGACGGGAGGCCCACCAGAGTCAGTGAGTACATCAGAGTGACTGGAAGAACACCCTAAACACTGCTTCAGTTTTTGAAGATATGCATCAGATATACTTCTACAATTAAATCCATAATTCAATTTGTCATAATAGCTAAGATTAAAGATATTAACAGACAAGTTTGTTTCTCCTTTCCACTTCTATTGACCCATTTTTGTCTTTTATATGTATGCTTAAGAAATGGTGTTTATGGCATTTGAAAGTGATATCAGGTGGATGTAGTATCCAGTTATTCAGATTATTTCAGCTGGTTCTAGTTGCATTTTGCATTTGGAATTTATAATCACACAACTTGAGAACTTAAAAATTAGATCATGATACATTTTTCTATTAGTGACTAGTCCACTCAGACAAATATGATATCCAACAACGGTTCCTCTCTGTGAACTGCTGGAAGAACAAACCTAAGTTTAAGTCGCTTTAAATGCTGTAAAGTGTGTTTTGGCCTCCCTATTCTTTATGCTGCAAGTTAATCACTGAGCAAGGCTACACGCATCGAGCTACCGTTTTTATGAGTGGGTGATAATCAAGTTAACAAAAAAAGTCTAAACTCTCCACTGCCTCTAATTTTTTCTGAGAGATCATCACACAATCAAGATTTTATTAGAGCAGAGTGACCGACTGGGAGTGCTTTACTATTAGTTGGCATATAGCTGTAATGGGCTGACTTCTATTCACAATTTTTTTTACACAGATTAGGTGTCCAGCACAAAAAGCAATACAGGCAAAAACATGCTGGTGAGGCAGCCCTTATTGGACGTGCCATCTGGAATTGTTATTAGATGCATTTACAAAATTAAGGAAGATGTTTGAACATGGAAAGTTTCGCTTTGGCCAGTTAGAGTCCACTTTTCCTTAACTGGGCAAGTACATGTCATTTTCAGGGTTATGGTTTTTGATTAAGTCCAATTTTGGTTGTGCCAGCTCATTGGCCCCTCCAGTTCTACAAAAAACATACAGTTACTAGAAACACCTCATACAACCCAACTGAAATGTCCCTTTAATCTTATAGATGCATTCAGCTTTGACTTCAGTCCACAAAGGTAAAAAAACTATAGTGAACATTTGAAAAGTGTGACATTCAACCAGTTCATTATAAGTGTCTGGTCTACTACTGCTGTTATTGCTGATTTGAGACTCTTCCTGCATGCATGGATACTATCAGCCACTTCTACGGCTGAGTGTTTGAATATCTGATTTCTTTATTTGCATTCCTGACCAACGTGACCAGGTTTCCGAACCTGCCAATGCAGTGCAGTGATAGCACTCAATAACGCAAACCCCGCCCCTTCGACTACCCTTATACCCATTTTTGTGGGATGCAACTGTGGTCCAGAATGCCTTTTGGATGCATCCGTTCCACCCCATAACTCCATTCAGAGCTTAAACCCTTAGCACTCAGAACACTAAGAACGCACCACATACTTTGAGTAACTCCATTGTACTTGAGGATAGCCATCGCATGTGGTTGTTTGTAATTGCATTCTGAGTGTAGGAATCCATAGTGCGGTAGCTGCAACCCTATATGCCATCATTTCCTATAGGAGCACTTAGTTGAGTGGAGCTAATGTTCTGTGGCTCTACTGATATGAGTGCTGTCGGTCAGATCTTTTAGAATGAAGCTCTAAGTATGTAGGGGTTCACAAAGCATGGTATTGCTTCTGCTTGAACTCAGCGGGCCTCTCCTGGTCACTGAATGTCACTTTTCTGACGCAGATCTCAGACGGAGCCCAGGCTGCAAGTTTCTAATTCCTTCTTCCAAACCTTTATTTGCGTCCCGTCCAATTTCATTAGTGGCTTTGACTTGTTTATTGGCCCACGTGTCCATGGCTGTATATCACGCTCAGAGAGACGAGGAATAAGCACGTGGAAAGCTCCAATCAGAAAATATCATTTGACTGCCAAAGCTTTCGTGTCAATCTGAGCTGCTGCAGTACCCCGCATAATTACCTCAGCCCCTGGTGATCATTCATTTTGTAGATGGGCAACAAGGGGCTGACTGTTCAGTCAAATATCTTCGCCTGACGATAAAAAAAGTTCAAAAATTAGAATTGTTTTTTTTTTTTTCAGTGTAATATTTTTGGCGTAGGTGGTCCCAGTTGAAGCCAGAATCCCATTCATGTTTGCTGTTACTTCTCTTGAATTCTAAAGGACCTCTGGGTCTAGTGTTTGTTTCCATTCCGAGCAGACTCTACTCTCTCATGCGGCCCGAGCTCTGCCAAGTTCTTAAATAATCAGGAATAACAGTTCACAGGGATTCACAGCCACTCTGAGCAATGTAGCTGGTAGACACGCTGTAGTAAAACTATGAACTGCATCTGCAGTTGTTCAGATTGTGTTTGCTTTAGCGTTTACAGTGCCATAAACCATTATCTGCTTTGTGACTGCACCTAGTGTGTTACTGCAAAGATATAAACTTCTCACACAGCAGCCATTGTTTGTTTTGATTTAAAGTACAGAGCTGTGCAAAAGTCTTTATCCAACCACTTAGTTCTTTAGGACTGATGCAGGAGAGGGGTGACAGTCAGTGTTAATTTTGAACAGCTTAATTCTCCAACACAGTCTGACCCGTCCTCCAGTAGTCCAGAGCAGTCCCTCTCCAGACTTCCCGGAGTACATGCCAAAGCTCTTCTTTGGATTTTGACTGTCTTTTTTCTCCTATCAAGATGATCCCAGCTACTACACAATTCACTGTTCAGGTGTTTAACAAACAAGACCATTCACGTGACAACGGTCAGGTCTAATCACTGGACTGAAAAAAGAGAGAAATAATGCTTTTTAGAAATAAACCTAATCATGTTACACCTCATTTTTGGCGAATTCAATGGTCTTATAAGAGCAGCTTTGAATAATTTCACTCAGAGAGCCCGGAGTTGACTCATCACTAACCTATTTTGATAACTGTTTATATTTGTTTGCTTCTGCTTCCATCCAAACCTGTGGTTAGTGGTGTCAACCTATTAAAACACACATTCTACTCTCCACTCACTGCATTTTCGAAACGCTTTTTTTTTTCTCTCTCCTTTTTCGTGACGATCATCTCCATTCTCCACCCACACGCACACAACACACTCATACCCTGGATGTCGTGTTCTGAAGAGGTCTGGGTCAGTGTGACGTGGGAGGAAGAGTGAAGTGATGGAGTTTGTTTGCTGGAAACAGAAGCCAGATTCCGTTTTCCAGGCATTTGCGGGGTCTTCGCACTAGTGCGAATGTGCTTCACCTGCAGATCTGAGTTGTTTTATTCCGATGTAAAGCACTGAAAACCAACCTATTTTTTTCCACTAACACCAGTAATAGCCCTAAAAGAAAACGCCCTCCAAAAAGGTTCATTCTGAAATGACTGTTATTTTCTTATTCAATCTGAAAAAGAGCACTCTGTATTTAGTCCCAGTTCTATTCAAAGTGAAAATGAAGCCGCCACATGTTATAATTTCCTCTTAACATCGTCTTTTATTCCTAAATCTTAATTAAATTTTGACACTCTATAGGGCCATAATGGATTGTGTGTGTGTTACTGCTTCCCTTCTAAATGCAGAGGCCCCTCTCCATTTGAACATGCCTGCTTTGTATTTACACAAAATGTAACAAACTGTCTCCCCCCCTCTGGTCAGTTTTTCCACTTCTCCTCCCGGGTGTTTCCCCCCACGGACGGCCCTTTCACCGGTCGGATCCGCTGGCAGGGAAGCCCAGCGCGCGGGGATGCCTCCATCTCGCTCATTAACGCCACCCTGACCGACAACGGGACCTACACGTGCTCGGTCAGAAACCCCCCCGACGTCCACGGGTCTCCATCCTCACACACCGTGCTCACCGTCACGCCCAAAGGTGAGACTGCTCCCATGTCAAGATCCCCGTTTTGCCCTGAAGTTTTAAAAAGTCTTGTAAGGATTTGATTTGATTTCACTTTAAGCATTCCACCGTGCAGGCAGATACTTTGGCAGATAGCAGGTTGATCCAAACCGATGCGATAGAAGCATTTTGTCTCTCGCTCATCAGGTTGTCTCGTCTCCAAGCTGCACACTGACAGCCGAGTGACACGACGGTAACAGTTTAAAGTTACAGAGCTGCATCGCAGGCTTTAAGATTGACATGACTCCCTTGTCAGTCTTTTCGCGCTGCTCAAGTTCATCAAAGTCTTGTACGCTTTCAGAGCAGTTGCCAGGCAACTTAGATGTTCGTCGTCCAACAACAAGACAGCCTCTCATGGGTTTTTCTGCATGGTTCTACATATAGATAAAGAGTGTGTAGCTGTTTGAAGGTACAACAGCCAGTTATGTTGAGTGCAATTTTTTTGTCTTTTCTTTCTATATGCTGTTGTTTTTTGTTTTCACTCGTCTTTCCTCAAAATCTTCAGCTTTATGGTGGTGCTTGTGTAGCTGGCGTATATAAGCTCTTAATGTCTAATGACAAACAGTGACCCAACGCCCTGTCCCCCCTTCTTCTTCCTCCTCCTCCTCCTCTTCAGCGCCCACACTTCGCTTCTCCGATGTCACCGTCCTCCTCGCCTTCGTCATCCTCCCATCAGGTGTCATCACCCTCATCCTGATTGGACGGATGTTCTGTCCAAAGAAGGAGCGTAGCCAATCGAAGGCCTACAGATCACCCATAGAGGTCGTAGAGGGGTGAGTAGACTTATTCTTCCAGATACAGCCGCGGCACTCCTGGGGTTAATGACAGTCGAGCCAGGCTTTGATGGTCATAGATACGGCATCTGGTTAGCTAACTTGATGAGGGTCGAACAAGAATTGAACGCTCAATCAAAGATTTGGCTTCACGGGGATCTGTGCCTTTACTCCCTCTGTTCAGTCCCACTGGGGCTGCAGTTTTCTTTTGTCATCGTGTAAATCACTAGTAACAGCAGATGCTTAGAATAGCAGTACGACCCTCAAAGCATTCATATTTATTCTGGCAAATTATACCCAATAATTGATTCTTTTGTTTTTGGTGTTCTTTTTTACATTTAATTTTCTTTACTTTGAGATGTCTGAATATAAATCATGTCAAAATTAGCTTAGGTAAGCGCAAATCCTGGCTTAAAAAAAAAATCATGCTCCGTCACCTCGCAATAGGGGGTTGATTGACACACTGATTTTATGACTCAGAGTTTGCTGTTCGGGCATCGGCCGCTCGAGATTTACGGCAAGCCTGAAGTGACGTGTCAGGAGCCGATTTGCCAAATCAACCTGTGGAAGTCCATTAGGTAGCAGCCACTGTACTCACCAATCACTCCAATAGTTCATTACTCTAAGTCACCTCCTCCTCACGAAGTGGGCAATTGGCCGGAGAAGCTTGGCTCCAGTAGCCAGAGTGGAGAACTGTGTGTGCGCGCCTGTTAAAAGCCACTGACTGAATATTGTCTCGTTACCGGTAGAGGCATGTTTGCCCACAGCGCTCGTAAAGTAGCAGAAAAACACCCAGCCTGTAACTATGACAACATGAGGGAATGGCCTTGCACCGCATTCTGGTGCCCGTGATGAACAGCGGTTTGCAATAAGCACGGCTCTCGGTAATCGGTCTGGTTGATTTGTTTTCGGCTGCCAGCGAACTGCGACATCGATCAGCGTTGGTCCGTTTGCGTCTGTAAGCGTAGGAGCCACAGGTTACATCTGGCATCTCAGTGCTTTCGTAATGAGTAAATAAAAAGAAACGCTCACAAGTTAGTTTTTTTATTCTTTTTCTCCTCTCCCTGGTTTAAGCTGTACCATAGATCAGGAGTCTCAAACTCCTTTCCTTGAAAGTCACTGTCCTGCAGGTTTCCCTGCTTTTAAACGCCTTATTCGGATTAAATTGATATCTCTAAAACATTTATGAGCCCCGCTCAGCCCTGCCAGTGGCATGTTGATGTGAATTAGTTGAGGGAAACCTCTAAAACCTTCAGGCCCTCGAGGACTACAGTTTGACACCTGGATGGTTATGATTGCAAAAATGTCACAATCAGGACTAAAATACAACCTTTTTACAATGCAATCTTTAGCGTTTACATCCAGTGTCCCACATAGCCAGAATATGTGTCTTCACTGATTTTCTTTGATGACATCATACCAATTAAAGGGACCCACCTTTGCTACCTTTTGATGACAAATCAAAAGTACACAGATTGCCTTTTGCTTGGAAAGGTGAAGGCTGAAATCAAATGTTAACTAAATGTTACTTCACACACACTTCCTTTTGAATGTCAGGACATCTTTTTAAGCTTTTTTTACCCCTTGTATCTTTATTGATTGTGATATTAACAATTTGTGCTTTTCATCCTTCATCCATCAGGGAGGAGTACATCATCCACCAACAGGCAGCTAAAGAGAGTAAAACCTCATGCTGCTACTTATATCTGATGGTACGGGCCTCAATGTTACTTATTTAGTAAGCAGGGTGATAATGTATTGATTCATGTTAACTCATTTTGGAGCTGAAATTAGTTTTTTTGGTGTCTTCCAGGACTCAGACGATGAGGCAGAGTACTACAACCCTAAAAGGAGGCCACCAATGGATGACGACTACGTTGTTGAATCTCAGTGCTAGAGAGCGGCAACCTCGTGCATTATAATGCCTTAATGGAATTCAAAACCAGATTTACATGTTCTATATGACAATCCACCTGTCATGTCGGTGACAGGGTGCTCTTTTTGTAAAAATTCCTTTCAAAATTGCCACCAGCATTCTGTTTAACACCATAAGATCTGCACGTATTCGGGACACACTCAAGGAACCGGTTTTATCCACCGAGGGAACAAAAAAGAGGAGATTTTCTGTTTGCATAGCAGTTTTGATTCTTTCAATCTACGCAGTACATGCATACAAGCAACAAAAAGAGCACTGTACATAGTTTTTTTTCTTTTGCTATTATTTTCTCAGATTTACATACTGTATGTCACTTTCTTATTATGAAGGATGTGGATATATTTTGCCTAATTTATTGCTTGTGTTAGTCTGGAAGCAGTCTTTATCGAGCTTCAGTGAAACATTTCTGTTATTTGTTTCATATTAGGAGAGGATAAAAGTGTCCGTGCTGTGTGGTGTGCTCCTCTGCGTGTGTCAGCTGGTGATGCGTGTTCCGTCATACTTATTGGTATATTTTTTTGGAGGATTCCTGTGTGTGGACATCAGTGATGATCGTGGCTTATTAGTCCTACAGTAGGATAAAGATGTGTTGTTGAGTTCAACATTTTTGCCAAAATAAATCTTTAGAAAGAGTATTGTTTTGGTTTTAATGAGAGGATGATGAACAATGTTTTGAAAAAGATGCTTGCATTATATATATATATATATATATATATATATATATATATATATATATATGAAAAAAATATTTTTTTTGTTTTCTCTTCATGAATGGGCCTTTTGTCTTCATCAATATTTTTACATCTCTCTCCAAAGCTCCTGTTTCATGCACACAGCTGGGCTCCCCGACACCTAAATGTTTGCACACAAAACACTCGTAAGTAGTCATTCTGCTTAATTTCTTCCGTTTGTCAGTCAGCTCACTCATGCCCTCTAGGTTTTAATAATTCACACTTGGCTATGGTGAAACAATTATCATTCCTGCTTCATCTGAACTACCATGGCAACAGCTTACTAGTGTCAGGGGAGGAAAATACTCAGTTTACTGTGTGGATTGGATTTTCACGATAGACCTTTTTAAGAAGCAAGGTCTAATGTGCCACAATATCATAATTGTCAAACGTTGTCATTTAGATGGAGAGATTTAGTCCTACAGGGTAGAAACAAGCACAAATGTTTTTCTTTAACTCAGTTGAACATTTTCAACATTGTTTTATTAGTTTGAAATCATTTTGAATGGGAAAATCATGCAGATCTTCCCCAGATTGTTGTTCCCCTTGTTTTTTTCATAATCACAGGATGTGTTTGAACAAATCTATACAGTGAAATATAAAATTATCCTAAACAGAAGAACCTAGACGAAACCTTTAGATGGATCGAAGTTGGTAAAACAAAAGCATGCTGGAGTAGGGAAAAACTTGAACTGTGTATGTCAAGAATAAACAGTGCTGACAAAAGCAGGACACTAGACACAGTACTAGATAATGAAATTGGATTCATTTGTAACATTTTGGATTTTTCTGAGGAATATAAATCTGAAAAGCTAAAGAGACTAAATTATAGGTATGCGATTACGATATGTTACATATAACTTATTAATTTAGTTAGGGATAGAATGAATGGATGGAATTGATATTAAAACATTTAAGTTGATCTTTTATGCTGTAAAAGTCTATCTTAGTTTAGATGAAACTTTTCTTGCTAGTTTCTTTCTTTTGGATGAAAACTTTAGTCTCAAAGAAAGAAAACATAGATTAATCAGAAGGTCTGAGCCTGTAGGGTTTGTTGATTGGACAGACGTCTGCAACAGGGTGCAGAAAAGTCAAGATAGGCATCAAATAGGTCAGTGAGGTACAGACGGGTAGTAAATAATGTCAAATGAGCACCATTAAGGCTGTTTTTAAGAAATATAACTACTATGCCTAAACAAACTAGCCAACAAAGCCCTGAAAATCAAAACTTGCAGACCAGAAAGTAAGGAAATTATTTAAAAGGGTCACAAAAAGCCTCCAGATAAATACCGGTAGCCCAAAAATTGAATAATTATACTTGTCTTTCTTTACAGGGATACCATGGGGTAATCAAAGGTATATTTTCCTAAATGCCCACAAAAGCAGTTCAGTTGATAGTTCTTTAAATAACTTTCTCTTTGTAAACATGCCTTCTGTACAACATTATCTGGACCATGTGTGTGCTGTCCTCCTTGAGTTCTGACATTTGTGTTAGCATCCTGGTGGGGATTAATTGATCATAACCGATATGGTCAATTAGGTGCAATTGGTTTTTGCCTAAATATCCCGACACAGCTTTAAACTGGTATATTACACGTGAATGCGTTTCGACTTTTACTGATACGGTGACCTTTCACGCTGCAAATGAGGGTCTTCGTCATTCTTAAAGGACAGCATTGCATTGTTAATGCACAGCTCAGCAGACAGAGCGCATGCAAATATCACGACATTTGCATTTAAAAAGTAGGAGTCTTATTTTCAGTTCACAGAAATGTCAATGTGACTTTCTTGAACGCAATGGGAACTTCTTTCAAAACCGTTTACACAAAGCAAGAAAATAAAAACTGCTACCAGAGGGAGCGTGTTCAATCAGCCCTTGATTAACAAGCTCATTTGTCAAAATCTTAGAGGAAATTGTCGAGAAGAGTGCACATAATGAGAACTAGGTGTTCACCCTAGAGACTTAGCGTTAAACAATGATCTAATCGCAAACATTCCTGTCACTGGGGTTAGAGGCTGCCAAGTGTGAAGTGTTGCCAAAGCATGCTTCATGACTGTTTCCCAATACTGGCAGGACAGTGTGACATTATTGATCTCTGTGGTCAGTGCAACAGCAGATTCGGCTGCTCAGCGGAACAATCGAATAACTGGAAACGCATTAGCATTCCGAGTGTATCAGAGGAGGAGCGGCTTCTGTGGCCTGGGTTACTTTCCAGCCCACTGCTGCCCGGTCTGTCGCAATGGCAGATGGATTGTTTTGGAAGGCCATCCCACGCACTCTCACTGCGTTTCTGCCGCCACCACGGCCTCAGCACCAGCCTAATTTGGCTCTCGGGATTCAGGTGTTTTCATTCTTGTTTTTTTTTCTTCTCCTCTCTTGAGACAACCCCCATCATTTGCAGTGGAATATGATTATGTTTGACAGTACTCTCTCAAAGGATTTGTATCAGTGCTTCAACTATGAGGATTTGATTAGCTTCCTTTATTCGTATCAATGATAAATTGCCTACTTAATTCAATTGAAATCACTTGATCTGCAGTTTAAAATAAAACTCCATATAGTTACTCGCAGAAGGAAGGCTATTTAACGCGGTGTGCACCAGATTTTCTGTTAAGGTAAGCCAATGAACAGAGAAGGAAGAAAACCAGAAAATGACTTTTTTTCTGCCGCGGTTAAATTATTAATGAACGTGTTGACATCTGCTCTTGATCTATGCCACTGATCTCCTGGACTGGGGAAAAAAGCTGTAACATGGGATATTTTCATATAAAGCAAAGAATTGCTTTCATTTTTAAACTCTTCTTTTCTCCTTTAAGGGAATTTTTAGCTTTTTCCTACCAGATGGGAGGGTTTCCTGAGGTGTATTGGTTGATTTGAACACTTCGTTTCAAACCACGATCATCTCTTTCTCTGTACAAGCTTTTTTTTTAGTAGATTTATCTCTTTGAGTATTTTCAACTTAGATATGTGTGGTAGTCCAAGTAACCACAGAATAATCATTTTGGACATAATTTAGAGTCTCAACCCCCCAAGCATTCCAGAAGTGGGAATATAAAAAACCTAATGTGGAATGTTATCCTGCCACACATTCTGATGAATGACTAAATGACCATTGGCAAATACGCTTGGTGGCGTTGGGGTTAGCAACGTTGCCACATAGCACAAGGGTTTCTGGTTTGAACCCTGTTTGTGTCTTTTTTTCGTGTAGGGTTCAGTCTGGTTACTCCCGGCTTCCTATCGCCACCCATAAAATGCATGCAGGGTTAAAGATAAGTGAGTGTGCATAGCTCTTTGTTTCTGTGATGTCATGGCAAATTGTCCGGAGGGTACAGTTGCTGCTTGCCAAAGTGATATCTGGGATAAGTTGCACGCTATCCAAAAACTCTGTGGAACACGCATATTCAGAAAATGGATCAATTTGATCATCAACAACTTATCTGTTCCCTTTAGTAGAAATAGTCTTATGAGGAGTTGTGCTGAACCAGGTCCTTAAAACTGAAGAATGGCAACTGTCCACAACAAAACACACCAGTTAAGAATCACATGGTCATCCCTCCATAAGCCCTGGGCTCTAAAATCCTCTTTCACATGCGCTTTTCTTAGTGTGACATGTCATGTATGAAAGTACAAAGTTATGACGAAGGCGTCGACATCTATCCAGTGTTCACGGGAGGTAGTAATTGAAATAAATGGGCCCTGCCTTTTGTCCACATTTGGAGCTCTAACCACGAGTGCCTTTGTCCTTGAACCGATTGGGCAATCCTGGCCGGACATATTACTAATATAAAGCTCAATGATTCATCCATTTTGTATATTGCTGATTCCTAGATGCGTCGAGGGGCTGCTGGAGCCTATCACAGATGTCTTTGGGCGCAAGGCGGGGCACGCCCTGGACAGGTAGGCAGTCCAACATTAAAACAATACACATTTAGGCAGTTTGGAGTGTCCAGCCAGCAGATGCTGGCTTTTTGGACTGTGGGAGGAAGCCCGATTACCGGGAGAGAACTCGCACGTGCAAATGGAGAAACGTACAAGATCAATCCATGAATCTGGACCTGACTACCACACTGACATGATTTATATTTTTGGGCATTTTGAATTTCAGTGCTTTGGGTTTTATTGGATTTTTAGGAGCTAAAGTAAATGGAAAGGTCACTTGCAAACACACACACACAGACACACACACACAGTTAATTACTCCAGGGTTGCCAGAGCAGAGATGTTTGGAGTTAAGCTTTGACTGTAGACATGATGGACCTAAAATTTGAGAGATTTGGCATTTTGGCATGGCACTCTTCATCTCCCTCCCACGTCCCCAATACATGCATGTTAGGTTAAGTGGCAATTCTAAATTGCCCATAGAGTGATTGCGCTCGGTAGTGTGTCTTGTCTGCCTCTGTGTGGTCCTGTGATGGTCCCGTACCCTGCCTCTCACCCACTGAAACCATGCGACCTTAACTGAGATGAGATAAGGAATATAGAATTTAGAAAATGGATGGAACCAAAAACACTCTCTACAGATTCTGATCAGAATGTGGGAGCCATCGCAAGAGTGTATCCTATGTTCAGTGATTCTCACGAGTGTCTATATATAGCAGCACAGAAATTGAAAATCGGATTTTGGAATTTACTCAAAAGCTAAGAAATATCGGGGAAAAAAGGTAGTTACCTTTCCATTAAACAATGTGCTGGTAGAGCAGTATCATATTTCTTTTTATTCCTTAGGCAAACTAGGAATCTGGTTAACCCTTTAAAGCCTGATCCAAGAATAAAACAAAACAGAAAATTACTTTTTTTTGGGTTGAAATTTCTTATTTTGCCTTTTAACAAAATATGTAAAAAGAAAAAACAGAAATACATTTTTATTATTAATAATTTATTACTATGCAATAAGATTATTTTTTGTGTAGTCTTCTGCCCCCTGTTATCAGGTGTATCTGATGGTGTACAATAGGATTTTGAGCAAAGTTTTTACTATTAAATTATGCAAAAGGAGTCAGACGCAAAACATTTCAGAAACCATATTAATCAAATATGGTACATTTGGCATTACAGGGTTAAAAGAGGCCTCTATAGTTGCTCCCAGCGTATTTCCACGCACGGGCTAAAAGAGTTGTCACGTTATCTACACTGAAAGGTTTTAGAGGTGGTAAGGATGCAAAAGCTGGAGAATTAGCCTGGGAGTGTGTTTTAAAAAAACTAACAAATAATGTGAATTATAACTTGAGTGGCATTTTCAAGCCCGACCAAATGCCAGAGCTGGCAGTATTATCCCAGACACCTTGCAAATGTTTTCTCGAGAGAAAACGGGCTCTGACAAATATCCTGGACGGCGAGGAAGTCGTTCACCTGCACCGTGCTGTTTATTGCGGTGGAAACGGCCCAGCGGGGCACAGCGAGGTGGCAGCTGTTCAGTGTGAGTCGGGGCCAGAGCTGAGAGAGAGAGATCGAGCACACTCAGCAGAACCCCCTCCATGATTACAGTGTCTGTGTCACTCAGCGCGCTGTAGACCACCATTACACACACACACACACACACACACACACACACGGGGTGATGATGTGGTGCTGCTGAGTAACAGTGTTAAGTTTTGTCAGTGTGACAGCACCGGCCGCCGGGAAGGGGCTGCAGGTTGATGATTTCCTCTCGGAGGAAGCGTTTTTTTTGTGGGGAGAGACGGGTTGGTGGGGGCTCACTGACCGTCCACCCTCGTCCCTCCCTCCATCCTCATTGTGTCTGCAGCATCTGCCGAAGCTGGCCGGTGTCGGAGCGGGGGTGGGGACTCCTCTGACATCACGGCGTGCGCGCTTGTGTGTGTGTGTGCGCGTGTGTGTATTTCGAAAGGCAAATACAGAGTGTGGGTGTTTGCATGAGAGCGCGCGCCTGCAAGCCTCAGTGTATGGTAATGGTTCTAATGGGGAGAGTGCATGCCTGGTGCCTGCTCATTAAACCGGAGTGTGTGCACAAGAGGGAGAAAAAGAGGGGGAGGGAGTGAGAAGCCTGCCTGTCTGCCACACCCGGCCTTCTTGCTTCCTCCTCCTACCTTCCTTCTTCTTGCTTTTCTGCCTCTTTCTCTCTCCCTCTTTCTCACACACACACACACATGCAGTCCTCCTCTGCTCTTCCAAGTCTGGTGTTTCCATGAGAACAGAGAGAGCTGGGTAATGGGGGGGGGGGGAGCGGCTGGGGGAGTTTGGTGGTGTGGGTGATGTGTCCTAAAAGCACAAAGTGTGTGCATGCTGCTCACTGCTGCTCTCTTTCACCGGTTCTCTCCTGGTGAGAGCTGGTCAAATTTGGGGGCCCTGAGCTCACAGCCTTAAAATCCGACCCCCCCACCCCCCCCACCCCCTCCTTCAGAGTGTGAGAGGAAGCCCGAGCAAGCACTGGAGCCACATTCAGTTAGGGAGCCAGTAAAAAAACAGAACATAGAAGCAGAATAAAAAGTAACCCAGGTGTGGAAGGGAAAGGAAGTGGGGTTTGAGGCAGTGTGGGGAGAAAATAGAATTAGGAACAATATAAATAAATTGTCATAATTGGATGGTGGCATCCAGCTAGTTTTTAAGGCAGAGCTTCTTTTTTTTTTGGGTGGGGCCGCAGCCTTAGCATGAGCCAAGCCGACAGGGAGGAGGAGAAGGAAGAGAAGGAGGAGGGCGACAATATATAAATAAAAAAAAAGAGGAGTGCGGATCAAAAAGAGAGGGGGGGGGGGGGGGGGGTATATTCATCACTATGAGCGAGAAGATGAAAAAGGAGGAGGAGGAAGAGGAGAGTGTGAAGGGAAGAAAAGGAGAGATGGAGGGAGGGAGGGGTTTAAAGGGCGGGCTCGTAGTTATTGTCAGGCAGCGAGTAAGAGAAAGGGAGAGAGTTGTGCTCAGCTAGACCGAGTGAGGAGCGTGTGTGTGCTCACTGGGATGAGTAAATGTGCCGGGCGGCTTAGCTGTTGATACAGCCAGAGAGAAGAAAAGAGAGAGAGAGAGAGAGAGACAGGGAACGAGTGAGAGTGTGTGCGAGAGAGAGAGAGAGAGAGAGAGAGGGTGAGTGAGAATAAGTGAAAGGGAGGCAAAAAGGGAAGAAAGAAGCAGAGAGACCAGAAAAGGGAGGATACTACAACTATGCTGTGCTGCATAAGAAGAACCAAACCGGTAAACTGCTCTGCTCTGCTTTCTCACTACATTCTGCTCTATATTTCATTTTTAAATTTCCCTGAATATCAAAATAATTCATCCCAAACTCTGAACTTTGTAGCTGTTGCCTTGCGGTCAGATTAGTGTGTGTTGGAGGGAGTAAAGGGGGGTGTGGGGGGTTGTGGAGGGGGGGTACTTGAAGAGAGATTAGAGGAAACGTTGGTGTGATTCCCTTTGACTCTGGGCCCAGCTTGTCTTCATAGAAATCGGTCCACAAAGCCCAGACACGCCTAGTTAATGTGATTATCCTGCATGAATGGATGTTGCCACAATGCCGCTCAGACCTCACACCGCACTTGCAGAGAGGCACGAGACTGTAACTCAGTCCTGGGCGGGAGGGATACTCCTGGTTTAGCACATGGAGTAAAAGCATGTAAAAAAGTGAAAGATTATTGATTGGGATTTGATTCGGTTCTGTGCTGCCGGTGGTACGCCCCTCGGTTTTATTTCAGGTACTCCCCTGAACTCAGCCCAATATGTCACTGCTAAATGAAGCCTCACAATAATTGGACTAAACTACAGTGCTTTCTTAACCCTGGTGCGTTTGTGTGTCTTTTGTAATTGTGTTGTCTTGTTGAGCGGGCGGTGGGTGAAAAGAAAATTTCCACTGTGTGGAAAGAAGAAAAAAAAAAAAAGGGTGGGGTATGGATTTAGAGAGCGGCACCATAATGTCAGTGGCCTTGTGGGAATAGAATGGGAATAAATGAGCATAAATGGATTATCACAGCCCTCCAGCTTTACAAGTGGATGCTGTCAGAGGAGGGTTGTATGAAGTGTGTGCTTATTTAAAGGGTGTGAAAAGGGCGCTGTTGGGTATTTTTTATAATAACCACTGTCCATTCCCAGTCATGGGGAATAATTAAAAAAAAGCAAGGTGTTGCACAGAAGAGGAGGAGGAGGAGGAAGAGGGAGCGTTCAGTTTCTGAAGCTATCTTGGTGATTCAGAATGTGATCGGGGCCGGGTTCCGGTGGCTATCGGGGAGCTGGGTAGGATTTTATGAGGCTCATAACAGGCTGGATGCCCGTGGCACTTGATTGCTTCTTAAATGCCAGCCGGGATGAGTCATATTAGCGAGAGGGAGCGAGCGAAAGGAGCCAGGCATGGCAGCCGACCGGGTAGAGAGGAGGCGGATGCTGCCTGTGAATAGGGGTAAAGACCCGAGATCACGGGGGAAGGAACAGAAAGCAGGGGTGAAATAAGGATGGGGACGGAGAGGGGGTTTGGGGGATGGTGGTGGGGTGGGGGGTAGCAGCCCGCAAGGTATGGGAGGAGCTGAGGAGAGGCAGAGATGCTGCAAAGCAGGAAGGAAAAAAAAGAAAAGAAAAAAGGATGAGAGGGTGAGGTGGTGACAAAACTAAAGGGGTGGCGGCCGGCGAAGGTGAGCAGGCGCTAAAAAAGAGAGATCAAAGGTTGAGAAAAAACATGGAGGGATGGAAAGCCGGCACGCCGCAGCCATGTGGGTGAGGCGCTGGCTTTTCCCACGGAACGCCGCCGCCGCCTGGGGCGCGCACGCCGCAACATGGGGGTGGGGTGTGTGTGTGTGTGTGTGTGTGTGGGGTTGTACGTCCACCCGGCACACCAGCACTTCTTGAGCATAAATGCACCCAGACAGGCTTTGTAGTCTTCACGGATGGGCGAGCAAAGAGCTCTGTAATACCACCGGGGGTCTCGTCTTTGCGGAGCGTTGCCGGTTGCCTTTAGAGGAGTGGCCACTGGCAACCGGATTTAAACGTCCTCGGTCACCCCCAGCATCTTTATCCTTTGTCTGGCTTTTGCTTGTCTCAGCACTTTTCAAAACGCCCCGGGAAAGTTCAACTTTCCAGTCCAGTCCAGTCCAATCCAGTTTTATTTTTATTTTTTTTAAATCCAGGTCTCTTCACCACATTCATCCTTATGAAATCGAAGCCCCCCGCCAGGTCTTTCACAACTTCTGTCCCAACTTCATTTGTGCTCCTCATCTTAGCACCGAGAGCCTTCCACCTACTGCCATTTTCTTCTTTCTCAGTTATAATGTTCCCGTTCCTGAACTTGAGATTTCAAGATTTGCCGCCTGCTACCCGAAAGATGATTATTTCAACTCATTCTGAACTTGAAACCCTGACTTTAGATTAGGGACACATTACCCCTTCCTGCATCCACCAGCCACCCCCCCTTTTTTCCCTCTAGCATCTTTCTCTTCTCCCGTTTCCCCTCTCTACCATCCTTATCCCCAGCCCCTATGAGATCAGTGGTGATTGCAGAGCCTTTGTTCAGTCGGAGAGCCGGTGTAATTGAATTAAAGGCTGCTCCAGAGGATGTTATGGGGCCGGCACACGGCTGTTATTAGTTGCTGCGAGCATCTTTTCCAGGGCTGTCGTAAAAAAGAAGAAAAAATAAAAAGAACAGGGACAAATGGCAGCGTCTTTTCACTCGTAAATTCACCCTCTGAGGAGAGGAAGGGACAGAGAAGGCGAGCGGGGGTCTGGAGCAGCCGCCACCTGAGCCCCCCCCCCCCTCTCCTCGTCTGCAGGAGAAAGCCGGCTGAAAGGGTGTGGTGCTCTGCCGTGTGCATGCATTTGAGAGCGAGAAAGAGGGAGAGAGAAAGAATGAGTGGGTGGCAGTTTGCTCGCCGAGGAAGAAGGAGTGAAAGACGTGGAAGGAGAACGGGAGATATTCAGCCGTTGCAGACTGCAGCCTTTGCTCTCTGGTGTCTGGGTGGTTCTCAGAGGAAAAACCAGACGGATTCAGCAATCCTACAAAGACTTTTTAGGGGGAGAAGTGTGACAGCATGACATGAACGTACCACGTGCAGCGATGTGAAAAAAATGTCCGCGGTAGTGTGACAAAGATTTGATGAGTTCATTTTCCTTGAGTAATTCCTCTTTCCCCACACGCAAATCTTACAGAAATGTCTCTCTTTTCGGTGATTTACGAAGCAATCATTAGCAGCACCTGTTGGTTTGGTCGGTCGAAGCTATGATGGTGCAAAGATTACCTTTCATTATCTCGAAACTGGAACGGAGTCTGGGCGGAGCACCAAGGTGAAACTGAGCGGGAGTTGATAAGACGTGATTTAAAAAAAGAAGTAAACCTAAAACGATTATATGCACTTCTCTACAAGTGTCTCTGTGGTAATCCAGCATTCACCTTACTGCTCCACTGCCCCCTCCCCCCCCCAGTTTCCCCTCCCTTTTCCTTCCTCCTGAAACAAGTCCCTGATGACACTCGGTGAGGCGGTGGGAAGGTGGTGGATTGTCACTGTGTGTCATCGATGGGGGGATGGGCGATGGCTTTGAATAAGAAGGTAATGCCACTGGCTCTGGGGTGTGGTTCTCACGACAGAGCCAGTGCCCGTACCCAAGGACAGAGGCGGGAGGAGGAGAAGGAACATGCCCGGCCCTAACAGACACATCCAGCCGTCAGTCGACGTGCCAAACGACATCTCACACCGCCTGTTATCTTTACAGACAAAAACAAACAGAGCGGGTTAAGACCTTTTCTCTACTCAGATAAACCGTGGGCCCACGCACACTGAGGTTAGACACAAAGATGGCTGTCGTCACTAGTCATTTGCACTGGTTTGAGGATTAAATTAATAGGGGAAAAAAAAAAAGCACTGAGCTGAGATTTTTTTAGTTAAAAGGGAAAATTGTTTTAAGTAGCGCAGCAGCTGTAATTAATGTGTACACAAAGAATAATGACTAAAAATTAATTTGATTAACGCGATCATGCAAATGAACCGTTTGAATAGGCGTGCTGAGAACTGTGGCGTGCTTGCACCTTTGGGAAACCTGGCTGTATTTATGAATGAAAAAGCGTGACGCCCAGACGGCGTGCGGAACGGCGCCCGGAGGGGTGGGGGGGACGTGACCAGGGTTTGGTTAGGAAGGCTTAACAAGAAAATTCTTGAAGCATTCATTTTTTTTTTTTCTCTATCTCTTGTTTTACACAATGGAAGGTTTCTAAGATGTTAGTAGCCAATACGTGTTGGCTGTTAATCGCTGGTAATCGGTTTGGGGTGGTGTGTGAGACAGAACAGAGGGCTTCAAGGCATCTTCGAAGGCTTTCGTGTCAAATGAGGATGTTACAGCGGTGATGTCTTCATACACTGACATGAGATCACTTGGCTGATATTTTATTACACTTCAAGTCTTACGCATCCCCATCCCTGAAAGTAAATGACATCCCCTCCGTTCCAGTAATGATGTCATACCCCCCGCCCCCCCCCCCCCCCCCCACCCCCCCATATTCCCAAACACCCTCATCAATCCCGTCCTTCTTCTGCCCGACTCACCGAATTTGCAGTAAGTAATTCTGTTTAGCGTTAAGTGCTCGGGTCAAATTTTTGGCAATTGTAAGCACCCATGAGATCAGACTAATAAAAGCCCAATAAGTCACAGGAGAAATGAACATATTTCTTGGAGCAGAGGGTGGGGCTGGAGGGCTTTGTCAGTCTCCGAGCTGCCAGGTCTAATACAAAGAGCCATTGCTTGGCTTTTTTCCCCCCTTTTTTTTCACGATTAATTACTGATTTGCAAATATTTTCACTCCATGTTTGAAGTGTGAATCATCACGTCCGAGGAGCAGCGATAAGCCCCCGATAATCACACCCGTCCCTCCCCCAGAAACCGGGTCCTTTTTCTTTTTTCCTTTTAATATTGCAAAGGACAAAATTGCTTCGGGAGGATGGTGTATTAGAAGAAGAGCAGTCGAGCCCGGGGGGCACGATTTACACTCAGATGTGAGCAGCATGAGTGCACCTGGTCCAATATCGCACTGACACGGTGACCCTGAAGAAGGCGTGTTGGATTTGGGCCTCTTTCCACCCTAAATCACGCCACGCACACTGATGTGATTCCTCACTCAGACAGCTGTCCAATCACAGCCTTATATCAGGCAGAGGGACACAAACGGAAACGCAAAATAAATGCAGGCTGGGGTCCGTTTCCACTCAAATTCTCAGACTTTAAATAACTTTACCTACCCCACTGGTATTTAGGCAACAAAAAAAACACACACAGTGCTCCCATGAACCCCCCCCCCCCGCCCCACCCCAATCACCACGCCCCGCGGCTGCATCCCAACCCCTCCTTGACCGTGACGATTGCTCCGCCCTGATTTACGAGTTCCAGCCGGCCCACTCCCATGAGGGGTCAGGTGCGCTGCCAATCACGGTGACATATAGCTCTTCACAGAACCAACCGGCGGACAGGGCCGTGATGAGTTAGCACTCCGGTTGTCAGGGCAACGTTTGATGGTTGGAAGGGGGATGGCAGTGAATGCAGAGGAGACTCTAGCTGGCAGCTTGTTCATTAGCCACCAGACAAGGAGCTGCCACTGTACTCCGAGCAGGCATGGAGACGGGCTCATCATTTGCAAGAGTTCTGCTTGCGCCCTTCAGTTTTTTATTTTTTTATTTAACCATGTCATTAGCAAAAGATTCTGACACTAATGGATGCCGTGGGGAAGAATTTAAGTTGCACTAAAGCTTTGTTATTTTTAAATCTTTTTCCAGTACCATTAGCAAGAGGTTAATATTAGCCTGGATTGAACAAGTGCAATAAAAACCCAGTCGTTAGACTTGCCTGAAATCTCTGAGTGTATTCGATTCATAATGTGGAGACAGCCGGAGACACATCCTTAATTTTCACAACTCACTATGGCAGTCAATTCTCTCTCTTCCCTGTCACATAAAATTACACTTTAGATTCTTTCTCCCAGAAGCCAGCCCGTGGGAAAGCTTTGATACCTGAGAGGAAAAACACTCGAACCCATTTACATTCTGCATTTTCCCTTACATCTTACTTCTTTCTTTCATTAGGAGGGGTGTGTGTGTGTGTGCGTGGTTGTGTGTCATGCATTTTGTTTTACATTTTGTGTTGCTTTACTGTGCTCACTCACATCCATCAGTGCGCAATTACCCAAAGGCTCTTTTTCCCTTATACGAAGTGAATAATTCATTTGTTTTATGAATACTTTATTTGTTTGCTAATTATTTTTCAATGTATTGATTTGTTTTGTTGTGCCACTTCCAGCACTCATCATTCACTCCTTTATTTGATTTGATTTCTTTTCATTAGATTTATATGACTCATTACACAACCCACTATTTGACGGACAGCTATGGATCCGGTTGCCAAAGGTAATATGAGTGAATCCCTCTCAGCAATACACTGTGATCTCTCCTTCTCCTCTCCCTTTTCCTCATCCACATATACGCCCTTAACTGCACTCTGAACATGTCCTGAAACTCTAACCCAGCCTTTTCCAGCCTTGAATACTCCTACTGTGGCAACAAATGCACTTTTTGAATAAACTTTCCTGTCATCTTTACTTTACTTCTGGCCTTTGAGTTCATTCCATTTGTGCAGAATTGAATGAACTTTGGTATTAATATAAGCCCAAATAAAGGTATGCCAGCATGATCTACGATAACCTCTGTCTGTGTAGCATCAAAGAAAGTTAGCAGAACCTGACCACCATCACTGCTTGCAGCTGTCAACCTGTCGCATTCTCTGCTGCCTTCCAGGTGGAGAAGAACGAGGAGGCCGACCAGAAGATCGAACAGGATGGCACCCCCAACAAACCTGAGGACAAGGCCCATAAGGCTGCCACCAAAATACAGGCTAGCTTCCGTGGACACATAACTCGGAAAAAGATGAAAGACGGAGAGGAGGAGAAGGACGGCGACAGTCCCGCCGCCGAAAACGAGGCGACGGATGGAGGAGAGGAGACAAAGAAGGTCGAGGGAGAGGAGGCGCCCGCCAAGCAGGATGAGGTCAAAGCGGAGGAGGAGGCCAAGAAAGAGGAGGAGGAGACAAACCAAGCCAAAAGCCCAGCGGCGGACAAGCCGGCCAACTCCCCGGCAGCTGCCGCCGCCGCCCCGTCTCCCGTGGCGGCGGCCCCGGCCGCCACGGCGCCCTCCGAGCCGAAGGTGGAGGAGCAGGCCGCGGAGAAACCCAAAGAGGTGGAGGCTCCGGCGGCGGCGGCCAAGAGTCCCACCGCCGCCACGGCCGAGGACAAGAAGGAGGAGGAGAAGAGCGAGGAGAAGAAGAAGGAGGAGGAGGCCAGACAAGCCGACGTGCCTGCTGCTGTCAGTCCGACAGCCGAGAAGGAGGAGCCTAACCAAACAAAAGATAAACAAGGTACACCGGGTCACCGCTGAGCTCTGTTTAGACGGGGACGAGCACGTTCTGAGCGCCTTTAAATCACACACTAGGATGCGCACGTGTTTTTTCAGGGGCAGCGGGTTCAGAGACAAAAAATAACTCTAGTCGCTTCCTACAATGAAAAAGCAATTACTCACTGTAAACATCAAATAAAGATGAGCCGGTAGGCTTTTACAAAGTCTGCTTGGCAGCCACCACAGGACATAACTGTTTGCTGAGTGTTTTTGGATTTAAAGATCTCTGGCAGGGCTCCGACGTTCGCCGGTTAACACAGGGACCCAGCTCAAAATTACATTAGACAGCCTCGAATCCCATCATCTGCTTGATGGAGACTCCGTACCGACGAGGAAGGAATTAGCACAGAAATGCGGGCGAAGAAATGAGGAGTGCTGCGTGTGAGTGCTCACAACCACACTGTGATAGTGTTATCTCGGGACGGATCAGATTTATTGCTAGGAAGCAATGCTGTGTGTTGTTTGCCCTAATGAGAAATCAGCATGCTCAGTGAGAAGTTAAGGGTGATGAACATCTCAGATGGCTTCCTATGACTTTGATAATAGCAGAGTCCACACAATAGCCTCTTATTACTCAATTATTACCCAGCTATCACTCAAACCGAAACATAAACAGCCCATAAAAAAACACCTCTCGCAAATCCCAGCGTGTTAAATAAATGATGACTTCCCTGATGTTTGGACTTCCCAAACAGAGCGCAGTACAACTTCCAGGTTACATGTAAGTGGGGAGAAAAAAAAACACTATCCAAGATATTCTTGACACGAACTTGTATATCTGGTCCAAGGACTCAGGTCCACGGAGCATGCTCAGTCTGAAGTTGGCCGGGAATGTGAGTTGGAAAAACGCACACACTAACAAGAGGAACTACACAGAAACTAGGTCACCTAGGCAGCTCTGTCTCCCTGTTGTCATAGTTACCACCTCAATGGGATAGCTGGCCTGCATGGAGCAGAGCGGGTATAACAGGTGCTCTGATTTAAATGAATGATTAATGATCCTTACTGGTCAGGATCCACACTGAGAAAGTCTGTCATAAACAAACACAACCACACAAAGAAGTGCTAATTAAGACTCCACCGCTGGCAACAGCCTGCCTGAGTGAGTAACCTGGCTCAGAGAGCAAATGAATATTTATCATTAGTGAATCACTTGGTTAGGCGAATAGTTATGCTCATGTATTTACACGGGACTACATGCATGAGAACACCAGATCCGAAAGGATGGGGGTATCCATTACTGGCAAAATTCCGCTATTCTCTCTCTTGAGAATACTCCTGATTCACTGCAGGCCTTTTAAAAACAAGTTCTCGCTGTCACAAAAGCAGCAGAGAGTTATAAAATGTGAGCCAGAGCTCTTTTATTTTTACCAAGCGACTCCTTGGAAACGGGGATTTTTACAAGCCGAGAACAACTGTGAGACTTTTGAGATTATAGTCGGGGATCAAAGTGAGATTATTGTCAGGGATTGGGGAGAGCTGTGGAGAGAAGCGGTCAAAACGACTTGCAGTAACAAGCTGGACACTGTACCTTCAGAAGAACCCGTATTCCACCACAGGTTGTCCAGAAGTGTAATGAGCAACAAGTTTATTTTACGAACTGGAGCCAATGTGATGCCACCTTTTCTAGAACAATACAAATGATTATGACAGCAGATATGCCCAAGGTTGTAAATATATATAAAAACTAGTTGAGTAGAGGATGTCCATGCAAAGAAAGTGGTGAGAACCCTTACCGGAATTTCTCCAACTTCAGGGCATTTGCAGTTTACTGAGTAAGACACTAGACACACATTTATAGTGAGCTAGCTCAGAAAAAAGAGCTGAGAAGTCGTGTCCTTTTTTATTTTTGGCAGGCCAGATCAGTAAATATGTCTCCTTTCCCACAACGCATCCGTCTTCCTAAAATACAGGCATAAAGCACTTCAGACAAGCAAGTATGTGTTTTTTTTTTTAATGCACATTAGTGGAAGTATATTCCATCATGTTTTAAAAAAAAGCTATTTACAGAAAGAGCACAGCAAAGTTTGAATGTAATCTTGATAGCAGTCAAAATAAGTGCAGTCCTTATAAATGATGTCCCTTCAGTAATTGAAGTACCTCAACCATAATAGAGAAATACAGAATTTCTTGTAAAGTCTATGTATTGAGAAGATTTGAATTATGGAGCAGAAAGTGTGGCATAAGGATCTAGAGGAGAGAATTCGGACCCGTTCTAATCTATAAACCATTTTTATTTATTTATTTATTTTTTTACCATTGCAATCTTAACCTAGCCTGTCAGTCAGAAACTAAATTAGAGTGGGAAAACTAGAACTGATGTCAGAGCAGCCGAAGATGACGGGCTTCTGCTCGGTAAATTGGATGAAAATTGTGTTCCATTGAAACAGTTCAGCAGCCACGCAGGGGGACATTCTTGATTCTTCACACCAGCTAACTGGCCAATTACCTCTTACCTGGAAGTCTGCTGTGACTCACGCCGTCTCGTGTCGCACACACACTCACACATTAGTGCTGGCACTCGCACACACGCGATTGCCCCAATTCTACCCACACATACACAAACATGCACTTCATCCCCTGTCTCCAATGGAATGATGTCATCCCCAGATGGGTTTTTTTTGCTTTCTTTTAGATCATGAGATCATCTGGGTGTGACATCACTGCACTGAGAGCGCTTGAGTAAAAGGACTCGTCTGAGACAATAAAAGTCAAGAGCCATTGCTCTAGATGTACTGTATGACGAACTATTCGAGAATATTTTTCAAGACAAATTTTATTAGCCGCAGTAAAGGATGAGGCAATATCACATGGCGATTTGCGCCATGTGATGGCTTTATGGAGTGGTATTGGTCCTAATTCAGCAGTTCCTACCACTGTGTAAGCCACAGCTGGATGATGCTATAATACCACATCACAGATTATGAGGTGTGACAGGCCCAGACACTGCTGTTGGCATAGTGATGTCAATTCCAAGGTTTTATGAGCCCAGGAGGAGCACTTCATTTATTTATTATTTACAACATGTAGCATTTTGAGACATTAGAATGTATTTCCAGAGTAATAGAGCTCCTGACTGTTGATTACATTATCTAGACTATATGGAATTTGAATACTTTTTCTGTATATTTTTTCCCCATTTGCTTTGGGAATGCTTTATGCTTTTCTTTTGTAACATTGAAGATACTATGAGGCTAAATAATGAAAATATGAAAAACTGAACATGTTTGATGTCTCAAAGAGCTATATAATTCCAGTTATATATCCAATATAAGTACCAGAACTTAAGTTTCTTCTTCTCTTTCCTTCCAAATCATATTTCTGTTTTCTCCTCCCCTTTTTTAATCTCTTCAATCTTTTCTTTTCTCCCTATCCTTGATTCCCATTTGTTTTCCACCCTTTGCTCTGTCCTCAAAACAGATGCTGCAGCGGAGTCAAAAGCAGAGGAGGCCGCCCCAGCAGGAGGGGCAGCGGAGGCCACCGAGTCCAAGGACGACTAAGGCAACGTCTAACCCCATGAAAGCAGAATTAAGAATATGAAGCAAAACACAGAAATGAAAATCTAAAAAGGTTGCTCCTTTTGCCTCCCCATTGAGGAGGCAGTCCGTTTCTATTTGTTTGTCATTTTTTGTGTGGCAATGATTTTCTCATGTTGGGGGAGTTTCCAGCATGACGTTTTTTGGCTCAAGCTAATACTACGAGGAGGGGGATGTCGATCACGACGTAGACGATGAAATGATTGTTACCCTGATGACGAGGCGGGAGACTTCATTTGGTATATCTTCACTATCTAATGTATGTAAATCATCTGACGTAGTGACTGCTCCCAACTGGATGTGCACACATTTAAAATGCATCGCCGATGCGTCATACTTGCATTGGAATGCACTTTTTCCAAACGCACGTTGCAAATAAAATCCGTTCTGCAAACGCACGCACAAAAACAAGCAGGTTTTAAAATGCAACTCCGGTTTTCAACACAACACGAGTGTATTGAGAACATAGCAAAAAATAATAAATAGATAAAAATGAAATAATGCACTGACACATCAGATGGTTAATAGAATGTAAACTTAAATGTGTGACATATCCAGTTGGTCAGCTTTTTCCAGAATCCATAAATAGTATATAGAACATGACTATTACTCTCCTTATTCTGCTTGAGTAACTCAAGCTTGGTTTACACCCCTTTTACTACTTATACAGCAAAGGACCTGTTGCCATTTAAATCGTATAATAAACTATAGAAATAAACTATAGTATTAATGTAACTGACTCTTAAATATAACGATTTGTCAAGCAAACGTGAGAACAGTAGCATGAACCATCGAACCTGATGCATGATGGGAACTCTCCCTATGAGAGGAACTTCTTCGCAGACACCAAAACTTAAGAGGTGTGGCGGCTTCTTTTTGATGTCTTCAGTGTTGTTATGACAGTTTATATGAATTGGAAAATTACTCTTACACTGATGTTACAGGAAAAAAAAGAAAAAGAAAAAAATCTTTAAAGAAAAATCCAACAAGTGAGCGAAGGTGAAAAATTCTTTTCCTATGTTCCAGTGAGTGCAATGTCCAGTTTCAACCTTATCAAGGAGTTCCAACTTGTGAGAAAAAATGTGAAAAAAATAAAAATGGTTTTCATGTCTGTTTTCAAAAATAAAGCAAATGTGCCAATTACCATCATACATTGTGGTGTTTCTTTAAAGCTCGAGGTTGATAATGAATGGATGCCTTCCTATAAGATGCCCTTGCTTACAAATATTACCGACTACAAATTCAAGAGGTCGAAAACCATACATGACAGTTATGGGCATAATTACATTTCTTTAATAAAAGTACATGTCTTTAATAACTGTACTTTGACTCCCAATTGGGAATTGCTGCACCGAGTGGCAGTGTAACATACACATGAACAGGTTATATCACATAAAGTTTATGGAAAATGTGCATCCATATGAAATTTTAATTGCATATATTCATGCTTTTTGTCCAACAACAAAAGTCTTATGAGATGACAGGCTGCCTTTATAACTTGGATTCCCCCGACCAATTGATTTGTTGTCTTGGATTTACAACCACATCCTCTTAACAAATGGGTGAAATTACCTTGGAAAATGATAGAATTGCCTCTATTTTTTCTGCTGGTGTAGTTATAGATTTAGCTTCCAATCTATCAAACTGAGTACTAATCAATCAAACTGAGTAATAACCAATCAGAATCAGCTCTAATCAATCCAAATGAGCACTTTTCAACTCTCCTTTTTGACCATGTTGATACTTTTAACACTATTTTTGTGAAATGTTCACAAAGTCTAAGTCACTAAGCCTAGCCTCCTGTTTGACTATCAAGATAGTGTTTTTAAAGTTTGCAAAGAATTGTACAGAGAGAAATCTTTGTTAGACTTTTGGACAAATACCAGCAGGTGTCCTGTGGTGTGTGTCTGTGTTACTAAAAGGCAGCAGCAAGATTTCAGTAGTATCTTTATGAATATTTTTTAAAAAGGCTTTAGTTAAGTAAGATTCAAGGTGTGATTATAGTTAGGTTAGTTATAGTTAGTTGTCATTATGAGCTGTAACATAAACTCATGAAACATAATCTCATGTAACATAAACGTGTTACATGAGCTCAACTGTACAGAATGTGCTAAATAACTCTTTATCTCTGAGGCGTTCCTTTATTAGCATTCAGCACCAAGCTTTTTCCTGGCATCAAATTCAATCCGAGCATCACTGATTCTTTGATGAAGTGGCTTATGACTTTTTCCATAATTTTTGGTAAGTTAATAAGTTATTGAATAAAAATGTCATTGATAAACATGGAAGGATTTACTAGTGCAACAACACATTGTCAGAAGGGAAAAACAAACCAATCTCTTGACGGTGTAATACCAGCTCACAAAACTGACCCACTCAGACTGTAGGATGGATTTCATTACATTCTCCCAGTCTTAAAATGTGTATTTAGTGTTCACGTTTTAGTTTAAATTTCAGTAGCTATAGGATGTAGCTGGTACCTCCTCATGTAAAAGCTATTACTGCAATAGTGGGGTTAGTCCATAGAGGAAATTGGTGAAATTCAATTCTGTTTATATAATGCAATATACGGATGATCACAAATCTTGGCTCAGTGGAACATTGAGTTAATAAAAGATGCAGCAGGGTCTGAGCGAGACATTCAAGGCTCATTAAAAATGAACAAAAATGACTACCACCATGAGGTCATAGGCATTGGTGTTTATGCCGTTTAACGCCAGCGCCAATCAGACAGAGGTCAATACTCATTTCTTTAACAAAATTGATCTTAACCCGTTTATTCTTTTTCCACCATATGTTTGTGTGTGTGTCTGGGTGAAAACTGAAGCATGAAAGGTTTTACCACGCATGAAAAGGAACATAAGGATTTGCTACTTAGATAAATTCATAACTTATTTTATCCCTGCTCGAGGTGACTATTCTCAGTTTAAACTCCATCATTACATTTTTCCAGAAGAAAGGTCAAAGATTTGTTTGTCTTGGACATCAAGGCAACCATTAGCTTGTGTCAGGCAATGGTTGAAATAGTCCTTTCTTAAAAATGTGGTCTGGTATGACATCTAGAGGTAAGATTTATTATTGCAGCTCTTTCTTTGGTGACACATAATAAGGGCTCAAATTTAAGGCATTGGATGATAACTGTATTAATGATAGCTGAAAGCACAGAAATATCTCAGGACAGATCATATAACAATACATATATTAATTTATTTGGTTGTTACATGAGCGACCAACACAACAGTACCATTCCGATTCTGTGTGTCCTTGAGCTATCTCAAAAAAGAAAAGAGAAAAGAAAAAGAGGATAATTGCTCCAACATCTCGAATCACATTCAAATACAGAGCACTGACTTGGAACAACTTTATTTTGTCAACACTTTCTCATATACCTTTAATACATTTCACATGTTTTAAAGAAACTGCAATGTCCTTTTGCTGTTATAAAGAAGAAAAACAGACAAATCTGGGGTATTTCTGCAGCAGTATCCACCACTGTTTCCAATTTTCCAGTGACAAAGGAAGGGCAGTACAAACTGTTTTAAGTCATTAAATCGTCCAGTTGTATAAACTTGACCTCATGGGATTTCTGATGTTCGACATTCTACCGTAGAAACATATTTCTGTATGTACACAAAGAAGGAAAGGAAGAAGGATCTAAACTTAAAACTGAAGGTTAACACGGTATCCTTTGCTAAAAGGAGAGACGGTGGTTAGCCGCCAAGCCAACTTTTTTAAAATCCCACACGAAAGTCACTTCGGCTCAGGTAAAATCGCCATCTTACAGAATTAGAGGTTTCACACAACACACACGTAAGCCGCTTTTATACAGTGAAGCAAGGGGGCTGTACCTACAGTTTTCAGCAGATCTCCTGGTGGCTTTTCAGGAGTTGGTGCCGTGTCCATGGGCTGGATGTTGGTACGTATGACTAATGGGAGGACAGCTATACTCATATCGTCATGGCCGTCATGGCTTTTACATCAGCGGTCTTATATAAATTTGCACTTAGAAACTAGTTTTAACCTGCGAGCTGAGCCTCGTGTTATCGCCCAAATGGTTACGGCTCACACAATAACTCACTTTAGCATCCCTTTTATCAAAGCATCTCCTTCACTCGGCTCTCCTTTATGCAACAGCCTTGCATCCTACAGCGGCAGTGAATGGCGAGGACACTGGGAAGGTTGTTGACCCCGCTCGGGCAGAAGGCCAGACTCCCTCGGCAAATAACACAAAGACAAGCTAAAGAGAACAGAAAAAAAGGCAAAAATAAATCAGAAGTCTGCCCATCTGCCAAAGACTGGCCCGAGCTCAGCCTTGGGATTTTTTTTCCCCTTCGGTTCTGTTTTTCGAGGGCAACAAACGGCGAGGTGCGCAGACCTAGTTGAGTGGGCTGGCAGAGCGGGGGCATATCACGAGCTACAGTTTTAATCTCGCCTCGCTGCGGTTGGCGGTTTGCTGGAGAGCGCCGGGCACTGCAGGAAAACACTGGTGCTGAAGTAAGTGCACAAACAAAAAAGGCGAAACAAAAAAAGACGGCAAACAAATGGCATGGATCCCATCAGGAGTCAGTTGGAGTTTTACGTAGTGAGTAACTTTTCAAAAGGCATGTACAAGAGGAGGAATAAAGAAAATAAAAAAAACAAGCAGCTGTTTTTTCCCCCATCTACATGGAAGCATGGAAGCCTTATCAATATTAGACTTTTTGTTTTGTTTTCCTCATCATGATAAACTTTATATCATAAATAAAGTTAGTCCGTTTTAATGCCAATTAATCCTGATTTTGAAATTTCTCATTAGATTAATGAGATTGGGACACAATATATAACCTGTTGTCATGAGTAAGTACATATTACCTGTTAACTTAACAGGATAGTTACATGATTACTTATTACAATAATAAAAGAACTTGGCTGTTCCAAGATGTGGACTCTCGGCTTCCGTACATTCGAACCTCAGGAGTCTGATTGTGGGATTCCGTTTGTGCTGTGGCCAGCAGAGCTGGCACAAACTTCACTGCCACACAACCAAATCCCCTCTGAAACATTGATGGGTAGCTATACATTTTATATAGCTTCATGATACTTGATACATATCAACATTCAGATGACCCATTTATCCATTGAGTCCAGGCAGAAATTAAATCAGCGATCAGTTAAAGCATTTGAAAAGCCGTGACAGAAACTGAGTCGTGGGACATGGAACTTTATTAAAAATGGCCGTTAGCACACCGACCCTGAAGGCCATGGAGAAGAATCACATTTAATATGAATTCATTTGCTGCTTTCACTTATTTTTCGAGATAAGCATTCTCAATAGTCATGCCAGCCAGCATTGTCTCGTCTCAAGGATTTGCACTGTAACAATAACACTAAACTCAGAGAGCTATCTGCTTTGTATGCTAGGCTTTCTTAACACAGCTGCACGGCTTCGCCCCTCAAGAAAATTCATATCGGACTTAGAAACATGGACACAGAAAGTGTATTTTTTTTGTATTTAAGGACATTTGATTTATGTGTACAGTATAAATACAGACAACTAAAATGAACGAGGAAAAGATGGAAAACAAATATAATATATAATCATTTTTTTTATATACCATTTCATATTAAAACACGTGTATTTTTGAGAAAGAGAGAAAACTAAAAGGTAAGTCATTCATTGGTGTCATACATTTCTTTTTTTCTCATCAAATTCCAGCTGTAGAGCAGAAGGATCCTAAAACTCATTAACTAAGAGCGTACACTGCAACAATGTTCCGGTTCCTGCTGTTACAGCGGGACAACAGGTCGTCTCGTTGTAGAGAAATACAAAATTTGACTATATGTACAGTACGCATCACTTGAACTTACTGTGAGTTTCTTTTTTCGTGAGTCCATTTGCAAAAAAAAAAAGAAAAAAAAAAGAAAAACAAAAAGCAAAGAAAAGAGAAGAGAAATACTTGTTTTTTTCCCCTGTTTTTGGAATAAAGACGAAAGCTGCAAAGCCACTGAATGAGGATGCAGGTATCTATACTCAGATAATCTATTTTCCTCTGAGGCTTATAATATAGAATCAAGCTGTTTCATTTTGCTGCATCCTCGATTTTAGGGCTCGACTGCAACAGCGGCCCCAAAATGTCTGGCTGGGTTATGCTCTACATCTGTGTGTCAGCCTAGAAGCATCATGTTATGGACTTACAGACGCATATACCAAACTCTAATCTCGTTATAAAATCATCTGTGGCGGCTTTCCTTTGATTTCTGTACTAGTTAGATTCAAATATCTGTGTATACTTGGCAGATACTTTTGAGAGCTGCTCATTAATGCACTGCTTGAACACACAGTTAGATCTACACTTCACATGAACTGAACACATCCATGGGGGAAGGAGGAAATATAAGTCATGTATTTAGTGCTCTAAGGACAGGTGATTGTTGGCATCCCCACTTCTGGGGTGCCTCTGTTGTCATTTCCGTAAGGAAGAAAAAAAAAGAGGAAGAAATACATCAAATTCCAAGCCCGGTCCAAACCCGATGACGAGATATAGCAGAGACAATAGAAGTGCATACAAATCAAAAAGAACAATACAATTCTTTAAAAGAGCACTGTTTGCTTTATCTGTCCTTCATTTCACTGTTTTTTTTTCTTCTGCTTGCTGCTGTTGTTCCTAAAACATTTGACTCCTAACCCATCGCTTTTTACCATTTCTGTAAGCGGTGCTCGAGAGCACAGAAGGTTTTTCGTAACATGATGCAAACAGTCTGAGGAAGGGGGGGGGGGGGGGGGGGGGGGGGGGGGGGCGCCGGGAGGGGGGAGAGAGGCGGTCAAGTTGGTAATAAGGAATCGATAAGGATGCCGGTGAGTCGGAGAGAGGAAGGAGGGGCGGAAGAAGGGAAGGAGGGGAAGGCCAGGTGGGATGAGAAGAAGAGGAAAAACAGAGGGCGAGTGGTATTAACACTTGAAGAAAAGGAAGGCGATGGAGGCCAGCAGGAGCCACAGTGATTGAGATACGCAGGCAGAGCCGTTGATGTCTCGACCTGTTCCGGGTCCTGAAATGCAGCAAAAGTGAGAGCGTAAGAGAGAGATATGTATTAGATCTCTGCTAAACCTGTACACATCCCCTCTTATGATCCTTGACTTTTCATACAGACGGTCACAGAGTTTCTGGAGACCACTTTAGTCTACTTAGTTGGGATGAATCGGCTAACCGGTCAGTTTTCACCTTTAATGGGACTCACTATCCTTCCTCATGAGAGGGATAACTTAGAAGTTACAGTGAGTCACGTCATATCTGTGTTCAGTCACATTCAAAGGATTGAATTCAAAGTATTGAATGTGACCCAAAAGCATATTTTATATGTATTTACACGCATCGAAGACACACACACTGACTCAGCATCTGCCTCCAGCCAGACACTTGCGATCAATAAACAGACTCAGAAACAGTTTAAATTCATCTGCCACCATCTGTTTGAATGCTGATAGACTAGATAGTTGACCTAGTCCAAATATGTTTCCTCGCATTGTCTAGATTTTTGCATCTTTTTCTAACCATCCAGCATATCTGAGGTTTCTGTTACCACGGTTAAGGAAACATGCAGTATACCTCTGTGTGCGTGTGTGTGAGGTTAGTTTAGGTTTTGTGGTCTTTAATAATTTCATCCAATGTATATTCTCCATGCACCGGGTTCTGGTTCTGAGCTGTAAATGCTTGCAGACTGTAAGCGGTCTTTTGGGGACATCTAGTGGCCACGTCATACCAACACTGGGCCCGATCCCAATTCAAGCCTCAGAGCAGATGTTCCTAGAGGACATGAGTACCTCATCAAAATAATCATAGTAATGATTCCAGACTTTTGGATTTATGTCAATATTCTGTGCATGAGTCATTTTATCTGCTTTTCTCACCACATAATATTGCTGCAAATTATAATGTAGAGAGTTTGTTTATTTCTCTGTCATGCTTTTCTAAACACTAATCAAAAATCAGAAAGCAATACTTGGCTGTTCCATGTTGAGTTCTCGCAGAAAAAAAATAAAATTCTGTGGCATTATACTTGTGGTGTTATACAGCAGGGATTTATCAGCCCGGGCTTAATTTGGCTGTGCCTCTGTGCCCCATTTACATTGTTTCTCAGTTTTAAAATGCTGGCAGAGACGACAGATTTCCACAGAGCGCAGTCTTTGCTCATTATTAGTCTATATTACCAATGTCGCAGCTTGTTCAGAGTGGTTAGTTAAGAGTGCTTCTAATAGTTTCTCACAGCACTGAATAGACTTAACTGAAGCAAAGCTATTAAATGGTCTTTTCAGAGTTTAAGTACCTGATGTAACTGACAGCCAGGAAACATTTTAACTTTTTAAAAGCCCTTGTTTAGCCCTTGAGGGGGTGAAATCAAAGGTGAAGCAGTAATGTTTATATCCCAAATCTGAAAAAAACATTGAGGGGGTTTCTCTAATCTGAGTTTCATGATGCAGCAGGGTAGTATTACTCTAACCCGACCCCTAAGACGGCAGTTTGCAGTATCAGCAATGGTAGAAGGCCACCATGCTAGCCAGCTGTGTAGTTAGCTATTAGCATGCTAAGTGCTAAGTCTTCTTCCTTCTTTTAAAGAATCGATAACTGGAGGTCTGAATTAGCTAAACCTGGGCTGCCCATGTAAGCAGTAATAAATTGGCTTCATTTAGTGAGTAGCCAACATGAAAGGTGCTCTTATGCTCAGCGAATTAAAGGGCTAAGCTAACAGTCTCACAATGAAGTTGTAGCAATGGGGTGAGCGCACATTGTCAGCTGAGGAAGTCACCCATGGTCAGATCAATTTTTTGAGGGGGTATGAGCAGAATTCCAATATCAAGACTAATTTTTAGAGGAAAGACTCATGACAAACTACCAGCTGATTGATTTTGAGGAAAGTGACATTGAGACAAAACTGAGGACTTGCTTATTAAACAGACTAACAGATACGAGGTTTCACACATGCCACGCAACTCTAATTGGCAAACACTGATTGTTCAGAGTTTGATGTTGGCCAAAACATTTATCTATCATTTCACTTATATGGGCAGGTGGTTTGCACCATCACCTCACAGCAAGAAGGTTCTGGGTTCGAGTCCCTGGGGTACCAGGAACTTTCTGTGTGGAGTTTGCATGTTCTGCGTGGGTTCTCTCTGGGTTCTCTGGTTTCCCCCCACCGTCCAAAAACCTGCATGTTAGTTTGATTGGACATTCCAAATTGCCCTTAGGAGTGGTTGTGAGTGCTAAACTATAACTTTTTTACATTTGTAGTTTACCATAATATAGTTATAACAGTTTTGCTCAGCCTGAGAGTTTTTATTTAATCCTGTATGCTAATTCAAATCAAAGCTCAAAGACCAGAAACTGTAGTACTGGATTCTGCATATATTTAGAATCTTCAAATGAAAAAGGCACGATCTTTATGAAGACTTTATGTGCTGTACAAACAACGATTAGCTGACAAGACTTTGAGTTTGACATTGACAGTAGTTAAGACCTTTAAATCTTTCTGTACTTTCAGATGTCACCTTCCCTCTCATGCCATATGTCCACGTTTCTGCAAGACTTCTGTTAACTGACTCCTGCGCAGAGATGAGAACATCCCAGCTGCCAAATGACTAACAGTAATACACACAGAGGCTTTACTTTTCATCTTAGCTTAGCAGTTGTTCAGCTGTAGAGCTTAAAGCAAAGCACAAAAAATAATTATAAAAAAATCCAATGAGTTTCTTCCCCGCTGAGTTTCGGTGATTCAATGGGAACTGACTTTAAAGGAATTAACATTTCAAAGTCACTCACTTTCACATTGAAACTGGCAAGTGTTGGCTTGATGGATTTAATACTATACATGATACATGTTTAAACCTTGGTGTCATGATGATATTAAAATTCTTACAATTTCTGTCCAGTACATATGTGTTTGCAATATATAATATACATTGTTGATCAACTTGTGTGTACCAGATGGCAGTAGAATGAATACTCACTATAGAGAAAAAGGCTGGCACTCTGGACGCCCAGTCGGTTTGAGGCCACACAGGTGTAGTTCCCATAATCCTCCTCAGTGACATTGGCAATCATGAGAATGGTGGTAGTTCCAAGAATCTGGATGTTGATACCTTGGTTGTTGGACAGCCTAGAGAGATAGTGAGAATAGCAGTCCTTGAGCTATGGAGACGCTTATTGAAAAGGTTTGTAAGAGTTGTAAAAAAAAAAAGTTTTGAAAGGGAAAACTTCCATTATAAGTAGTCATCAAAATGTTTTACTAAAGTAGTTTACTGAGCTTGGCTTTTTACTGAAAATGTAGCCATAACCAACCTCTAAAGATAGAACTTTTCATCAGGCTTTCAGCCACATATCAAACAAGATTCAGCTCTTTATAAACGGGGTGTGAATGCAACTGCCACAGGACTTATTTATTTTCTACAAAAAACAACAAAATTAAACACCATAATAACACATTACTATGAGAAACACCTGACTTTCAGTTTTTTTTCTTCTATGTATACACAAAATCCTTGAAGAACTCTATGTGTATTGCTGGACATGAGAACAGATTTTTGGATAAAACTGTTACCTCTGCCATTACTTTCCTTTCTCATGTGGCTTGGAAACACATGGAAGAATTGCCTTACATCAACAGTTCAAATGTCATTCTTCCTGATCATTCTGAAATATTTTGGCTGTTTTTCGTTTGTTTTGATGGTGTTTAATCTCCTCTCACACTGTCACAATAGTAAGTTGAGCAATGAGGGACATTACAATTGTTATATTTGCACTAGTGGCAATTTTTTCATCTTCTTTTGATTTTGCAAATCCATTCGTGATATAAAGATTTCAATTTCTTCTAAGGAGCTATTAAAAGGAGATTCTGTATCCTTTTTGATAAATCTTATAGTTAGCGATGGTTTGGGTAATCCGGAAACACCCCAGACATAGTTATGCCTTTTAGGCCCAGACTGCTGGAAGACCTCCCATGATGCACCTCTACTCCCCTTTTCCACGTACATATGAAATTATTGTTTTTATTAACTTATCTTTATTATTGTTTTTCCTCTTTTTCAACAGGTATCCCTTGGGTGTTTTCTATTAAGCACCCTAAGTTTGGTTGTGCCAGGGGTGTCTTCCAGGTATAAGGAAGTTTTTTCTTTCCACAGTCACCCTCAAAATGGAGGTCCGCATCACGGTGAAGTTTCACTGCAATCGGTTTCCTTAGATAGAAACCTTCTTTTCAAAATCTGCATTCTTTGAATTTTATCATTATTTGGTTTTAATTGTAATGTCTCTATGAAGTCTCCAGAGATGGAATTGGTTGTGGATCAAACTCTATCAGTAAACTTTTATTGAAATTGAACTGGGTTGTTGTATTCTTGCATTCTTTTTGTTTCTTCAATTTTATATATTTTTGGGGGGCTGTTCAAAGAAGGAAAATCAACTTTATCATCTTTCCAGATAAATGCCCAAACTGCCCCCCCCCCCCGACACCCACACAAACACACACTTTTGGATTCAGAATTCAGAATTTGCATGCTGCTAAATTCCAGCCTCATACGGATCATCTAATCAATTATGTCAATTTTGCAACCTTGAAGCCAGTTTACAGCAAATGTATGAATCAAATGTGCTGACTCAAACTGTATCACCTCACTCATGAACCCTTCCTTACATCATCAATCCCAAATGAAGCTCTTAATAAAAATGTACTCATAACGGATTCTGCTTGTTAAGGGCTGATTGAGACCTTTCGCATCGCCAGCGAGGTGAAGTTCATTCAAGGCGCCTCGACTTAATCCCGCTTAAGTCTGGGTAATTGCTAATCGGAATTTGAGCAGGGGAGGGAGACGTTTGTGCTGACACACGCTTGGCTTTTAGAGCGTATTAACATAAAGAGGGAAACTCACATCATAGCGCAGCATAATTTGGCTCGTGGGGGAGTGCGGGAACTTGATAAAGTGCTGAGGTTCTTCCCACAGGGACACCTTGAGAACAGAGCACAGCGCCTGTGCTGGAGAGCCAAAGAGAGAGACCGAAGAGAGGCCAAGAGGGTCCCCGCTCTATCTGAAAGCAGAACCCTTCCCCCCTGATAAGGCCAGCAGCCGATATATCCTCCAGTGTGCCTTCATGAGAAGTGACTGCACTATTAAAAAGGCCCCTAAGTCCACGCTCGGCACAGAGAAAAAACTGAGAAACCCAGATAATACGGGGCATTGCAGAGGGAGCTGAGACCGAGGGCTATTTTCACAACAGATTACAGTCCATGATAGGAAAGCGGCGGCAGGGGAGTAAACTGACCCAAACAGGTCAAAAAGAGACAGGGCATTCTTTTGTTTTCAGAGCAAAGCTTTCTGGGTTTGGCTTTAATTAAGCAGAAAACAGGAGAAAAAAGAGCAGCAAACTAAATCTCCGGGCCAATGGCTGCCTTTTTCTTGGAGCCTGCATTAATTGAGATAAAAGTTTCCGCTGTCCATTCGAACTTTTAATGCGTTGGCAGCCGCAAATCCGCAGCCTCCAACATCCCTCACTTCTGGTCTCGAGTCTATCCTGAAATATCCCAGAGTGTGTGCCAGCTTCTTCATCTGGCACAATAGCCTGGAACAGATCATCGGAGAAGTTGGCAGAAATGATGCTTGTCTACCTTTCATAGGGGGGCATGTGTGTTTTTTTAAGCGATCTCGCCATTAGCTTGAAGCCTTTGCCACAGGAAGAGGGCAGCAGAGCTCCGCTGGATGCCTCCCGCGGAGCCTCCGTGCCATGTTATAAAACCCCACTCTGAAATGATTTGACCCCTCAATTTAGAGGAGGGCGTGCTGCGGTTTCGGGGCCGGCTATGGATGAAAAGGCCGGAGAAAATCATCAGATGGGCCGCGTGTGTGAGCATCGCAAGTAGGTTAACACTGTCGGGGGAAAGTGACAGGCATGTTATGATTCAAGACCGATGATAAATGTAATCAAGTGGAGAGTCCTGCCGAGACTTGTAACCCAGAGATGATTGAAAATGGCCCGGCGGTTGTGACAGCCAGGCATCAGCTGACAAAACAACCGCCATATCTGTCTGTCACGTTGCATGACAGCTCTATTTGGAGTTCTTCCCCCGTTGGAAGCAGTAGTGAATGTCTTTAAAAAACATTTGGTCCTAATGGATTCAATACTCTAATGAATGACTGGGCCGTATTCTATGTGCGCGCACACTTCTCTGTAAAGGATTAAGAGTGCAGGTTGATTTAAAAAACAAATTTAACTGGTTGAGACGGAACAACTAGCACTGCATGATTTACGGGTTCATTTCGAATTCCACGAACGGGCGCACAAACGTAGAAGGGGAGAATCTTGACATCCATAGTTGAAATCTAGCTGCTTTTAAGAAGTCGCCAAGGCTGGTGAAGTAAATTGCATCGTTATGTGCTGTGAACTTCCAGATCCCTGAAAGTCAGAGATGCTATGATGTTATGATTCATTTATGTTTTAAAGTGTGAGTGGGTTTTTTATTGCCTGAGGAGCTCCAAGACTTCATGAGACTGATTGAAGGTGGATATGCGCAGATGAAGGTGAGTTAAGCCGCTCTGCTCTCGCTACCGCAGCCCAGTGTGTGTTCTCACACGCGTGCCAAGCAGCTTGTTTGAACTCCGGAGTGTTTTCTGCTTCGGTGAGGTTTGCCCGAGCAGGCGAGAGTAAAGCCTTCGGAACCCGTGCCAAAAAAAAACTGGACCGAAAGCATATGTTTATCAGTTCCAAATGAGCTGCTGTGAAGTTAGTTTGTGATTAAATAACCTACAAGATAAAAATGACAGACTATGGATACACAAACAAATTTACAAAAGCTACCACACTAATAAAAAGACAGTAAAAATACTTCACTTAAGGAAGTAGTTTCAACACGTTTCATTAAATCAGGAACACCATTGAAATACTAAAGATAGTACTATAAACTACAGGTATGAAATAAAGCAAGATTTAGCTTAAATCATGCTTTGAAAGGTCATTAAAAGTTTACGACAGTGGTGTCCGACTCCAGTCCCTGAGGGCCTCCAAGTTTTACAGGTTTTCCTGCTTCAGCGCACCTAATTCTGATGAAATGGATCTATTCAAAAGCTCTGCACCTTTTAATGGCACGTTTATGAGAATCAGGAGTGTTGAAGGAGAGAAACTCTGGACAGCGGCCCTCCAGGACCGTTTGTGAGGAAAAGATAAAGGAAGGCTTAATGTAACACTCACAGAACCAAGCCAAGACACTTAAGTGCAACATAGCTATACTTCAAAAGGTGTAATGATTAGAAGATATGGAAGTTAAGGTGATGGAAATGGTATCAAACCTGGAAAAGAAAAGCAGCAGACTCATAAAATATGTCTTGTTTTCTGGTACAATCGCATAATCAGGGAATTGGTACTAGACTCTATGTATGACAACTTGGCAACTCTGTGGTGATAAGTTATTCTTGTTTGGAAGAGTTGCAGATAACTCGTCTGTGACCGATTTTGGTGGTGTTATAAATAAGGAGTGACGAAATAGGTTGAATCGGTTTCATAAATATCTTTTATGAATATCTTTTATATCTAGGAGCGTGGACGTACTATTTTAATTAACCTAAACATAACACATTCCGATCTCCGAGCTCATCAAAATAGATTGAGAAAAAAAGCTCCAATCAATGTCAAATTAGTTATGCATTCTTTGTGTTGTGATTTCTTGCTACGTTTTTCTATTCATCCCTGGAGATAGATCGTAAATTTCACACTGAAGGCCATCCATATTAAGAGCTCCTATTAGCGCCAGTAGTGTCATTATGATTCTATAATTGCTTCATTTACCATAATAAATATACAGTATATTAAGCTAAGCAACCAATCATTTAAAAATATTGCAAATCACTATATTTGGACAGTAAAAATCAACTGCAGACGTTTGTAATTAACAATGTAATAAGCTACAAAGCTACAGGGTACAATGCTAACGGGCTGATCTTTTATGCAGATCTGAGGAGGTAAATCTTCAGGAGTCAGAGCAAACATTTGGAAAGAAAGCCAAGCAAACTTGTTACAATCCATACTTCCCTCTTTTGAAGCAGCACCTAGAGGCAAGGTCAGGCTGCCCATAGATACAAGTTTGGATGTCTAACGAAGAAGGGATAAAAAGAGAAACCGTTGAAAGTTCAAGGATAAGTTACTTGCCGTGCTGTTGCTAGGATGTAGGTCAGCTATGTATGAATTGAGCTGCCTGTTTTAAAGAAATGTAGTGAAATTACATTAAAAAGAACTGAATGTGATCCAACTTCATTTAGAGTTTATAGAGATAATACTTGCGGTCCGCTGCACATATCATATTCAAAACAGATTAGCCTTATAACTAAACATATAATTAAATTAATTTTTGTTCTAACAATAACCCACTGATAAGGGGATCAGTGTGAGCACAAGTGGGCATTCTGCTAACCTGTACATTTATGATACTAGTGCTTTTTCACATGTGCTCTCTCTAGGGGTCGGTGGTCTGGAAGCAGGGACATTAGCATCACAGTCGTCGTTCATAACGTTTTCAAGCCCAGCCTCATGTCATTATCCATAACTATTCCATTTCTGAACTTTTATGAAAATGATAGAGGGTGAATGCCTGTCTGTTCCGATGCCTCCATTTTTATTGTATAATTCAGATTCCTTTTCTTGAGAATGGCTTTATGGTGCAGACATGGGCAGATGAGTTACCTTAATATCATACCTCAATATTAGAACTGGTCATTTCATAAAGGAGATAGAGGAGAAAGTGTCAGCTACTGGCTGGCAAAGATGTGGGACCGGTCAGATAAGAATATTTATAGTACACCATTCACTGAATAAGAATAAATTCAATGAGTTATTTAAATGCCACAGGGAGTATTTTTCTCTAGTCAACAACTTTGAATTATAATGAGAAACATTTTTAGGGACAGAATTTTTTTTTAGGTATCATCAAAAGTTGCACTAGGTCTATTTAAGAAATTAAATACTAAAGAGGTCTGAAAATGTCCATCACTTACGGGGCTCAGTCTTTGACTCCATTGACAAAAACCAACGGTCAGTTTATTTGTCCATTTCTCCTTGTGATGACTCCTTGCTGAGTGAAATAACTGCTAAGCATCTACTATATGTGGCATTGATGATTAGATCTGAAATTCTGTATATTGGCAGGAGCTTTTTTCCCCGTCTCCTTAAGCACAGGAGACACTCTGTAATTCTTTTTGAAAGGAGACGAAACACTTCCACCCCACGATTTCTTGCATCAACAGTGTAAGAGGCAATGTGAAGTTATTTTTATCCGGCCCTGATTGTGATTCATGTGCATAAATCTGAGGTTAGAAGGGTGAGCGTGAGCAGGCAATAAAAACAATGCATTTTATCCTAGAAGATATTCATTTCCTTATTTGATAATGTGGTAATATTAATGATATAATATGACAATCTCACATGATACATTCACATTTGAATATTGTAATATGGTATAATATGCCATTCTAATATGGCATAACAAGCTAGCATGTGTTTTTTCTATGATATAGTTTGAACAGTTACCATAATATATGGACATCCTATCATCTTGTTAATACAGCTTCTGTCTTTGTAATTACTCCTACCATCTTTCCCTGACCCCATGACATTTGTCAACACAGTAAAAGAAAAGTGTTTAAGAAATAGGAACCCAATGGGAAATATTATTTTCCACATGTACGAATATTTTCATCAACTTGCAAGGATGCCTATCTTTGTCCTTTCGCTTTTCTTTTAGGTCACAGGTCGTCGTTACCAGTACGTTTCAAAATGCATTTAATGCTTTCTCTCTTTAAAGATGACAGAATAAATACCTTAAGGAAAGACGATGGTTCAATTAAACGTTAATAGAAATATTCAGATAGCTAAATAGACATAGTTTCTAGCAAATAGTTTCTAGGCTGAGAAAAAACACAACCTTTGGTAAATCTGGCACTTCGAATTCTATGTCCATACAAAAGCATGACATAAATAAATTTAGACTTCAGGGTGTTCACTGACTACCTCTGTGCTAGCGAGGTTAATTAATTAACCTTGTTTTCACGGGAGCAAGAAGTCATCTTAAGAAGAAAGAAAACACAATGGGCTTACAGTTTACCAGTTTCCGTTCTAAGGAAAGAGAGTATAACGTTAACGAGCCAACCATGGATAAATCTTTAAATCATATTCTTATGGTGCGTTAACATCATCATCCAAGGAGAAAGAGCAGTAACAGTTCCCTCTGGCACAGGGGGGAGTGGGGGCACCACGGAGAGGCGTGAAGTCGGAATCCTCCGGGGGACAAAGCGACCGAGATAAACAGCAGATGGAAACAACAGATAATGCAAAAAAATATTTCAACAACTATAAATCTCTCCTTCCACGCTTTCCATGATAGGTCTATTACTTCAGAGACCAAATCTCTGATAACACTTGTGACACTGCTCCAATATTTCCGGCCAAGATAAAAGTTGCGCCATATATATTTTTTCCTCTTATCGTCTTTATTTTTTTATTTATTTTTTTATTTTCAATTGAGGCCCCTGCAATCGCAGCACAGGTGCTGAGCCTTCTGCATATGAAGAGGCCTCTGAGGTCCTTAAGCGTTGAGAATGGGTTAAGAGTCTGGGTCTGTCGTTGCCTCCCCAGCGGCGTTGCGTTTGGATCTCCGCAAGTGTTTTTCACATAAACGTATGTCACTAAAATTGATAGCTTTCCAATAAACACCAGCGCCTGTCCGCGTAATTTGACACCGTGCGGGAAGCTTGATTTCCATTTGAGCGGAATTACCGGTGGTAGCAGAACAAGGGTTTCTGTGATTGTCAGTGACTGCAGTTTATAAAATAATTGCAGCCCAGGAGGGCCGGCAATCTGTTCCCCTTTTTTTTTTTAGCTTCTCAAAAGAATGTCAAAGACTCTTCCGCCGTCTTGCTCGGTAACGTTCAATTAACAGCGGAATGACAGCTCAGTGAGCGATTTAGTAGGTGATTAGTCATTATCAAACTACAATGATGATGTCATCTAATGTGACAATGGGGCTGCCGTTAAGGGGTAGATTTAACAAAAGGCATGGAGACATCCATTATGGCTGTGGGGTTAAGTGATATGAAGGATGCCTGGCACTGGGAGCAAAGTGATGAAGCTTCTGTCACTTTCAGAAGCAGAGCAGAAATCAACCTTAAACAAAAAGAATGAAAGAAAGAAAATCTTCCTTCCTGTTAGAGCACAGGCAGATCTTCTATTCAGATCACTTGTTTGCAGAGAGCTCAAACTAACCCAAGGCTCCAACTGCGCGCTATCCAATAAACGGCCTTCTTTAGACCTTTCATGCTAAAGTACAATGTAAATAAAAATCTAATTATTTTTGCATAATTACTTTTCCTTGCAATGGCAACAAAACAAATCAACTTTGCGTGCCTCGAGGCAGACCGGTTAATTCACAATCGTTGCTGGGACCCCGGCGCGTGGTCGACACCTGCGGCGCTTTTATGGTCGTGACAAAATCTAAATCGACGGATATCTAAAGGTTTCAAGACGGGATTGCTGTGACGCAAATCAATAAAGGCCAGCGAAAAGCTTTTTTTTTTTTCTCCGTCTAAGACTTTATTGTTTCTTGCAAATTACCATTTAAGGAGAGCAAGTTTTCGCTTGAGGATATCATTAATCATCACACTGGCTGTTGAGATGGTTGCTACAAGGTTGACTAGTGGCACGTGCTCCATAAAATGGGTTGTTTACTGTTCTTGGTGTTGGTTTAGCTGTTCTAATATTTTCTATAATATATAAATTCTTATTCAGAGGGAATTGGAAAAACAAAAGGGCATGCATTGTGGTCCTACACCAGCTTATGGTCCACAATATATATGTATATATATATATATATATATATATGGTCTTTCTCTAAATACTTTCACCACTCTCATCATTATTAACTTGACTTGATTTGTCTTCCAAGCCATGATCAAGTGTGTTTTGCTCTCTACAGATATCGGTCGTCGATGCTTGAAAACGCATTGTGAAACATTCAAGCCTCACCTTTTCTCGTCTCTGTACCATTCAAACTCTGGCGTAGGCACGGCAACAGCTTCACAGTGCAGCGACCCCATGCGGCCCACGGGCGTCTCTGAGCTCTGAGTTTTCTTTATTGTTGGAGGATCTGCAAAGATCAGAGGAAATGAATCTAAATCAAAGTGCAATACATTAGGTAGGTGCAATTAAAGCATTTTGTTCTTGTTATTCACAGTGAATATAAAGCATTTGTGGTTTCTTCAGTATTTCTTTTAAATCATAATGTACTGTTTTCCTTTAAACAGTGAATTATTCTGAAAGTGTTTTTTAGGTCTGACTGATATACATGTGGAACTGTGAGACCCTTCTTTAACAAATCTCTATGACAATAGCCAGTTAAACGTCATTGAGCGTTTTCTATAAACAGCATTCTATGCGTGCAGAAGGTGTTTTTTTCTGGGTTTTACACATTTTAGCCCCACATAGCAAATGCTAAATCTATTACTGGGGCTTAAAATGAAAAAAGTAGAGCTCAATATGATACAATTAATCAGAATACTAGCATAAGAACAGGCAAACATCTGAAATGGATTGGCTTTCTGCACATCTTCCTCTAAGAAAAGGTTTAATAGGGGTTGAAATACACTTCTTACAAGACCATTCAACAAAGGAATTTAATAATTTTTGCACGTTTTGCTGCTTCTGATGTCACATGAGCTGAACGCACTCCTGAAAAGATTGAAATGATCAGTATTCCAAATTCTGAACGCTACTTCAAACGATGATGTTTTTTGTGGGAAATAGCATGGAAGTGATGGACCCAATCTACCAGAGAGCCTTCTCTTTCTACTCGGGTTTACCTCCAGCCAGAAATAAAGCGAGATCTATAAAGCTCCATCAGTCCCTGCCTGGCTATGCAGGACTTTGTATGCTTCTCCCTTCAACTGCCTCTCGATTCAGTTTAGCATCTCGAGCGGCGACATTTCTGAGATGAAATGCTGTGAGTTGAGCTCAGCTCGTACTTACAGTTGACAACTACGTTGACGTATTTGACGTCGGGCGTGGCGACGTCGTTGCTGGCCTTGCATTCGTAGCGACCGGCCTGGTTTCGCATGATGCCTATGATATCCAGATACTCCTCTCCATCTAAAGGCTCTGCTGCAGAGAGAGAGAGGGGAAAAACATGTAAAAAGGGGCGGGTGCAAAGGGTAGAGGGGAGAGAAACAACGAGAACGGAGACAGCAAGAGGTTCCATCAGTTACACTGAGAGAGGAATTACCCAAGGGATAGATTTCTTGTAAATGGTCTGCCGAGCAACAGCGAACGGCGGGGAAATAGTTTAGCACCTTTGGGAAATTGACACAACTTTCACAGTGGTCTGTTAATTCTCTACACTGTAAATAAAAGATGGGTGCAGCTTCTGTGACTTGAGCTCCATTTAAGCCTTGAATTTGGCATTTCCACTGTCACCTTCTTGATCTTAAGGTTGTCTTGAAAGAAATGACATTGATTTCAACACCGACTAAAGCAAAATCTGCCCTATTATAGAATTGTGTTTTGAAGAACGACCAGGAACCTTGACAAAAAACTGAAAGAGTGGTGCTCTGACCGACAATTTGTGGACAAAAATGATAAAGGAATCTTTTTTTGTACAGGCGACTTAACCCAGTAATGCTAAATGTATCATATTTGATACACACGGTGTCTGAAATGTTTTGCATCTGACACCTTTTGCATAATTTAATGGTAAAAACTTTGCTCATAATCCTATTGTACACAATCAGATACACCTGATAACAGGGGGCAGAAGACTACACAAAAAACAATCTTGACTTATCGCATAGTAATAAATTATTAATATTAAAATTTTTTTTTTTTTTTTCTTTTTCCATATTTTGTTAACTCATTCGCTGCCAAAGACGTCTATAGACGTCTTTTCAAATCCAACTGCTGACTGCCAAAGACGTCTATAGACGTCTTTTATGTTTTTCAATGCGAGTGGCCTGGGGGACGATCGGCGAAAGTTTTTCCGTAAATATCGGCTTCTAGACAGAGTATGTAGTAACAAATTTACCCTCTAGGTAGCTGTGCCACTTTTGATGAGAGATTAGCATAGATTGTAAGCAAATAAAAACAAACGCAATGGTTCGCTATGAGAGAAATGGCGCCGGTGAGACGCACGTCGAAGAAGAACGGAATAAGGTAGAAACAAAATCTTTTTTCCTGATGAAAGAAGAGAGTCTACTCTTTCTTTTGGTGTGTCCGGTGTTTACATAGTCATAGCACAAACTATTCTGTGGCTCTTGAAAAATCAGTCAAAATTCTCAAAAAACTCTGGCAGTGAGCGACTCTCTGTTCTGAAAATGGCTGGCAGTCAAAGGCCAAATAAAGACTTAAAAAAAAAGCAATTTTCTAATTCTTGGATCAGGCTTGAAAGGGTTAAGGATGCAATAACCTTCTTTTTAACTTTGTCATACTGATGTAAATAGAAATAAATTTGTCAGTTTTTCCATGTAACATTAGCCAATGCTTCTTCTAAATGAGGCAACTGAATTTATTTTTCCATCCATGCCAGCTTGCCAGTGGACACTGAACTTATCTCTGACTTAAAGTTTCAAACTGTGTTCATCAGCTATAGCTGAGCGTATATGCATTCGTTAATTATTTTTCACGGTACCAAAATAGACACGGTTTTTCATTTTGAAATGACTAAATGTCATATTTCACACCTTCGAAAAAGGAAGGCACAAGCGCGGCTGAAAGTGAGGCAGCCGCATGACACGTTTTCTGCGTCTGCTGCCAACAGTTACACTCGTTTTGTGATGCACACCCTCTCGTGTGGCATAGTGTTGTAAACTACTTGTAAACACAGGAAGGCACTAAAGCGCTGGTGTGAAAAAGACAACAGAAAAGGTTTTAGAGAAGAGTTCAAACAATTCTTCTCGCCCCCTACCACACACACACTCACACACACACACGCACACATCTCATCAGCTGCTTGATGCACAACTGCTTGAGGGGTGGATGTTTCGCTGACAGTTAAAAAGCAAAGCAAAGCTGTCATGTGCATCCCTCTCAAGGGGGATCTATACATCACAAAAGCAATAAGAAATATTTTGCATACTCTTTTATTTTGGGCAACGGCAACAGCTTGTCACGGATTATTTGCTTTGCTCGAAAGCACAATTAGATTCAAATCATTAGAAGAATCAGCTCTGCAACCGTGAGACAAAACTGACCAAAATGCAAAAAAACAACAAAGACCATCTGGTGCTTTACTAAATCATTGCTTAATAAGCAAATCAGCTAACTGTGTTACTAAAATACTGACTGGGCATCTATTTTGAGCCATCTATGTTTGGGTTATGAACTGTATTTGAGGTAAGAAAACAGTAACGACTATTCAACTCATGACAATTAATTAAAGTTAATGTGTAACTTTAAAATGATTAGAGAGGGGAAAGCTGCACGCTCTAAGTTTGTGACCTATAAAACAGTAAAAAGAATTCATTTGACTTGAGTTTTGTATTCTAATTCCGGCTCCACCTGAGAGCGGGGACTTGATAAGTAATCATCTCCTCGTAAACCGGCGTGCCGGCAGCTCAGATCTCTGGGTATTTCTCCAAAAGACACAATTATCTGCATTGAATGTGGGAGGGAATCTCTGCGGAGCCAGCAAATGTAATAACCGCTACAACATAGACTGATGCTTCCCTTAACCCAGAAAATAAGGAACGATGGAATCTTGGTGGTGGAAATAAATTGAAGAGGGGGAGATCTCTGGGATGAGGGAGACAGTATGACAACACATTGTGTCAGCTGTATCGGCTGTGGGGAAGTTTGTGTTTTTCACTAACGGCCTGCAAGTTTCAACCGGCGGCAGCGCTCTGATAAAGGAGGCAAAGCAACGTTTTGCTTCGGCTGCTGGTGATTTTCTGTAAAGCTCCAGTTAACAGCAACCCAATAAAAATAAAGGAAATGCTGTCAAAACGGGCCGCTGTCTCTCAATTCGAAAAAAGGGGAGATGGAGAGGATAAAAGCCAATGTAAATGAGCAAATCGCTTTCATGACACAGATGGAGGTCATCTGGCACGATATCATTTCACCCTGATTGAAAGATCAGCAGGATCACGATCAAAGTCTAAAATACATCGTATTCACACGTCCCTGAACAAACTGCCAGACGTGCCAACGTGATCACGGAGGTATGATTGAAAATCTGTTACCATGGAAATTCTATTGAACTCCATTCTATTCCTCAGCACTTTGGTTTCGGCGCTGGACAAAAAGATGGCAAGGGCCAGGTGAGCACCGAGATCAAAGACTGGAAAGCAGAGTATAAAGGATGGAAGGGAATTTAAATGGCAGATTACGGGAAGTAGCTCAACTTCTTGCAAAAGCTCAACCAGTCTTTTGACCCGAGGCGTATGACGAGTAACTTATAAATCATACTGGATGAATGAAAAGAGACGTTTGGTGTAAAGGAACAATGAATTACGCAACAACACTTTGTCTTTCTGCCTGTTGAGACTACAGCTCCCTGCATAAGAAATGTGCGCTTCATGTTATCTACTTAATGAAGCATAATGAAGATAGATTGACTAATCTTTTCGAATGGGGAGCGGATTTGAGTGTGTGTGCAGCATTAGTGCGCGAGCCATGCTGTGAGTGGAGGCGTAATGTGTGCATGGTGAGAGTGAACCCTATGTGCATGAATTGGGGTGAAGAAAGATTTCCTTGAGGGTTTACAAGGAGCCCTGAGAGTGGGGACTGATTCAAAATGTGCACATTAGAAAAGCCCCATGAATCCCAGCATTGCACCATCAATTATATCATATTGTCTCCATTCTGAGCTGATCGGGATGGAGGAGTGTGTGTGTGTGGAAAATAGCACAGTGAAAAGGGCTGGAACAAAGAATGAGCATATTTTATGATTATATGCTTCCTAATAAGACAGTTTATGTCAGGATGATAACATATATAAGACAACATTGCATGGAATGACTTACAACTGTTTACAACAGAATTAGTGGCGAGTCAAGTTATCACTGCATCTTGCTTTAATTCCATATTAAAAGGAAAGATGGGAGAGACTTTTATTCATTCTTTTCTCATTATAAAAATACTATTGCAGAGGATGTTTGAAGAAAAAGTAGAAAACCCTGAAAAAAAAGCCTATTTATACAGAAACCAAGCGTATTGCTTACATAACACTAGCCCATCAGCATCAAGCAATTCAATTATAACTAGTAACTTATTAGAACAAACTGATAGCTAAGTACCCTGATATGTGTGTAGGGAATACTGTTCATGGGTTAAATAAAATGCAGCTCCAATAATTCCATGTGTCAAAATGCCCTCATGTCTTCATTAGCTGACAGGCCTGTGGTGAAAACTTGAAAGTTATGAACAAATCAAACCAAATAAAAAAAATTAGAAATAATTCACACCGTTAAGATCCACCCAACCGCTTCAAATTCTCATTAAATCTCATTTTGGTTGCCAGGGTGCTTGAGTCTATTCCAGCTGTCAGTTTTAATAGACAGAAAGAGAAAACAAAACAAAATAAACAACCGCAAAGTATCTCCAAGGGAAGTATTGAGATAAGAATACCTAAAATGGACGTTTTGGATAGTGGGAGGCACCTATTCATACCCGGGGAGAAACGACAAACCTCAAATAGTCCCAACCAGAATTTGGAACCAGGAATTGTCCTGATACGAAGCGACGGTGCTTTGCACCTACTGTGCAAATAGTGAACAGTGATCTGTGAGCATGACTAAAACACTAAAAACCTAATTTACACTGATTAGTGTCATGTCATGATGATGAAGGAAAAAGCACTGGAACCTGTACGTGTGTAAAATCTTAAAGTTAGAGCCTTCAAAACCAATGCTTAACCAGCTCCTGATATCTGCTTTTTTCCTCTAAGACATGGGGAATAAGGCTATCTAAAAAAAATCTTTAGTCGATTTAAACAGCAAAAATAGAAAAGTCACATTTCTCATTTGAAAAGAAAATTTTGATTGATGTAATTCTTTCCACTGAGCTAATCCTGGTTAAGTTTAAATGGGCGTCATCCAGGTATCGTGTTAGTAAACACCTCACTGTGTGACTTGTTTCACAAAATTGCTGTTAGATGAGAAAATTTGCAGCTAACAGTTTACTTGTTAAATAAAGCGTGAATGCAAATTATGAACACTAGTTTTTATGCCTGCAAAGCACGATGAAAAATAGAAAGGTTTTTCTTTAGTGATTCTAAAAACAAAACATCCTCTTAATCTGTTTACCTGTGTAGCAATCAGATCATTCTCAAATAATATCTGATATTCCATGTCCTTACTACTTAATTACATGGCAACAAAAACAAATGGGCCGATATGCCAGTTTGTCCGAGACTCACTGCGCTTGCAAATTTAGACCAAACATTTGGGATAATCGAATGAAGGGAAATTCCACACAGGGGTCCAACAATGTCAAAATAACTGCTTCTGTTGTGTTCAATTATAGTGGCAATAGCAGTGGCTGTTTATGAGACAGCACTCAGTGGCAGGTTGTCACTTTGTCCTATTTTCACACATTGCTGCTGATTTAAAAATGTCAAACTTATGTCAGAAGTGGGAGATTTGGGAAGAATGATTCTTTCTCAGCAGTTGAAATTTCTTGCAATTTTGGAATCAAGTTATACCGTTATCAAGTGGTTTAGGTTGGCCTTTTGTGTCACATAAAGGCCAGGGTGGATCCAAAAATGCAGACGCAAACACAAAGAACTTGACGTGGTAACAAACTGAGTACCGTGGAAGAGAAGTGGCATACAATGGACAAGGATCTGATAAACAGCGACTGTGCCAGAGAACCTATGTTCAGAAGAGGGTGATTGATGAATGAAGAGCATGCAAGACAAATAACACGGGCGAAGAGTGTGGAGCAGCCAACCAGACTGGGAAAACACTGAGAATAAAAAGGAGTGCAGAAGAGGAAAATGAGATTATGGAGCAATGGAAGAAAAACTGAAATCTTAATGAAACTAGAATTTATAAAACCACAAAATGAACTTGTGACGTTTTGTAATGAAATGTAATGCTGAACGTTGATGCTGATTAAAGACAAGAAGAACGTTTGATGTGGCCCCTTTTTCTGTTGTTGTTCATTTGTATGATGGCTTGAGATGACCTGGAAAACTGTCCAGGGTGTTCCCTGCCTCCCGTCCAAAGACAGATGAGAAAGGCTCTTGTATCTATGTCTCATTTTGCACTATAATGTCAAAGTAGGATCATGAAACCACTACGCGGTCAAATTGATGACTAATCGCAAAGCTGTGGTTACGGCTCAATGTGATTCTTTAAAATCAGATACAAGAAAAATGTATTCTGAACAAAGTTTTGCCACAAAGTGATGAAATAAGGTCTGATATGCAAAGGATTTCAGAAATTGAATGTTTCATGTGGCATTTTGTACTAAAATGCATGGACTGGAGGTGTGCCAAAGTGGCCCCAGTATGAACAAATATTGTAAATATTAAAAATGTTAAAAATTTTGTTGGTTCTTATTATCTCTGTAACTAATTATGACTTTAAAGATGGATGAATCAATCGTACAGACATATTTGACTTTACTTGGTTGGTGCTTATGTCTGATGATGTTGTATGCATGTATGTATGAGGGATCTAATCTTCATTACGTCACCAGTTTTAGTTCGGCATTACATTATGACTATTATTATTTGTATGTAAAGAAGCTTTAAAACAATCTTGTAGTAATTTTTTCTGCAAATGAAATATTTCAATTTTTTCCAGTCCACCTACTTTTCCCATGTTTTTAAAGTAAATTGTTTTGTTTGTTTTCCTTTTGGCTCCATCAACAGAGAATCCAAGCCCGCTCTTTTCTCACTCACATATTTACACATTCATTGGACACCTTTGATTTTAACTGCGGGGTTAGATTTTTCTAGCCAAGCAGAAGTGAATTTGTTGCCCATCTCTCACGTTTCTCTCTGACTTTTCTCCTGGGTTTTTTTGTATTTAGAAGCACTTTAATGCCTTGAGCGACTCTAACAATAGAATTCGCAATGGGGAGCACAGAGAGAGGAGGTGGAAAAATGTCATTTTCCTACTCTAGAAGAGCAGTAACTGGAATAGCAACTTGCACATGAAGCATCCTCTCTTTTTATAAAGTTGAACTTCAACTTCTTAACAACATCTTCTACTGTGTGACAGCTGGAAACGAAGCCATCGCTTTGCAACGTCCACGCTGTTTCATAAATTCCTCTGATTTGCGCATCCGAGCATGCGGTGCTTTCCTATTCCCTTTCGGCGACTGGATATGTTCTTTTAAAAATGAAGCCATTTTCCTTGTAATCAGAGCCAACTTTACACCAAACCTGCTCGAGTACAAAGCCGAAATTGCCCCCCTTTAGTGAAAACCCTTAATTTCTGCTGCTGCTGAGAGGTACTATCTCTCATGTGCCACCGAGCATGGTCAGACATACATGGATACAAATCAGGATGCTGTTAGAGGAAACCATCTAAAATCTGAGAATTACAGGAAACATCAGCATGATTCGGATGTTCGGTAAGCAGCGCTATGGCTCCCAACAACTGAGAAGTGAAGATGAGGCACTTTAGCCAGCTCGTCTCCTCAGCCATTAAGGTTTGAAAGCATTTCAAAATTCGCTTAGAAACCTGATACCGCAAAGTTTCTGACTGTTTGCAGTTAATAATATTCGGAGTCTGTGCTTACGCTGCATTGTACGTGTTTGTGTCTGTTAAAAAGCACAACTCATGCTGTTTTTATGGGGAGCAAGATCCAAAACCGATCTTTGTACCGACATTATCCGGCATCCTCTCGTTTACTACACAGGTCATTGCTCTCTATCCTAACAGCTAGTTTGACCGAGTACAGACTTTAAAGCCTCAAAGCTTTGGGGAAACGCAGCAGCGGGCTTTTGGAGGAGGTCTGGGATGAGTTTAGCATCCTGGTAGAAGCCCACTTCTAACAGATGCCCACTGATTTGCATTGCAACATTTTGCTTATACAAGCAAGCAAAGTTTTCCAAGTCAATTCGGGGACTCTGCAGGAGTTAAGATTCAGTGGGTCCAAACATGATCGCAGTCTCACCGAGCTTAGAGAGGGGGATACGGGTGGGTGATGGGTTTGAGGGGTGGTGGAGCTTACTCCTAAGCACGGCCTTATGCATCATTCATCAGCATCACTTCACCAAAGCGCAAAACATTACAATTTATTTCACATATGCTAATTTATTCTGAGCATCTGATTTGAGAAACTTCAGGCAAGTGGCATAAGAGATCCGGAGACATCTTGGCTCGTTTTGTCTGTGTGGAAGCAAGCGACCGTGTGCTTGTACAAGTATTCGTAAAAAAAACCCAACATAATTCCCTGGGGAATTCAATTCCTTTGCTGTTTGAGCATTAGCGCACATGTGTTTGGAAAGTTGTCTCAAGCAACGCCGCCGTGGGGTGGCTGTCCCTTTTTTTGTGAGTGGCTCTGATTTAAATGGTGGGTCAGAAGATAATTATAGAGTGACTACTTTGATCAACACACTCCTCACTGTGGAGGTAATGAGAAGATGGCGGGGATGAGAAACCACATTAATCGCTAGCTCGATTGACGCTTAATCAACGATGTACTGCTGCCAGATATCTATCTCAAAGGGATTGCTGTGTATCATAGATTGTTTTTTTGGTAAATGTCATTAGTCAATGCTCATTATTTTGGAAGATCCTACTCAGTAGAAACTCAGTAAAAATCAGTAATTAAAAATCTATTAGCTTTGCGTTGCCATCTGAAATCTATATAATAATAATGTAGTATTTGAGATAATTTACGTTTCGGGACCAACGAATCCAAGACGGCCGTTGATTTTTGCGCTTGTTGAGTGGGAGAAATGTTCTGCACGTCAGAGCTCGTGTCGACATTTCCCTCCATCACGTTTTTTAACTCCCTCCCTCTCCTGCCATGTGCCTCTCCAGCCCTTTGAGACCGCTCCGACGGGGTTCCTCTCAGCGTGGCCTCGGATTCGAGCCCGCCGCATGCTGCCTGGCTGTTTGTCCCATTAAGTGTGAGGCTTGAAAAGGAGATTAATTGGTGATAAAAAACACAGTAGGTGTTCAGAATTTGGGCGTCAAGGTGTCTGGCCGTCACTGATCACGCT
>CAJRST010037777.1:14995324-15078594 GCA_907169785.1 Menidia menidia | reverse complement strand
CCCTTATACAGTCCTTTCAGGTGCCATAAATAGCACCATTTTTTACAGTAGGATTTAGCGATTGAATTCCCATGAAGGGGAGGGTCGGGTTGTCTGCCTTTTTCTTCTCCTCGGCTGATAAACGGATCAAGCCCATTGTTGTGGGAAGACTCCTCATTACGGTGTGGGTAGAATTCAATGCGCCTGCGTTTGCCATGGGAGAGGGAGCTTTGTGAGAGCACGGTCAGGCACCGAGTATCACTGCTTACTTCTCTATTCAGGTTTCTCTGTCACACACATCAATGGCCACGCGTGCTCACATACACATACAAAAAACATGGGCACACTCACTCTCACAGCAGCTGATAAATAAAAGATAGCTATGTTGCTGCGTCTTTGCTCGTAAAACTTCAGATCCAGCAGTGAATGACGTCAGAAGGGTTCCCATAGAGGAATAAGTATCCATGGGCCTGTGATTGGGTGGATTTGTCCACACATGGCAATTAATCGATCGTTTTTATTCAGTGGTCAAGGAAAAAGATTGGCCGGGATGAGTCTAGCCTGGTCCTGCTTCCACACTTGTTCTCTACTCCACCTCACCAGGAGTCTTTCTTATCTTACCGAGACCCTTAATTTAAACTTTTGCTATCTTACATGGGATTAGTATGACCTAAAAGAAAAACTACACTCTATCACAGTAAAGGGAAGTGTTTTTTCCTCATATGAGGATAGTGGATAAATGTACATTAAAGGATTTAAATAGTTTTTTTTTGCAATTTCTGATCAGGATGTCCAATTTGCTCTAAAAAGATTTCAGTTTTTGTCTTTCTGAAAAAAAATCTGTCCCCGTATCAAGACTCTGGGTGTATCTTCTTGAAGTACGTAATAAAGACATGATTGGTTAAAAATGTGTAAAACCATTCTATTTCAGATTTCAAACATTCCAAATTGCCCTTAGGAGTGAGTATGAGTGTGCGTGGTTCTTCGTCCTTGTGTGTCTCTGTGTGGCCCTGCGATAGACTGGGGAACCATCCAGGGTGTATCCCCCCTCTCGCCTATTGACTTCTAGGATAGACTACTGTGCCCCCGCAACCCCCTTTAGGAGATAAGCGGTTCATAAAATGGATGGATGGATGGAAACGTTGGTTACCGATCGTGCGTACCATAAGGCCAATGTGTAAAATAAAAATAAAAAAGTGTCATGGTGCCGAGAGCCAAGACTGCAACGTCCTTTTACGAGGACCCAGCAGTGGCTAACTTTCACCGCATTTTGTACAACCACCAGGGTAATTAAGCCAGTTCCAGCTAACTTTCACCACATTTTCTACAACCACCAGGGTAATCAAGCCACTTCCAGCCCTCGTTCCTTTCATTCTTGCCAATGTGTCACTTTCTTTGTATATAAGTTTCTCCTTTGTGTCCTGGACCTAAACTTCTGCAGCCTCGCCATAGCCACTTGTCCCTTCCTTAGTCAGGCTGAATGTTTCTAAATAAATAAAAAAAAAGCAATTATCATAATCCATGACAGGATCAAAACCTCCCCTCTTTTTCTCAGAAGTGTCAGTCTTTTGCATTCTCGCATTCAACCATTCCCCCGTAAAAACACCAATTAACTTACTTGTACTCGAAGCCCACTAATGGTCTCGTATCTCGCATTTAGGTCCCTTTGTGTTTGGGCTCTTACGAGTCCAGGCAGGGAAACTGAAAGATTACATATGACAATGGTCTATTATTGTCTGTATTAAACTGAACTCGCATTCTAACTCCACGATGATTGTGAGAAATAAGAAAATGATCATTGTCAATTAGCATCTAAATAAACATTTCTTGAAATGCTTTCCAGATGGGAAAATACAAAGACAATAAAAAGGGTGGCATAATTGTGGTGAACATTTTTTTCTGCTCTGAATCTGTTTCTGATTTCCATATGTTACATTTGAGGATGCTGTAGGCCGTGAATAGAACGAAAGCGTCACACCCTTGTCCTTTGGTGCATGCTGATACCACACAAAGTCACACACAGACAGCATTCTATGTATGTTTGCTATGTTATCTTTGCTATTTTTTATGTATGTTCATTGATGTTGTGATTTGGCATTGAGGAGTCGGTCTTATCTACGGAGCCGAAGGGCAAATCTTATGATAGGCTGGTTTTCATATTGATTATAGTTGCTAAACAAACTTCCGCTAAAAAATTATCTCAATGTACATCTAAACTCAATATTTTTTTTGTTTAACTCCTTGCACATTTTGACCTTTAGATAACTGTGGTAAAGTCATTCTCTACGGCAGGCCTACGACTGCAGAGGAATAATGGCCTTCAGTACTGTCCACCCTAGACAAAATGGAAACAAAAACTGACAAACAGCATCCACTTATGGGGTAAACCTGGAATATTTAAGATATTGTCACATTTGGCATGAGCATTTTCAGTATGGACCTCAAATTCTGTGTAATGGGACACCATTTCCCACCATTTTCATTAGTGACTGCTTTCTTTGTTTTTCACAACTGAATTCTAAACATAGCATTTGCATACTTGCATACTTCCTTTATGGCAAGCCTTTGTTTTTTTAATTTTGAAGGATGCATACTTTTATTTGCCACAATTCTAATGATATTACACTGTAGTGACATCCAGAAGGGCTGACGACTAATTTGTCAGCCCTCTCAGAGACACGCGTAGACTCAAAGAGGTCAGCGATATCACAGAGATATCTCCAACACACTTAAGCACAGAGCAATGAGGAAGCACAGCCAAAAAGCATGAATAAAGCATTTGTAGATTGCCATTCCACGAGGGCCCACTGGAGAGCCGCAGTCCTCCCAGGAATACATTTTGGGGGCAAGTCTCTGGAAAGTTGCTAGGTAGATGTGTCCCCATCTCTCCATAAGACTCAGTGAGCCCTCATTTGCGCAGGAGAGCGCACAATCTAACACACCACGTCGAGATCTCCCATAGGTGATCATTAGTCTGAGTGCTGCAGTCTGTGGAGGCCAAGATATACAACTCACGTCAATTAATAAGGGGGAAATTGTAGGGATTTGTCACATCACTTCACTCATTTATTGAGATTATTTGAGTCAATTTGTCACTTTTCCCTTCTGCGCCACATTGTGACCACATTTTCAACCCCTCTAAGGTAAACGAATGGGTTCCTGGTGGCGGTAAAAAAATTAAAAAAAAAGGGAAAAAAGGAAGAAAAGACAGAGACAACAAAGAGGCAGCCATGCAGGCAGCGATTCAAGCCCCACACCCTGGAGCCACAAGTTCACCTCCTGCAGGCCACTGCCTCCCGGAGGAGCTTTGTGGCTCTGGGCTGTTGGAAAAAAAAAGGAAAAAAAAGTGCTTATGGGCAGAAAAATAAAAGTGCTGAGATTCCGCACCGCTGCGACTTCAAACAGCCATGAGCTCCATTATTCGGGCAGCCCCGGCCCTTAATGAGGCTGGGCAGACACGGGGCAAGCTGTGCTCATGATGTTCTGCCGCGCGTCGCGAGCGGAGGCTGATATCAGAGCAGCTGCCGATGCTGTTGACTGTAAACAAACAAGCGAGCGGTGATGACGGGCGGCCGGTCCGAGGCCCCGCTGAGCGACGGACGAGTGTTCCAGTGCGCCGGTCACACTCGCGCGAACATGGAGGTGTAACAGCTGGAGATGTGGAGCATTGGGTTTTATGGGGGGTTGTGGACGGGATTGACCCGGGTGGCTCTGACAAGAACCTGTCACTGCCTTACACTTCATTCCTTGTCAGCTGCACTCTGCCGCTTGCAGCTAGTCGCATACTGATAAGCGCGTGTGTGTGTGTGTGTGAGACTGAGTGCCTGGGTCCTATCTACTCTACTCCACTCCCTCCAACGCAACCGAGGCCTGCTCCTCTCCTTTCCCGAGGAGCAGAGATACGCGCCTGCGAGCGGGAGCTTTCTCCCCCCGGAGCGCGTTGCCGAGGTGCCGAGAGGCTTGTCATAGTCTGCCCCGAGGAAGTGATGGCGGCGTGATGGAGAGCGGGGAGAGGAACACGAGCCACGGCTGAAGATGGATAGGCGACCGGCTGAAGACGAGAACGAGCGGGAGGGATTTCAAGTCAAGGCGAAAGTCCTGGGGAGACTCTCTCTCTCTCTCTCTCTCTCTCTCTCTCTCTCTCTCTCTCTCTCGCCGGTGTTGGAGCCCGAGCCTGGCGTGGGAGGGGATGTCAAGGGCGCTCAGCGTCAAATCTCTAAAAGGGTACCCTGCCAAGCTCTGTAATAAAAGGGTTACGGCTTCAATATGCACCAGGAACATACAGCGCGGGAAGGTGGGCTCCAGTCCAAATCAATTCATTTGGACAGATGTCTTTGTTGCAATGAAACTGTTGTGCTTAGATTCATAGCTTTTTCCATTTACAGGTAGTTGGATGCCTGCGCATGATTCAAGGACGCCCGGACGATAAAGATATGGAGATGTTGGGCGACTCGGCGTGGCCGTTGGCGCGTCCCGCCACCAGAGAGCAGTGCTGTGAACAGGCAGAGGGGGCTCGGATTCCATTCCCGAGCGCATTCCCGCTTTGACAGCAAGCGCCTCGACGTCCAGATGTTTGTGTCTTTGCCTGAACGGATTCACAGTTTGCGGCGGTCGCCCACCCCCCCCCACCTGCAGCACCGAATCACTGACAATCTCTACTGCACCGGAGAGGTGAGGGGCTCTTTGAATGCATAATTGAAGGGTTAATTAACAACTGGAGTTAGTATAACTAATGATAAGAATGATTGCTCTACTAATGAAGGCGGTCATTTGCATACTAAAAGAGAGTTCTGCTTTTTCTCTCTCAGTCTCTCTTGTCTTTATCGGTTTCGGTGTGTTTCTCTCCTTCCCTTTTTCTTTCCGGAGGATAGCACAACTCCCACCGTGTTCTCCTCATAACCAGCAGGACACGGCCCCTCCTTGTTTCACGAAATAGCACAGTGAGCCAGAGGCCGTGTGTGTTTCACTTTTCGCTCATCCCAGGAGGCGCGCAGTGAAGAATTCCTCGCTTGACCAGCGGCTCAACGTCTACCGCTCCTCGCGCCGCATGGGGTGCCGCCCCTCCCCTGGCTTCCAGCCACCGAGGACCTCCAGGCTGCAGCCTTTAGCAACTATTCTGGGGGAGTTAAGGAAACATAGCCGATGTTCAACTGGGAGTCGGCCGGGTGAAAGAAAATCGTCAGCCACATGCCTGCAGGTCGCAGTGTTAAGGCCTGAATACAAGTGCCATGCCACAGACGAAGATGCGAAAACATTCTCACACACACACACACGTGTTTTGGCCTGTGTAATTCCACCCACACATCTCTTTTACAGCCCTGTGCTCAACTCATTCCACTGAAATATCACTGAAAATCATCATGTTTTTTCTCCTCCAGCTCCACTATCATGTTACTTTTCAGGCCACATCCACTACACACTAGCCTTGCCCCTTTGCCCGAATTTCTCAGTTGGATATAAATTGAGTTAGATTTAAATGACCAAGACAAGTTTGGTATTTTCAAACTTTTGTCAATATTCTTACTTGCAGAGGGTGAACTTTATATATATACATACATATGCAGTATATTGAAATCATATTAAAATGAGCTAGGGTGTTCAAAGCTGCTTCTTCTATTTCAAATTCTGAACACAGAGAAAGAAAATCATTGCAACCTATTCTCATGATGAATTGCACAGATAAAGGGAATTCAGCTGTTAAAGAATATTAATTCGATTGATTTACAAGGCAAATCAAAAGGAAAGAAAAGAATACCAACATTTTGTTGGGATGAGCCTGAAGAATTTAAATCTGACAAAAAAAAAGGAAAGAAACAGCAACTTATTCAAATGAATGGGGAAAAATTATGCATGTTGTTTGTTAGACTCGTGGCAGCTCTGGCAGCTCTCACGCTAGGATGACATTATTTGGTGCTGCCGCTGCAAATCACAGATGAAAAATAAGCCTGTCACAGGCCTGTGCTTCAGGCTTGTTCAGAGTCTGGCAAAAAATTATTCAGGTGTAGGAAAGACAAAGTAAAAGCTGAAACCCTCACCTATGAACTTCAAATATCATTAGCTCTTCCAAAAAAACAAAAAACATTTATATGCTTCATTTGACTAGTGCAATCATAGTTTGTACTACTTTTATTCCACTTTATTACACAATTCATACACTTTTACTTTGACTAAAAAAAGAGAATAACATTTTTTTTACTCTTATGCATCCGTTTTCTGTCTTTTTTAAATATTTAGACTACGACGTGTTGAGAATTCTTCATGTTCTAACGTTTTTTGGAAGTAGGTGTTTTATTTTGTAGTTTGGGTTTGTAGTTCATCTTCCTCTTCGTCATAAAGTGGTCACTGACGAGGTGAGTTGACTTTATATAAGTTTATATAAGTTTAAATGTATGTATAGATGTACATACGTCTGTTTCAAGTTAGTTATTTGTCGCAAATGAGCATTTTTCAGACAATTCAGCAAATTATTTATTGCTGTCAGCTTTTTTTAACCTTGGTGTGCACATATGTTACATAAGGGAAGTTTAGCATGTGACGTTCCACTTGTGACAGAATAATAACTATTCTTTATTCTATGTATATGTTCCAGAAACTACTTCTGTTTCAGAATTTTTCACCCCACATTAAACGCCTCGACACGATCCGGACATGTGTGGTTTCCGGACAGAAGCCCCACAGTGGTCTGTTAGGCAGATTATCAGCAGAGGTCAAATTCTCAACAATATGTAACGTAAAATTGCACACTGTATAGGTAACTTCTAAGATATTATTGAGATAAAGTTTGAACAGGTTGATATCCACACAGTTTTCAGTTAGCTTGAACTTTTTCCCCCTTAATGAGGAATATTAGTGTATGTTTCAATATATGCTTAAATAAAAAGAGCATAACTCTTTTAGTAGCACCCTTAGTACATAAAGCCTTCCTCATTGTGGATAATTTTTATTTTAGGTAGGGCATTGTGTCCCAGATTACAGGAGTTTGCTGTACTTTCTTTGCTAATTATAGATGAAAAGCATCATCTAAACTCTTGCCTATAGGCAACAAAGATGAGATTCAATGGGATTTTGTTGGGTTCCTTTGTGAAATGTAAACTTTCTGTTACAACAATACTTTGGTTAGATTGAGTTTTTAAAAAAAGCATGATTTGAAAGCACTACACTACTATCACAGGCAAACTGACATTTAGGGGTCATATATTATTTTTTAATGTAATTATGGATTATTTTAGCCACCAAGCATACAATGATATGGGTTAATGGGTTTATGGGAAGGTGGCACTCTATTCAATACAAAGAATGATGGTTTAAAGATAATGTTCTTTCAAAAGTCAAACACGTCTACCAGATGAGCATCTCAGGTCCATTTACGATTGTCATATCACATGGCCCGAGGATGATAAAACAAGATTTGACTGAAATTTGCATTGAGATCAAATCCATATTTGCGAAAAAGCAATGTACAGCGGTTAGAAAGAGGAGCCTCACGCAGGCACAGCCACAAACTAACTTGGACTTATTGTGCGTAGGTCTGATGTTTGCTCGACGGGATGAGCGCCAGAGAGCTTTCACACATCCCTGCACCTCAACATGTGCTCGCAATCAACAATCCCTACATGAATATTCATGACGGTCACGCAAGCGTGAACTTGCAGACAGACTTTTGGCACCCTGATCGGTGGCGCACGCAAGCGCCGCGGTCCGTTCACACGTTGTGACTTCAAAAGTTTTCGGAGCCGATCTCGGAATACCAAATAACCATAAATAGGGTGCGCTGTATTTTCCTTTCAGTCCATCACTCAGTCTTCACCTAACTGCTTCCAAAGTGAGTGTATGATGTAAGAGACTGCGATGGTGAACAAATTAGCAGCCTCGGCCTCGTGCAAAAGAGCTGTTAGTGCCCCACACACACTATTTATCTCTGAAAATACTAATAATTCTGTGCTCTCCATTGGAAAATGACACTGAATCTACCAGTCGCTGCATTGTGGTGGTCAGACTCCTCTCTTCAAGTATCAAGAAGTGTGACCCCGATCTTTAGACGATTGCAGAGACACTCCAGTAGTACTCTGAACCGAAACAGCTCTTGAGTTGGATTGGTATTTCGTGTCCCGTGAACATCTGTGCCCGCTGCAAACAGTGGAGAGCCTCGCAGGCTGAGCCACAGACGAGGCAGGCAAAGACGTGAAGCGGTGAGACGACCGGCTGCCAGACATCATTATCTCTCCCAGCAGTTCCCCGCACGCTCCCGAGCCGCCTCACAATTATGGATTCCGTGCAGAAAGACTCCCAACAAAACAAAAACAACAAAAATAATAATGGAGCCGGTGTTTTTGAATCACACTCCGCTCCCCTCTCAGGGGCCAGATGTGTCCACGTAGACTGACTGGATTCAATCCTGCCAGAAAGTTGAAGGGATTTTTCCTTCAACCACTCTGAATGAGAAAAGAACAAACAATGAATGGTGGCCTACCCACTACTCCCTAAACAAAACATAGAGAAACTGAATAATGAAAAGAAAAGCTGGCTTATGAACAGAACTAACAGAGGCGTACTTACTTCCGTGGATGCTGTTCTAGTTTGGACACTGTTGTCACTCTACATGCATTTCCTTCCATTATTCGGACTGAAAAACTGCCCAGAACTTCTCAAATCATCAACATTAACGACAGTGACTCAACTTTGCTAAAAAGGAAGGCGGACAAGAAGCTTTTCCTTCCCACCACAGCTCTGTTGCACAAGCTTTAAGGTAATGTATGGCGTGTTTGACTAGACAAAACAAATCGTCCTACTTTTAGGAAAGTATGCAAACCAGGCAAGTACGCCCATCCAATTTGTTCAGCCTGCAGGTGCACGAAACAGATGCATTTGATGAAACAAGTCTAGGGTGCTCACAAACTGATGCAGCAATTGATAAACAGACACAAATAGAGGGGGCTTTCAATCAGCGCAAAGCTCTTATCAAATTTAGATTTTGTCAACTGGAGCGTCTTCATCCATCACACCACTCGCTTATCAGCAAGCCGGAAACATGTATCTTTTCTCTGAAATGGGATTAAATCCCACAGCCGAGGTATCAGTTACATCTAAGGGGGGAACTTATATTTGAAGTGATGCAATAACAGCACTCACACTGTACCTTTTGATAGCTTTAATACATGAAAATTAGTACCGGCTCTTGAATAAACAGGCTTCTCTGAGGGCACAGTGCGTTTGTGAGGTTGGGTAAAGACATCAAAACTATAATTTCTCTCTGTGTTCGCCGAAGAGGATGGAGCAGGTGTTTAAAAGAAAATGTAAAGGTTAGATTTGAAGCCTCGTTTTGGCTTCATATCAACATCACAAAAAGGAAATGTGAGAAACTGGTTTATTTTGAATGATAAAAAAAAAATTACTGACAAAATGCATTCTTAAAAGCACGAGTCAGGATAAGAAATGTTCTTTTTTTGCCTCCTTTCATGAATCAAAAGCGATAATGCGACTTATTCTTATAAGATAAAGTGTATATCTTCTCGAAGCTTTATCGATCAATCTTTTCAAAAGAGATTACCAATGCATCTAAATAGGGAGAATGTGCCTTAAAGCAAAAATCATTGTAACTTTATATAGTTTTTTTAATTGGAGTTAGAGATTTGTATCATCAAAGGACAATGGATTCCCAGACAATGCTGTGAGAAAGGCGTCCCACATAGAGGGGGTGCATTGTTCAGTATCTGTGCTAAGACAGAATGTTTAATTATCTTATGCCACATAAACTTCTTTCACATCTCAGATGTTACATATTAGAACAAGAAACAGAAACATCTGGTCCTTTTCTGGTCTTTAATGTTCATAGATGCAGCATCAGCTGTGCAGCAGCACACAACATAATTATTTAGCAAAAATAAGTAAAAATCCAGCAGAGCCCATTCATTTGATTGCTTTTAGAATGCCATTTACCCAAAAACTTGAAACTTTAAGATCTTGTTTTGGTCTTATCTTTTCTACTTTCTTAAAAATGTTGCTTCAGCAATGGACATTCTCATAGTTGTAAAAGATAAGTTAATTAGGTGCATTTTATGAGCAACATTAGGCTGCTAAGTACCCTCTTTACCTTTTAATGCTGGAATTTACTATCAATAATATCTATGTAAACCTGTATTTACACCCAACTTATCCATTCCATTAACAAAACAGGAATAGTGAAAGATGTATAGGTAGGTACTGTAGAAGGACATTGGGAAAATTATACTTTATAATGATTTTCAATTTTCCACCTATAATTTTTGGATGTGGATTGTCACACATTTGAGACGGTAGGGGTTCATTTTAATGGAAGTTTGCAATCTTTTAGTGTCTTAACATGTTGCGTCATTTTTTAAAACATATTTACCCATAAAGCCTCAGGGATCGGGGCATTTCTAATCATGCCTCTGTGTGTAAAATCTTTTTGGGTTGCTCAAGTTACAGGTCCAACGAGTCGATGGTGGAGTCTGGTGCACCACCAGCCAAAAAACATCTCGATTTGATTAATAATGGCCACTGATTGCATGATTTCTTACCTGAGGGGTTAAGCAGCCTCCAAGTGATTGCAGGGTCCGGCCTGCCGGTTGCCAAACAACTGAGTGTGACGTTGCTGCCCTCGTTCACAATGATGTCTTCTGACACCTTGTAGATGTTGGCTGGAACTGTGGACAAAAGAGATTCTATATTGAGACGGCACCGAGGGCAGAGTAATGCATAATTTCAGAAGACAACTCAGGGAAACTTATTTTCACAGAGGAAAATATTTGAGCTTTTCTCCCCCCGAAAACTACAGTTTCTTCCTCACCATATTTCATGCAAACGGTAAAATGTGGATAAATGGTAACCAAAGCTGACTTTGATTCTCAGATGGAAAGAGGGGTTCAGGAAAACTTGATAAAACCTTCATTTTATGCTGCTGCAGCCTTCAGGGGTACTTAACATTAAACTTTCTCAAGCCAAGATCCAAACAGGAAATCTAATCTCCTGCCCTGGGACTTGAGCTCATGAAAACAGATTGTTTCTCTTGTCATGGGGGGAGGGGCTCCTATACCAGACTCTTGGTGCTGATTATGATTTCAGACACATACTGCCTAGAAGCGGGCTTTAATGTAGAATTCACAACTTATGGTGAAAGGTAGAATCCCCTGCATGTTTGTACCTGTGTGGCAGTAATGTTCAAAGCAACGGGAAGTCGTTTGATCTTGACGCAACGTTTAATGATTAGCTCGCCTTGTGATCGCCATCTTCTCTAACCCCCCCACCCCCTCCAGCATCACTCCCATAAAAGTAAAGAGAAAACCCTGAGAAAGGAAGCAGATGTTTGGAAATAAGCAAAAAACATATAAAATACCTAGGTAGAGTCAGGTTTAAAATAACATTTTATTAAGATCCAATAATCTGTCTTGTCGTCACAGTTTTACCAAACTGTGCTGGAAGTGGTTGGCAGACTCAATGTGTATATGAATATAAGGCCATACATGATAATTATGACTATGCAGGCAGAGCTAAAAGTCAACTTTACTAATCTAATCTCAACAAGCGCACAAAGTCAACAATCAACTCAGCTCAGCATAATTTAAGTCACATAACCATCTCCAGAGGTAAACATTTTCCAGAAACCACACTGATGAATAAAGCCTAAAAGTTTCCCAGGTTAATTTATGTTTAGCCATCATGAAACCGTGCCTTTGTGACCAGCAAAGAAGTAAAATAATACAAATAAATTAAACAGTATGTAATTGAGTGCCGAAAATGTGGCAGCACAATGCATAATCTTGAAGGACCTGTGCTACGTTCCAGTCTCAGACCACTTATTTAGGCTTACATTTTTCTCATTATAGTGTAAACTGAGTGGCTCTATTGTTATGTAATCAAAGTTGACTGTTTGTGTGGCATTATCCTAAAAAGGTGCTCTTTTCCCCCCCATAAGCACATCGACCACAACGCAGAACTAGCTACGGTGGCTGGCTGAGCTCAGGCTGCCCAAGAGTATGATAATGGACTATATTGAGTCCACCATCACATCCTCCATCACCATTTAGTGAGACGCTGTCAATGCCAAGGACAAAGACAGATTGCAGCATTTCTCTCAATCTGCTTAGGAGGTGATTGGCTGTTATCTGTCATCTCTCCAGAACCTGTTTGCCTTCAGGACCCTGACGTGGATAGGAAAGATTGGTTTGAATTTTCCCATAACAAGAACAAACAGTTTGAGGCAAAGCCTCAAACTACAAAAAAGATCCAACTGCAGTTGTCCTCAAAGTCATAGGACACAAACACTTGATGTCATCGTAACTCCCCCTTTATGGACACTTTATCAATCCATTCCCATTGTGGGGACTAAAATACTGACATTCTGTTGGGCCGTTGGTTTCTCTGAAGGGTCGACAAAGTATGTTTCGGTGTTGATACATTTGCCATGCTTACAGCGGACTTTACTGAGAAAGAAAGTGGAGGAATGTCAAAACTCTGAATGCGTCAATTTGGCAACAGTTATGTTTCCTCATCTATTTCTATGGTTTCCATGTACGTAGTTTCCTTTGGGTTCACTCCCTGATCGGTTAGGTTGATTCAATATGATTTCTTTGTTATATTTAGGCCCCAAAAACAACCTAGCTAGCTTTCAGAAAGGAATGCATTTAAGTTAATAATAACAAAACACCTAAACCTTGATTTATTGTTTTGGATGCTGATGCAGAAAAACACTGAACTGAACAACAGTACACAACCCAGTTGACATTTTGATCTTTTTGACCATCTGAAATTAATACAAGTAATGTAATGTTTAGAGGGCATCACATGTCTGGAAAAGTCATAGATTAAATCTATCAGATACACAGAGGCTGTGTGAAAGCTAAGACTTTTCCCAACTCTCCACAATTCTCGCCAGTTTGACCATAAACTGGGCACTTCAACGTAAAAAAATCTCCATTAAATTTATTCAGCAGCTCTGTAATAAAGACTGAGCTTAACTCCTGTGGTCGGTGTTGTGTGTGCCAGTACGTACTTTAGCTTCCTCCAGCAATAAGGCAGGTTTCCAGTTTCACACCTTTGATTTAGGTGCCTGTATGAATCGGCTTTAAACACTGGTTTTGATCTACTACGAGGGAAAAAAGGATTTCCTGTGGGCATGAAAGATTGTATAACAAAACAAAAATACATATTGGGAATCTTTACCTCCAGCACTGAAGGATGCCAAGCAGGATAACACATCCAATGCAGAGGTACAGCATGTGGGGATTCATATGCTGTTTGAATCTGGTGGGAGTAGTTGGGTTGAATTGAAATAAAGCTACCCCATTCCTCCATACAGATGGTGTTTTTCAAGAAAAAATATTTCAATGTTTATTTCCCCAGCTAGGTTATTATTGAAGCTTTGTCCATGCACCGCATCACTAACAGTTTTCTATAACCGCATCTCTTTCTCTCCACGTCTGGCTCATGCACACACATGCACGCACAAATACAAGATCTCCCCAATAACCCATCTCTCTAACACCAACTGACAAGACAGTCACAATCCTGTCGCGCAGCATTTTAAATGAAATCATACAGATTTATTGCTTTAGTCACATGGCCCAGCTAAAATGAAGATGTGTTTTTAAAGATATGGGAAGACGGAACAGTAAGTGGGGGGCTGGTAGGAAAGGAGATGGGAGAGGCAAGACAATGGGTGAGATTTTCAAATGAAATCTGAGCTCATATGTCGCCTGCTGTCCATCTGCCAGAGGTGAAAGGAGAATAAGGAGTGAGCGGTGATTATGGACCGGTCTCTTAGGATTTGCAGCTTATGGAAAAGCACGTCCCATCTCCACCCGCAGGAAGACTGAAATCCATTGAGGTTCACTGAAGAAAGGGCTGTTTTCCCAATGGCGTGAGCTAAAACACCCACATTTGATTTCATACAAACTTCCTGTGCAGCAAACTGGCCTTAAACACTTTCCCTTGGGGATATTGTTCTGTTTTTCATATAATTTAACTCTCCTGCACTATCTATATCCATCCTCGCTCAAAAAACATGAGCAGCTTATGACAGTCAGATTTTTCTCCTGACCAGTTTTCTTTCTGTACTTTGATGACAGGAAGTGGAGAAACTGGGAGAAACAGCAACGCACCTTGTTCTGTGAAAAACTGCCCTGCATGGAGGTTAATAGTAGTGATAGATATACTAGAGATAAGCAATCAGAGTGTGGGTCATTGTCTTTGTGTCAATATTGCTTAATCACCTACGGTGTATGACCCCTTCCTCACAAATTAGTATCTACTAAACAAAAGGCAGTAGTTCCATGTGAGTTTTCTGAAAAGCCTTTTCTAAACTCTAGTTTTTCTGTAGCACATGGAACTAAATGGAATACCAATCAGAAACACAAACGAGGTCAAAGTGGGGATGAACCAAGCAACGTGATTTAAGACAGATATTCAGAACTGAGCAGTAATCTGTCTCCCTTAGCCTAAGAGGCTAAGAGAGTAGGGCTTCATATGACAAGAAGAGCCAGACCAAAAGTGCCATGCCACAAAGGGAGACATAGGACAGGAACTCTGTGTGAGCCCTAATGTCAAATCCATCATTACTGCTAAGGGGGCCACCGGGAGTGTACCAAGGGATCCCAATGAATGCCATTTTATTGAGAGTTGGTATGAATCCACCAGAGGACCGGATGTTGGCACACACTACCTCAGGAAAATCCGAAACCTGCTGAACCCTGAAGGTAGAGCCATCTGCGACTGACCAGCGATGGACCAGTTTCGAATATATGTCCTCGATGTGATATATTTGGAGTCCAGCAAGCAGTCGTTGATACTTGATGTCGACACAAAATTGTTGGAAATGGAACTACGCAAAGGCATCCCTCTTGCTTGCTTGAGCATGATTCTCTCTCCTCTCTCCTCCTAATTCTCTCTCCTCTCTCCTCCTAACACTTTCTGCAGATTTTCCTGGCTCTGGAGCTGTGGGGTCTGGATCTGTGGTTGGGAGTCTCCTCCTATCACTTCCTGCAGGTGTTCCTAGAGCTGTGGAGTCTGGATCTGTGGTTGGGAGTTTCCTGCTGCCCCCGTGTTCCTGTTCTGTTGGTGTCATAACTTCTACCATCATCATTAATATTAATATCATTGCCATTTTTCATCTAGTCTACGTGTTGCTGTGTTGGCTACCTCTCTCTGCTCCCTCTGTCCTTCTCTCGCCCTCTCTCTCTTGCCCTCTCTTTCCCTCACCCCCAACCGGCCGAGGCAGATGGCCGCCCACCCTGAGCCATGGTTCTGCTCGAGGTTTCTGCCTGTTAAAAGGAAGTTTTTCCTTGCCTGTGTCGCCTAGTGCTTGCTCATGGTGGGAATTGTTGGGTTTCTGTAATTAACTTCAGAGTAGGGTCTGACCTGCTCTGTTTGGAAAGCGCTGTGAGACAACTGTTGTTGTGATGTGGCGCTATATAAATAAAATTGAATTGAATTGAATGAATTTTGGCAGACAGATTTATCCACCACAAATACTGCAAACTAGCTGAGCATAAAGGTCATTAAGCAACGGACGTCTTCTTCTGCTGATTGGCTGCAGTTTGAGACATTTAAGAACGTGCTGCTTCAACTTCTCGGTGTCGTTATGTCTCGGAACACCTTTTCCTTAGAAACAGCTATTGTGTTCCCTAATGTAACAAAAAGCACACAGGCACTCCTCCTTAGACCTTTCTAATGGAGGTGTACCGCCCATGAAATGCAGGACAGTACCTCACCCACTTGGACTCTTTCGGATGGCTTTATATCCAAGCTAAACTGTTCATTACAATGCAAGGATTACTGTGTCAAAGTCTAGTCCAGTCTCAAGAGACATATGCGAAACAGGATGCAACGAGGCAGCTTTGAACTTTCAGTATGGAATCCATTTTTTGGCCAGTCATGCTGTGCTTTAAAGCATCACATATGACTAGAGACTTTGTAGACACCAATATGCGGTAGAGTCATGATAAAGGAATATTGCGTACATGTTGGTCCACGGTTTAAAGTACTTTCACATCAAAGACAGGAGCACACTGCACAGCTGTACATTACTTATGTTGGAAGCTGTTCCGTCTAAACATTGTTAACAAGTTTTGTGTTTTCCCCCCTCGGGCTCATTTTGCCTGCTTTCAACAGTTAACCCCTGCTGGCTCTTAATGTGACATTCGTTGGAGTGATGTGGCAGCAAACGGGTTTGATTATGATCCACTAATTTGAATCCATTAGAAGATAAGCACGAGAAAGCATTCACAGCTCTTTTGCTTTTAGCTCCTTTTTTTGTGCTCGCAGGCTTTAGTGCCAATTACCTGTGTCTCATAAAGAAATTCAACTCATCCAGGCTGGCTGCTGTCAGAACTAAAAGGCTGAATTAAGTTGCTTTAAACAAATGCCCGCAGCGGCGGATGCCGGTGTGTATTTGCTTCACCGGCTTTTTTGCGCATGTGTAGTTGCATAAATCTTCCTCCCTGGATTTGACCGTTTAAGCCAAAGGATACAGGACAAGCGGGGTTAAATGCTTGCCTGGGCATATGTTCACTGTTAAATATCCTGGGAGAAATGTACACCTTTACACATATTGTTGCTAAGCAAAAGCATTTTGAAAATATTCAAAAACCAGAGGAAGTAATAAGAGGCGGATAAAGGAGAGAAAGGGACTAATGTTTTATCTTCAAATGTCTGCAGTGTGTGTCTGTTGATAAAAAAATATCTCTTCAACGCTAAGCCTGAGGGTTGAAATGTGGCTTTGCTGAATCACACACACACACACACACACCCTCTCGCATGCTTACACACAAGTACAGCCATTTTATCCCTATGTCGCTCAGACTGAATAACCCCATTCAATATGAGTCGCTGCCAAAAACCATGTTTGATCCCTTCAGTCATTCAAGTCGACATTGATACTCAATGTACTGGCGAGCTAAATCTTTCTCATGTGAGGGGCACTTGTGCAAACGTGAGCACCCATTATGCCTGGACTGTCACATCTCTAAATGCAAAAACCTAGGAGCGCTGATCCTATTGGATCAGAGACCTCTGGGTGTGGTTTTTGCAGTGACATCCACACACACTCACACAGATTCTTCCCTTACTAGCTATAAGGAGTTGAAAAGAGGAGAATCCATAAATCTGAGAAGTGGGCTGAAAATAAAAGAAAAAAAGGGTCAAGTGACCCGTCTTCCCTCTGCAGACTCCAAGATTTTACAAATATTGAAGAGAAGAGGGAAAGGTAGATGAGACGGAATGACAAAAAGAGAGGCGCCAGCTCTCCCTCATTCCATATGGAGCCATCATCACCAGCAGTGCTTTAAAAGCCAAACACACTTGGGAAACTTTCAAAGGAAGCACCAGATATGAGACAGATGCCATAGCCTGCTGGAGGCGCCAAAGGAAGCCATGGAGACAAACGGGGACCTCTCTGTGCTCTTTTCTTTTTTTTTAAGGTGAAACATTTTCTTTGTTTGAGGCCATCACATTTCCATCCTTGGCTGATTCAGACATCGTGCTACTTACTGACCCCCCAGGTGATTAATTAAGGAGATGGTTTTCCACCCTATGTTCTAACTTTTTTTTTTCTTTTATCAATGAGGGACCCAATAAGGGCAGCAACCTCGTAAATCACACGAACATTTAATTGGTCTTTGCAGCGACAAAGGGGGGGGGAAAAAGGTGTTGGAAGGTAAAAAGGTGTGATAGCAGTTTTTTCTTTGCTAACAAGCTCTTGCACAGGCAGCCAGGGAGGATCTAAGAGAGAAAAATGCAACCAGTTGTATTTAATTGTCATATAAAACCAACTCATGGTAACTCTCTCCCAAATGAAAAATATCTGTATGCGTAGCTCTTATCTCGACTCGGCCTTCATAAATCCATTGCCTCCCGTGGAACAAAAGCTTTACACTTTCAGCTTCGCTTCCATAAAGTATGGAGGACTGGCCAAAGGGGCAAAGACATTTTTTAGATTAACTGCATAAGGAAATTCAAAGTTTCTGAACATAAATAACAAAAAAAAAAAAAAAAAACCCCAAGAAAACAAACAAGGCAAGACAGGCCAAGCCCAGCAATTGCTCTCCAGTGTTGTTGGCTGCACTGGTCACCTTTGCCCCCAAGAGCCCCCTTTTTTCCCGGCTTTTTAATATCACTTCCTGCCCTTTACTCTTCAACTTCCAAACACAATTCCTCATTATGTCATCTTGTGCGCACAAGGGTTATTGGAGACCAGAGGCCTTTTCCCAAACCCCTGTACCTTGGCAGCTGATTGCGAAACCGCCGTCACCTCTGCTTTCTCATCTAAAAGCTTTTTCCTGGCTCCAACTATACAGCAGCTTCAGCAAAACCACACATCTTAGATCAGTTTGTCATATTTCTGTTTTTCATTTCTACAGTTTCAGAGAGATCGTTAGAAATGTAATATTATTATCATTATAATGCATGCAATTGTTCACCTTTACCCTTGAATTAATACACAGATCATGAAGCCAATTAATAAACATGTCTCAAAATATACATCTTACTTAGTCGATTTAAGTAAGGGGTGGAGTGTTGGTTAACAACATTGCCTCAAAGCAAGAGGGTTCTGGGTTTGAGTCCCGGGGGACCCAGGACCTTTCTGTTTGGAGTTTGCGGGTTCTCCGGCTTCCTCCCACAGTCCAAAAACCCGAATGTTAGGTTGATTGGACATTCCAAATTGCCCTTAGGAGTGAGTGTGAGTGTGCGTGCTTGTTTGTGTACCCCGCCTCTCGCCCATTGACCACTGGGATAGGCTCCAGTTCCCCCCAACGACCCCATTAGGAAATAAGCGGTTACGATAATGGATGGCTGGATTCAATTAAGGGATTAGCATGAATATTTTTCACTGAATATAAAATGGAAGTTCGCAGCAACAAGTTGCTTCTTCTTTGCCTACTCAAACATTAGAAAGAGTCCACTGATTTGATGTGCGACTTTCTGTGTCATTCAGATGGCATTTCAGTGCAATTCCCTGGAACCTCAAAGGCCCTGAGAGATGTAAACCAGCAATAAGCACTTTCAAATCAATACCTGCTTACCTTCTCTTCACCACAATTCGCTAAAGTGCACTCCACAACACGGTAAGTCAGGGTCAGTCTTTATCTGTGTGGACGAGTGAGCGTGTGTGTCTGTGTGGCACCATTAGAAATTCAAATCTCTCTTTTCATACATGCGAACGTGAGATGATCATGGTTAGCAAACGTTAGAAGGGGAAAAACTTTTGGATGCTCAAAGTCACTATTAACACTTCAACTCTGCATAAACTGCACTTTGTTTTGAGGCCCTAGTTTGCAACTGTTCAGATTTGCCATCGAAACATTAGGCCACGTTCACACTGCAGCCTGAAGCAACGCAAATCAAATTTGCGAGCCTTAAGGTGTTTAACGTGCAGGAGAGGATGCGTTAAAAATCCCAGGTAGCGAGCGTGCCCAGTGTTTGCAGTGCAGCACTTCATAAAATGGACAGGCAACACGTCCATGGACGCTTCGTTTTAGTCTTTAGTCTCCTCAAATTTAAGGCTTTTTATTATTTATTTGGCACAGGGTCCAGGAACGCTCATACCAACAATCCGGCCTTTTCTTGGGAAATGCTGATAAAAATCACCCGCTTCTGATAAGACCCCTGGATTTTGGCCTGGATAGAACAATCCCCCAAACCACTTATTAAGTCAGTAACCTCGTTGCTTTGTTTTCGCAGTGCAGGATTCAGAAAAGTGGGGTTTGTTGAGTTTCAATGGCGTGGAGGTGGGATGAACGCGACCTGGCTGCAAAGACTCAGGTCACATTTGAAACGATTCTTGTTGCTCAAGCTATCATGAAAAAGCTTGGATACAGGTCGCATTGAGGCAAGAGAGTCAGGTTGAAACGATAATCCAATGCGTTATTTGTTGCCTGCTTTTAAATTCTAGAGGATGAGCTGTTACAGCGAAACCTTTGTGGACCTAAATAAAGTAGTTTTTTTCTTGGGTTTTGGCTTTCTGTGGTAGACACAGATTAGTTTAGCTTTTTTATGTCTGTGTTCTGAAGACACACGCTAACTATAGTGTGTTGGCATCCAAAAGCAGCAAGTACAAGCTGCATATCTTAGTTATTCCACAATTATGAAGCACTGCTACCTTAACATTGGTTGGCTGACTGACCTCCAATAGGTAAGGCTAAGGTGGAACGAGTAAATGAAGGGACGGCCAGAAAGTTGCCCAAGTTAATCTTTTTTTAAAAAGATACCTGTAGAGATCAGCCCGATCACCTCCATTTTACAAGGCCAGCAGCGTGTGATTGATGTGCCAGAACACATGCACTTTCTGTCAGCTCTACAGGGATGTCATTTTAGAAATTTCTACAATGCCTGAGGGCAACATTGGTAATTTATGATTGAGGAAACCAAAAGTTCTGGAGGCCTGTTTGATTTTAATTCCCTTATTTTAGCATAGACAAACAGTTTCCATAGATAAATAAGGGCAAAACAATTCTCCAAAGTATATCACTGTTTTTAGATATCTTAAATCCAGCTTTGACTTAAATAAAAGAAAGTCTGATTTTGATTTGGTTATTTCTTAGGTTAAAAATAATTTTTTGTCATAAGTGTTGATGACGCCTTTAAGAAAAGGCACTAATTATCAACAGCTTCTTGTAAACAAATATGTCAGAATATTTTCTTTTTTATAAAAGATGAGAACAAAATACCGTCTCATGATAATTACTTTTGTTGCCAATTAGAAGGTGTTTTTCAACATCTAAATGCAGCGCCTGCCAATATGAATGTTTTTTTCACGTGCACTGCAAAGTATGCTGGAAGTTATAAGCATTTATAACAAATGTCTACATGGATACTCTCTAACGGCATGTTTGAATGTTCTGTAACACTAAACGCATCCTATTTTAGTGTGATTACAAAAAGCCAACACAAGCATGATGTCCTGCAGTATCTGGTATCGGCAGCCCGACCTTTGAGTCATTTGTTGAGTGGAGGTGTAAGTTCAGAAGGATTTGATGCCAAGATCTGAGGAGTTGGAAAGCTCTTTTTCTTTTTTTTTTAATGAGCCCGCATACACTATCAACATTAAAGTAGTCTGTTGGCATCATGACTTATAGCATTCAGCTAGAAAAAAACCCCACAAGAAAACAACTTTGATGACTTTTTTATGGATGTGCCTCACCTCTCTGTGATGCGATACAGCACTAGCTGGATTTCACCACTCCTTGATGTTGATCTACACAACACAGTAAGCACTTTAACGGTTTAGTGGCTGTGCGAGCACTTTGCCGTTTGCAACACAGCACAAGCCAAGCCCCGGCTGTCAGAGGAAATTTCATGAGCTGGTTCTTCACCCTCCTCGGTGAGGCTAAGCGAAGATAAAGTGCTTGTTGGTAAGTAAAACCCAATGCAAGCAAAATCGAATCACAACAGGCTGGATAATCAGTCTTTTTAGTAACAATGACAAACTGTTTGGTTCCACAACACTGTTGACACATTAAATTAGGTGCTGGCTGTTATTCTTTGCGTTCTCATTTGAAATAGAACAATAACAAGTTTATGATCAGAAAAAAAAGTACACAATTCTGAACATTCCCTGCTTCCAGCCTCTCAGGCCTTAAGCGGGTATCTTTTGCTGTTCATATAAGATACTGATGTGGCCATGAATGAAAATCAAAAGGATAATGACTGTTTGGTTCAGTCAAAAAGCGGATTTGCCAATGACAAAAAAGTCATTGGCAGCTTTCACAACTTGCAGAGTACGCTGGCTCGGGAGAGGGGGGGAAAGTGACGCGCTGCCATTGTGTTGGTGTTGATTGGGTTCCAGATCTATGGACTCCCATCCAGCTGGTGGGTTTCTTGCTGTGTAAGGAGCTACAAGCAGCTGCTGGAAAAGCAGAGCACCTGACTCTCAGCTGGAGACTATTGCGTGTCCCACCGCACACAAACACACACAAACACACACAAACGTGCACAGCTTCTGACTGGGCTCACAGCTGTTGCTGCTGCGGCAATAGAAGCTGATGGGAGCGCTCCGCGTTTATCGCTGGAATCTCGGTGGGTGTCACTGTGGTTGCGTTTCAACTTCCTCTTACTTGAACTTATTTTCTACTAAAAACGTCCTCATTAGGACGCATATATTCATTCTGCACCCATATCTCGCATGTGCATAATTAGCATTCCGCTATTCACTTTCCCCCCGCTGCTTTTCCACCTTAACTCTTACATCATCACTGTCATTTCCCCTCTGTTTGCCTTCTCCAGTGTTTCCCCTCTACTCCCTGTTCCTGGGCTTCGCCTTGAGCTGCAGTCTAATGAGCAAGTGGCACGAGTTGACTGCTTCCTAGTTCTGACAAGAGATAACAAGCCCATATGTTATTTACTACAGCAGCCAGTGCCGCAGCCGACCTGTGCCAACTCCCAAAGACCCCTCCCTAGGTTAAAAAATAAATAAATTAAAGAAAATTCCCATGAATTCTGGAGCAGTGCCATCAAACCCACCGGGGGAAACTCAACACCAGGCGACTTTACTGCTGTAGCGAAAGAAACCTTTGAGAGCAACATATTCTAGTGGAACATGGGAAATATCCTCTCTGAATGATAAACTATTTCCTCTCATTAGAAGGGAAAAACTGAAGGGCCTCAGCAGAGTGGACGTGTCTTTCTGAAGGAACGATCCGGCTGTTTTTTGGGAAATTTCCTTGAAACTCTCGTCAAAAATGTGCTCATCCTATGCGCGAGACATCCAGCTGAGAACACTTTGAAGAAGGCTCCGGCAGCCTGCATAGACTTTTAACCCCCTCTACTCGTCTCTGCTGCTTAATTTTTGAAAAGCAAGCCTCACTCAGAGAGGCATCCAGTCAGGCATATGCTCTATCACAAGTGTTTAGCGCTCTGCTGCCACATTGAAAATTGGTATGTAAAGCCCTGCATCAGCGCTGGCTACCATATGCTCCAGCTAAATAGCTTGCCAGACATCTGGTGGGGCAGTGGGCACTGGGAGATGTAACAAGCAAGTAGACTAGCTGGAAAACACAGAGGAGCCGCTGGAGTATAGAAACCATGCAAAATCTCATGTTGGATTTCAGAGAATAAATTTCAAGCCTTTTGGAAATTCTCATGGCATAAATTAGTACCATTTTTAATGCACTCCTTCATTCCTTCACAGCACCAACGCAGGATCGTGCATGGATTGATAGGGACCTGAGAGGGGGTGTGTGGGGGAGGGGGAGACCCTAAGGCAAGAGGAGCTTTGATATGAATGCTAACAAGCTCGATACTGACACGCCAACCTTTAGCCATGTTGTAGTACATTCATCAGATTCCCCACCAGAGATTAACATGTCACCGTGCTACGTCGCTAATTGGCCCTGATGGCAGATTACAATTAGGGCAGGTGGGATTCGCTCTCAGCCCCTGTTTGTTATTTCTGACCCTGTCACACCGGCCTGTGGTAAAGCTCCCACAGCCTCCCTGCCGTACCCTTCACCTGACTGCTATTCTATGCCCACATGCTCCCCCTGTCATGTTTAGTTGTCTCTTTTTGCGTCAGTACTCTTATACACAACATGCCAACATCAAGAACAGCAGGAAACTGAAGCCTCCCCCCCTACTGAGTCTCTTCGGTAGTGTCAGTGAAAACAGTTGCTCTTAAGCTCACTGTATAGACAGCAAGATACAAATACGCCAGAGGACAGGTCTGCCAAGCAGAATATAGAGAATATACGGAATAATGTGCTTGGAATTTATAGGATCTGTATCATATTTCAGATACCTGATAACAGCAGGTAGCAGACTACCCAACAGTCATTTTGACTTATCGCACAGTAATAAATTATGCTTATTCCGTTTTATTTTTCCTCTATTTTGTTATAAGACCAAATAAATACTTCAGACAATTTTCTTGATTAAGAAAAAAGTCTTGGATCAGGGTTTTAAAGGGTTAAGTCCGTTCTCAGCACCTGTTACTCAGAGGCCCCTGCCCACGTTGATCTGATTCCTAACCCTCATCAAGCTATTCTTTTCTTCCTACAGCCGACCAGTCACGGAATCTCATCATGAATCGTGTTGTGAGGGTGATGGTGGTGGGACAAGGTATTGTGTGCTGAATCAGCCAAAGAGTGGGGTGTGACACCAAGTACTATTCACATTTCTTTCTACTCGCATGGTATCCAACACCACCCTGCCCATGGATCAACGAGCAATCCAAGCAGAGCTAAAAAGAAAGCGCCGGCTTCATTTGAAGAGTGCCTATGGTTTATATGACTGACAGAAGGAAGAGGTGGGGAGGTGCATCCATATGGTACCGCGCGCTGCTTAGCTTGACACCTGTCAGCCATGAGAGGGAATTTGGAATCAAGTGCCTCTTGGTGTGTGTTTAAAATGCAAGCGTGTCCCCAAAAATCCCACTCCAACTGTAAACACAGTTCTTGAATCACTTATTTCACGTGGCTTTCTCACCGTCCAACCCTGGGTAAAAGTGATAGATGCCGGACAGTAGCATTTTGCTGGTCTCTACAGCTCAAAACCAGTGGTTACTGCTACATCGGAGTGAACGCACTCTTCGGTATTGCTGTCATTTCTCCGTATTGAGCTGCCCCATGTTTGTGCCTGCCTTTTCGTCCATCCCATGGTTGAGAAAGCGGGATAAACCAACAAAGTAGGGTCTACCTCGAGAGCAGGTGGGTTAAGCAGCAGAAAATTCTCTTACAAACAGACGCACTCCCCCGACAGAGCAAAGACCTTAGGTAATATAGGTCACAGAACAGATGAACTGGTGATAGCATTCTCTAAGGCCAGAGCGGGGTGAAATGCTTATATTGGACCTAGACCCCCGTGTCACACACTTACAAAGCACCGCACTGGCCCTAACTTTATCCGGCGAGGTCAATATGGCCGTGCCGCTCAATCTCATTTTCACAGGCAAGTGTGACGAGCGCCGTGCCAAAGGGCTGTCCATCTATTTGACAGGCCCAGGTTACGCCGAGGATGGAAAAACAGATGGAGGGAGAGGACGCTGGCAGGTTCTGTACAAGTAATGGGGATGCATGTGGAGGACTGAGGCAATAGAAAAGAAATAGTGGTCCTTTATATCAGATATACGTCCGGGGAGACGCTGGCCAGAACCGATGGCCGCCTGGTTGGTCGGTGAAATATGTCACCTGTAGCCTCCGTCAATACTCATATTGCTGCGCTTGTCCGCGGGATGGCCTATTTAAATGCATGACGGCACCTCTACCAGCCGGTGTAAAAAAAAAAAAAAAGATTAAAGGAGGCTGCAGTCCTTTACTTCATTATTTCATTTTATTTTTAGGGATTCAGTCTGAGTAAGCCTCAGCAGCCCAGGGAGAAAAAAGGAATGGGAGATTGTTGCTTTCATTAAAACTTCAAGGAGTCAGTTTCATTATAGAGGTTCAAAGGCAGTGGAAAATGTGTGTGGCTTCTTTCTCTCACTCCCCCTTCTCTGCCTAATCCAGCTGGTTGGAGGAACCGAATAATGGCCGGTGTGACGACTCCTGGTAATCCCGCTCCCTGGAGGGGAGGTGGGGTGGTGTACACGGACGAGCATCTGGTTGCAGACTCGTTGTCACGCTCCCATTAGGCATTGCAAGGCATGGGACAGCTTTATGCCTGCATTTATAAAGTCAAGATAGTTCAACTTGGGCTTTGAAACTGCTCAAACGCTGGACTTCAAATTCTTATTTATACCAGGGGTGTCTGAAAATAGACTTCTGTGGTTGTTGTTTTTTTTTAAAAGAGGACTATTTCAAACGTGTCGGTATGGATTTGAGGCGGCGCTGACAGAAGATAGAAAAGGGGCCGAAATTGTTTGGAGAAGCATCATATAATGTTGGATGCCAAAAGTCCTGGGCCACGTTTTTGAGTACTCAAACTTCTCGATGACATTTTACAATGGCATAGTCGCTGGTGATGGACAGCTGTGGCTGACAGTTCCCCTGGCTTCTGAATAAGTTTTGTCTTTAACTTTCTGAACTTTGGCCGAAAGAATTAACTTTGACTGCGAGAATAAACTTGTTTATTTTTCTCTTAAAAACATAAAGGTAACAGATGGATAGTTTAAAGGCAAAGGATTAGCTCTAATAACAGTATATAGCCAACAATTGCTACATAAGAATTCTTAGATCAAAGTAAATCTAGTCATTGGTCATCCCACTTTTTCAGCTGGTTGGAGTCTTTCCTCAACAAGTAATTATTTCAACACGCTCTTTATGCTGATTTATGGATATATCGTTAGGGTTCGGGCTGCTTGAACCACCGCAGATTATATGATTACATTCTTTCCTATTGCCATGGGTAACATTGTCATATTGGGTTTTAATGTGTGGGTACATCTTGTATGAAAAGATGATTAACCTTGCATAAACTTTATCCTATCTAGGGAGCCAGTGTTTATACAGAATTGGTCTGGTACCCACCAGTACTACCAAGGGACAATGTCTGACAATGACAGTTTTGGATATGGACAACTTTTTTAGGTATATGTAAGACATTATTTGGACTTCCTTGAGGGCCTTGAAGAGGCGTAAAATAATTATGCGTAAAATAAGAGTTAGTTAAGCCAAATCTTGTGGAACATTTAAGTATGCCTAACCCCAACCCTTTGGCTCCAATGCCGACTGGAGCCAATAGATACAACAGGTTCAGTCATGTGACACAGGACCAAAAGACCACAGATCACTTTGCTTTTGACTCAGGATCCAGAGGTTATTGCTTTTTTTTCTAATTTGTTTTAAAAGGATCTTTTGCAAATGTGTATGAACACGCCACATTACCCTTTTACCTTCGGATTTACACAAAATGCTTGAACAAAAGATAGAATCTAGATTGCGTTCCAGCACCCTATACCATATGCTCCTTTGTGGTTTCTACAGAGGCGCTCAGTAGCTTCCCTTTCACTGAAAATCTCTGAGCTGGGGCGCTTGGTAAAGAAGTTTGGTTCGTGTGTTTGCTTTTTGCTTCTGGCGAATGAGAGCGGCATTGATTTTTCTTAACATGCTTTCTTTCAGATAGGTAGGATGAAATCATCCAGCTGAAAGAATGTCGCTTGAACTCCATGGCTGGCTGCAGAACAAGCAATTATGGGCATGTGGGTGTGATCATAGTTCCACAGACGCAGAGCCAGGCAGACTGCCGATATTGAGATTTAAAGAAAGCAATGGAGAACCCGATCCACTCATACCCACTGCATCTCTCTCATTATCCTCTGTTGCTTTTCCTCCCTCCCTTATCCACAAAGCCCCGTGGTTTGTGTAAATGGAAGTAACAAAACACCTTGGCAAACAGCTCCGGTAAGTGGTGGAGGTGGCAAAAGATGAACAAGGGAAACGAGTGAGATGAGGTAGAAGAAAAGGCGACCCGCGCCGAAAGATGGCGAGGGGTAGAGTGCAAGAAAGCGGGTAGATGGCTTCACAGGCACCACTGAAAGGTTCTGATTGTCCCTTGATAATTGTAAAAAGGTCAGTTCTCCTCCTTGTTCAGACAGCAGAGGGAAAGATATGCGCAAACACAGAAACACACTTATGTGTGTGCACTCACACACTGCTGCCCCCCTCCTTGTGTTGGGTTGCTCTTTAGAGTGACCGGGCTTCCTGTAAAGAGTTCAGCAGCTTGCCTCTTTAAATATCACCGCATTGTGAAAATGAAAGGAGGAATGGATGGACGAGTGCTGTGGAGAAGACATTTGATGGTTTATATCTTTATGTCAGAAATTCAATGATGCCTGTTTGAGATAAAGGTCATTCCCTTTCAAAGATTTAGAGCTGGTAACAGGGTTAAGCCTCATACGGTAAAAGCGGTCCTCTGCCGGGCATGAAGTCAAAACAGAATGCAATGAGTTTTTGTCCTCTTCAATAAACACTGCAACAGATGAGATTATATTGTACGAATTTTGTCAAATTTGGTGTATTCCCCTTTTTAACTCGATAAACTTGCGGTCAAGTATAGTTATTTTAGTGGGGAGTGTCCCTGCCTCTTAAATGTGAGACTGGGGTTTGATCCCTGATCAGGAAATACACATTTGTGTTTTACTTTGTATTTTAATTTGTTAGTTTGCATGCTAACTGAAGTTATATTCAAGAATATATAGATATTATGCACACCTGACAGGAAATGTAGACTAAAATACATTTATGGATGTAAGACTTGTGGACTATTTTACTGTAGTCCATTAAGTAGACCCTTCCCAACATAACAGGACCACTTCAGTTGGAATTGGGTTTCTTCAGAGATGAGTTGCAAACCTTTTTGTAACTAGGACCGCTTTAACACAATGATGATTATGATTGTATCTTCAAATGCATACATCATTTGAATTTCAAAACTTTAGTTCCACAGCGGTCTGTAAAGTTTATAGGTACATAGAAAGGGGGGCTGAGGAAAACTTCAGATCTCTCGTGAAGCATGCAATGTTCTACTAGCAGCCCATGGGAACGCTGATAGGTTATCTGCCACATTGTACTGAAATAGGTGTGATAAATGGGCAGCTGCTTTTGGGACTATTCAAATTCATCACTGCTTTATGGGCCTTCTGTTTGACTGACATTTATGCGTAGTTCATGCTATTTGTTTTGGATGGGAAAAGGCTTGCAAAGAATGTTTTTTCCATCCAAAAAAACAGCTGAGATGCTGTGTGAAATGCAAACAAAAATAGTAGGCAAAAAGCATCACCCCAACCATTTAAGCCTTACAGAGCACAGAAAACATATGCAATGTTGAAAAGAAGTCATTCTAGTATTTTCTTAAGTTCTTTTTTTACTCAAACATAATGGTGGCAACATAATGAAGAAGGGGGAAGGGGGGGTAGCAGAGTAGAAACAGCGGGATCAGACTTTATTAAAGGTCAGATACATGACTGTTTTTAAGGGATGCACCCCTGGGAGGCACAATCTCTTACTACTTTAGAACAGTTAGAGGGTTTTGCTAAAACGTAAATGAATCTTTAAAAGCATGGACTGAGGAAAAAGCCGGATTATTCACTGCCTGTAAGTTGCTTCGGAAAAAGACGCAGATGTCACTGCCATCCAAAACGCAATACAATCCCACAAATATTACGTTTTGCTAAAATAAGGTCCTGTTTGAAAAATATGGGACGTGTCCAGGATTTTTTTCTTGGGGGGGGCTGGTCAGGGCACAGGCTATTGAAGTGGGGACACGCAGTGAAATTGATATTTTTGTAAACGCCCTGTGGCTTGTGACTCTCGGCAAGTGCAGACTTGCTTCTATCTGTTGCCTGCTGTCTTTGTTCTGTAGCCTTTTGAATTTCCCCCCTAAATCCTAAAAACTCAAACCATGGATTTGGTCAGCTGGCCTCTAAACTCCATTGACATGATCTCTTCTACCCAAAGAAAAGGTACAGGGGCTGCATCTCGTCCAGCTGGGACTCACCCTGGTGGTTAAACAATGGATTCCTGGAATAAATGGAGGCCTTTGTGTTCTGTCTATGTAGGACGTTGAAGACCTAGTGTCAAGATGGAGTCAGATACTTGCCCCTGCCTAGTTCTGGCCCTAGTGGGGGCAAAGCTGACAATTTCAGTGCAGAAGCCTGCATATTCTATGGTCCGATGGTGCATTAGAGCCTATATAACCAACCTTTTGCAAATACAGGCAAATAAAAGAATAGACAGAGTTTCTTATTTTATCAAAACAAATCCAAACACAAATTACATCTATCAGAATGATAGTAGAAGACTCTGGGTGCCTGCACGAACTAACTGTCGTCAAGAACTTTCACTAAATATGACAGAATTACTCCCCCAAGAGGCACAGAAACTGAGCAACTCGATTCATTGACATTTACAGACTGTTAAAAGTTAAGGTGATGCAAGATGGTGGTAAACGAAGCCCTGTTCGTTCAAACTTTTTTCCTTTGTCGTTCTGCCGCCATCTCAGGCTGCGATCAGATGAATTACAATTACTGCATTTACGCCCTAAAACCTAAACGAAAAGTCAGTAAAGAACACAAAACTGCTGACTTTCCCCCCCATAACAATATAATCAGATCAATGCTGATTTGAATCAGCTGAATCAGCACTTTTAGCAAAATTGTAAAAAAAAAAGAAAAAAAAAGGGACAAGAAAAAAGGAAAGAAAAGGGACAAAGAAACCAGCTTGTTGCAGACGCTGACAAATGCAGAATCTATAACACTGACGGGTTTACGAAAACCACAGTGTGTAAAATAAGACATCAGTGCGTGCACATGGACACACATATGCTCATGTAGCTTGGGGCAGAACTGTCGGGACTCGTTTGGTTCGGGAAAGCATGTGGAAACAGAACAGACGTCGGATCGACCCGCAGCCTGTGACGGCACAAATGATTCGAGACACTTTGGAATCACTCGCCCGCTGCCGTCGCCGTTTGTTTTCTTAACCCGTGAGAAACGGCTTCGCCAAATGAAGAGAGAGAATGACACACCGGCGAAAAATCAGAGTTCGGCAAGCTGTAACATTTTTGATTGGGGTCAGCAGTCTGCTGGCAGATTGTCAGTTAAAATGGAATGGAGGTTCCACCGCTGTGGGAGAATTACAAGTGGGCCTCGTGAGATGAATGAATCACTCCACAGCCTTTGCATTTTATGAAGCCCATTTGCATAGCATATTGAGATTTGCTGAATCTGCTGAAGCCGTGCTGCTGTGTTGCATAAAGGATTGTACATAAGTCGTTGAAGGGGAGGATTTAGGCTATATTTGGGTTAATGCGGTGCCGTCCTTACCAGCCCTGTAAATCTGTACTTATTGTACGAGCTTGTTAAATAATAATACCGTCTCAGTAGTTTTTTTTATTTTTATCTATATGTTGTTCGTCGCGCTTGGCTTTTAGGCTTACATTCACTGATTGGCTTGAGAGCCAGTGTTCCAACATTTCTCTTTTGTGCGTGAATAGTTATGGGGGGAATAAAATAACTAATGAGGGCGTTAAGAAGAACTTCTTTATACTTCCCCTTGACATAGTTCAAGTTCATGTTAGGGTTTCCATCAGTACGTAAGCACAATAAGACAAGCTAAAGCTTAAATTTAATAAGACTTACATGCGTAGTTGCAGTCTCATGGATTAACACTGAAAAGACCACTGTCCTGGATGTTGCTCAGTTAGAAAGACTGCAAAAAAAAATAAATCTAAACCAATACACTAGTCTAGCTAATGATGAGCAGATGAGCAGATCTTCTCTCTGATCGGGGTTTTAAAAGAAAAGAGAGGGAATTTCATATTCTAATATAAATTTTATAGTACAAAGTACCCCTCGGGGCTCATCTGAAAGGCAAAAAAAAAAAGCCATGTTCACTTTGGTCTATGGACATTGTTTTTATCTGCATCAACAGATAAAAGGAAGAAAATCTTCAAACAGAAATAAGAAGACATAATTGCTTTCTCATTGATAGTGAATACTCACAGCAAAATGAATAGTTTTGCATACATGCAATTTTTTAAACCCATATTTTATGGTAATTGGTTCATTTTCATTAATCTTACGTGTTGTCTCGTACTCATCAGTGTTTAACTATTTTTCTCGGATCTCCTTTTTTCTCAATTTCTCAGCTTCCAGGTATAACTACCAGGCTGGCTGTAAAAGAGGAACAAAACTGATTACAGCTGGGCTGATTAAATATTTAAGAAATTATTTAATTGAAGGGCTGTCTGCAGTTTTTGAGCATCAGTGGATGTCCCTCAGGCTCCAATAACCTCATGAAAAATATCTTTGTGAAGTTTTAGCTCACTTAAAATGACATGGGAAGTAAAGGACTAGGCAGTTAAAGTGGTATTATTTCAAATCCTTTCAATTTCTGGGAAATGTTCTCAGTTGTACCATTAATGACAGTCAAGGAGTTTATGTGGGACCCAGACAGGAAATTAATAAGATGGATATGACTTAGCAAGTACAGACTCATCCCCTGTTTCAACTAATGTCCACCGCTTGTGGACATTGTGAGTTTTCCAATCCACTTAGAGTGTCAGAGGAAAATAATATCCATCAGACTTTTTATTCAGGAAGAGGCTACTTCTCCCTGTGCTGAACTATAAATGAATATTTTATTATATAGTGTACTTTGTAAATATTTGCATTCAAATACAGAAATTAACACTCAAAATCCAAGCATTTATTTTTTGTTTCGACTTTATCCAGTTTGATTGTGTGCGATTGCTGCATCTAAGGCCATTTTAACCTACATCGGTTTGTCCTGTTTTAGTATACCACAATTTTTGGATTAAGCGCACCTGAATATAAGACACACCCACTAACTTTAAAAACAAAATACAAATCATAGGTCTATAAGCTGCCGGTGTCCCATTTTATCATCAGAAATATGTTACAATGAAATAATTTTTCCATCTTGAAATAAATTTGCAACGGAACCATGGTGGTCGTGAGAGGTTAATTTCTTCTCCTTACCCTGTGTATACTACAAGATGTGAGAGGCACGAGTAAGCTAAAACTCAGCCCGATCCAATAAATTCTCGCATGAGTGAAATATCATCTCAAAAAGGGGCAAATATCGCACAGTGTGTGCCCAGCTTAAGCCAAATTGTGTAAAAAAAGTACCGGCTTATAGTTTGGAAATTAAGGTAAGGGTTAGCTATGTTAGTTTCAGTTAGTTTGTGTGTGTTTCCCTTTTGTTTCATCTAGAGGAGGTCAGTTTGTTTGAGGTCATCTCGTTTTGTAGAGCTTTGGTACAGGCCAAAAAACACCAAACGTGTGCTTTCCATTATCATCTTATATTTGACTTGTATCTATCCTGACACTGTGACTTTAATGAACACTTTATCGTGAACTACACATTTAAGAGCCATCCCTCCATCAGCAGATGACTGTCCCATGACTGGATGAGTTATAAACGGTGTCACAACATTTGTAGATTTTAGCAGAACAGGGCCACTTTGGAAAGGCAGCGCTTCTTCTTACAGTGTCCGAGCAGCTTCTGCCTTGAGGTTCAGACTGTGCACAAAGTAATAACCACTGACCTCGTGACCTCGCAGCCTAGTAGAAAATAATGGATTGAAGTCGGGGCACCACTCTGTTGTGCCTGGCTGGACTAACAAGTGAAAGTAGCGGTTCAGGAATTATCAGCAGAAGTAGCTCTGGCAGCTTCCCCTCCAAACACTTATTGATGAACTTCGAGGTTCCAACAACTTCTAAACTCAAGAGTATAGAGGTCAGCCTCAATGCTGCACTAAAGATAGTTCTACTGCTCTCTCATTTTGTCCAGATAACATTATTTGAGAAGAAATTAATCCCCAGTTTGACTACATGTGTCCTGTCTGTTAACAAATGAGGAAAACAAACACGTTCTGTCATTTTTTGGCCCCCAACTATAAAGCTTGTCGACCGTGAATACTTCCTATGGATGCACACACATCTACTCTCAAGCACTGACAGGATAGATCCTCTAATAACGTTGGAAACCATCAAAGTAAAATGTTTGAATCATAACATTAACCCGAACTGGGCTATCAGGAAAACAGTTCTTTTTTCCATCTGTTATTCGTGAAAAGATATCGGACTGGGGCGAAAAGCCTGCCTTTACACTGAGATTCTTCGAATGTGCAGTGACCCTGCTGCTTGGTACCACTTGTATAAGCCCTGCAAGTCTACCGTTTTTTTCCTCCTCCACAAATTCACTTTGTCTGATCATTTGTTTTCCAATTACATTCCTGTCCCTGCTAGCAGAAAATTGTCAGCTTTGGTTATGTGAACCTGCTTTTGGGTCTGTAACCAGGGGCGATGTTTGATGCTTGGAACATTTTCATACCCATTAAAAGATGAAGGCAGGGTGAATTATTATCCTGCAGAGTTGATTGGGTTTTGTGAGAGTTGGTTCAGGTTTTCTGCATGCTTATAGTGGCCCCACACACTGAGACACACTCTTATCTTCTCTAAGAAAAAAGGCTTAGGCCCGAGTAAAGAAGGAGTGGATAAAACTAGATGCATAAGATGAAGTTAAATGGGGGGTGGGGGTATTCACTTTCTGACTGGGATTTTCTCACAGTAACACACTGACAGTGACTGCCAACAATGCAGCATCATCAAGATGAAGTATTCTGAATGTGAAGGAAGAGATTACACCCACGCATCGCGGGGGTTTACAGCGCATGAGCATAACAATGGCAACCAAATTGAACGGGCTTTTGAGAGGTAAAGTAAAGGACAAACCGGCTGGGAATGACAGCGACAGAATCAATGTTTGGCCATAACTGTTGCATTAGCCGTGACAAACGAGGCGGCCGCCCGGAACTTCGGAAGTTGACCGGGACATTCCAATGAACAAGCACTAAATAATAGGGTGAAATGGATTCTGGGAAAGACAGACAATTTGCTGCCATGGATGCTAGGAGAGCATCGACTGACACGCTGACCTTTGAACATGCTATTTATGGATGGTATCTTAAGTTCACGGCAGAAGGAGAAGTTATTTTGCTGTCTTTTTTTTCTATGTGTGTGCGTGTGCGTGGTAAAAGTATGCTGTGGTAGATTTCATCCGCTGTCAGCCCGTAGTGCTTATCTGTGGATGGGCTGCTCATTTGAGAGTGAATAAGTTCAAAACGGAGTGGATGGCTGACACAAAAAACGTCTGTTTAATGGAGAAATAATCTTTTGGAGAGCGTGACATCAATCATCTTAAGATGGATTACCCCCACCCAACTAGTGATCTAACTGAAACTGTACTGAAACGGTCAAACCCTTCAGTGGGTCGTGTGGTAGCTTCCTGTAAGAACCAACAACGTGAACTCAGACGATGGCCCTGTGCGACGTTAAACCAATCCTTTAATCACAAGACTGAATTATTATCAGAGTTAGGGCTGAAGTACACCTTTTCCATCAGCGTGACGAGAAAGTTCAGAACTGGCTGCAAAAATTAGCGTGCGGCTGACAGTTTCACAGCCGTGCGACAATAATGTGGAAAGTATGGGGGGAAAACAGTGTGAGGGGAAGGTGTGAGAGCCTGAAAGAGGGAGAAAAGTTGACAATGTTTCAGAATAGCTTTCTTCATCGTCTTTGGAGCGACGTAGTCAGAAAACCCAGAAGTTACATGGAAGAATTTCTATTATCAATCGTCAACAATGACATTTCTCCGGATCAGATCCTGAGTTTTGTTTTTTCATCCCTTTTCATCGCCCCACCTTAATGCCTTTCCTGCCATCTTTGTTAAGGACAAATAACTTCCTCTCCTTTGAAATGATGAATGGCTTGAGGCTTTTTCAAGTGCCCCCGAGGTTGGTTTGAAGTGACGTGTGTGCGTCACGCAGCTTTTGTATTTTAACAATTAACAGGCAAATATATTTTTTCTAAGCGGGGCCCCTGGAAGGACTTCCCCTCATTCAATAACAGAGACGTGATATCGATGTCGGCTGCTTTTATGCTCCTGCGAAATGAGTCTTGACACATGCGAAGTCTAATTAAAAGGATGTTAAAACCACAGAAGCAGTAAAATGGGGCTGATGAGCGGCATTAAGAATCCACCGAAGATGCGATGATTTCTTTTCTCCTCTGTCGTCCTGGAAGCATTTCTTTGCATATCCTGCCAGCTGGTAAAGATAAGCAAAGCCGTGTTTACGCTTTAAACAGATGTTTGACGCTCACCTTGTACGATGAGGTAGACCTGAGAGGTCTTGGGCTGCTGCTTCGTCTGTATGGAGCAGGTGTATGAGCCTTCATCATACACATCCACCTAAACAGAACAAAACAAGTATTATTCTTCGTGCACTGTATTATATATACATGCATTTTACCCAAAACATAATTACTTCTGTGTCTTACAAACATAATTACATGTTTTTGTCTTATGCACTTAATACCTTTTCTTTTTTTCACCTGTTAACTATTGATAACATTTAAAAAAATTAGAAAGTCAGACTGTAGTGCTAAAGATGATTTATCATGTATTTATAGATGTCATTTCCACAACAAGGTTTGATCAGGTCACAGGGAATTAATTTATGCAAAAATTCAACAACTTTGAGGGAAATAAAAAACACGAAAAGAGTGAATGTTGAATTGTAAAATACTGGATGAAGGGCAGTGAATGCATGGATCACCAATCAGACACGTAACTTTACAGTTATGCATCCTGTTTAAAGAAAAAGTTAAAATGCGTTGATAAAAACAAGGAGCCTGTCATAACTTATTCACAGGATCCAGTGTGGTACTGAGTTAGGGTTTTTTGTGGATTATTGGTTTGTCTTTTTGCTGGTTTTGAGCTGTCCCTCTAATTTTATTCAGTTTTTAAATATCTGCATTGTACTTTTGCCTTTTGAGTTTCTTGTGTGTTGTTATGTGAGTTTTCTATTCGTGCCTCCCAAGCTTTATCTGGCTCCAGAAGCCTCACAAGGATAGGTTTAGGTGGTTTTGCATCACAACTCAGATCCCGACAGAAAAGACAGGCTGAACTGACGGTGGCATCGCTTGCGTGTGAAATAAGCATGAGGCAACAACGAAGGACATTGGGGCCTTGATATACCGGCTGAGCTGTGATGATTCATGTTTTAGGCCGCGCTGGATAGGTGCTATAGAGTAGGTTCACTCACTCACCCTTCTTTGTATTTTCCCCTCACTTTTTGTCATCCTCTTTCATCTGACACGTACGTGTCTCTTTGTTCTTCTATGATTCTCTCCTGGCTCCATGTCTCCCGACTCATCTCCTAGTGTATTTCTTTTTTTATTACCCTGCATTTTGGGTTCTTTATGTTTAGTTGTTGATAAGGCTGCATGGCTCAGCCTTGGTTATCTTACTAATAAATCCTAGTTTGTTCCAGGTTCACTGATGCCCATGTATGTTTTTTGGGTCCTACACACAATCCCCGTGAAAAATCTTGAGTATTTCAGCGGCACAAATGTCAGCAAGATGTAATTTCCCATCTGTGTCTTTGCAGCAGTAGGAATAGCATTGCTATTTTTCCCTTATGGGATGCTTGGTCTCTACTTCTCTTTTCCATAGATAAGTAAGAGTCTTCATTTTTACCAGATGGCTGTGGATTATATGAAAGAAATTAAGTAAACTAGCTCCAAAAAGACAAAGGGAATTATGCTAATTAGCAGAAAAATTTGGGTAAAAATATAGCATCTTTTTCTTGACTTTTTTTTGCCACATTCTGTAAAAGTACATCTGTGTTCTTAATAGTATTCACTCCTTCTTTCTAGAAAAATATTTTTCATGGTTGATGAAATTAAAAAAACACTGCTTTGTTGACTGACCAAACCCGTATTAACATTTTCTTTTACCACTTTAATTAAAATAATCTTAACTACGTCTTCACCCTATATTGCTGGCAGAGAAAATGACTATTTTTGATAAAACAAGTGGCCCATGTTTGTTTTTATTCTGCTTCTGGAATTCAAAGCCGTGAAGTATTAAACTAACAGTGTTGTGTCACGTATACAAATACATGTCATATGTATAACATGTATCAAAGTTGGATTTAATCTATAGTGTGCATAACTTGGTGTTCTGCTTGTTGTGTTAGTATTGAATGTTATTTAGTTTTAAATTTTTTAATGTATATTTTGTTTTCTTGGATGTGTTATGAGTGTGTATGTATCCTATGTGTAAGTCTTTAGCTAATATTTGTTTTTCACATGTATTTATTGTTGGGTCCATTAAAAATGTCCCCTCGGGAACAATAAAGTATATTCTATTCCAGTAGAGGAGTTTTTTTCTTTTTAAGTCATCTTCTCTTCCTGCTTTTTGCAGTGTTGGCTAGAGTTTTCTGGAAGGGATAAATCAAAAAAGCATGAAGTAAACATCCAAACTGCTGGGGCCTTCTGCACAAACAAATGGGTCAAATTAAAATAAAGCAGCTTACATTCAGCAAAAAGAAAAACCCTAACAATTAAAATGAAATATTTTAGGTCCTGCAAATAGTTCTAGCATCCTTGAAATAGAAAAATACAACATGCTCTAAAAGGGTAACCGTGCCCCCGTTTAATCAGGAGAATGAAGATAGAACAGCAGAACGGTACACAGCTTCCACCTAACAAAGGACATTGCTACCTTTTGTATGCGTAGGCTGTACTCCAGTTGCCCTTTAGTGACCAGGTCTACTCGGGGGTCCAGGGACCACTTGTCCTCGCCGGCGAAGATGATGTTGGATCGATTGAGCCAGGCCACCTTAGACACTTTGTCATCAACATAGCACCTGCGGGGACAATGAGACGGAGAGAGGTGAGGGGCGAGAAAAAAGAAAAACAGCAGCTCGGCTCCTTGTTAAGGGAGAGCAAATGGAAAAAGCATGATGAGTAATCTTATTAGGAAAATAAGTTGTGGAGTTTTAGGACATAACCAAGTTACGGAATTGAATCAAGTCGGCTGTGTGGAAATCAGTGGTGCTTTAGGCTTTATGTGGGCAACAGTGTCGCAAAACAAATATCCAAGCTGGTGGGTCACACACAATGGATCGCTACTGTTTATATAGTGTTGATTTATAGAAACTGGTAAAAATATCAGAAGTCAACCTCCATTTATCATGTGGTCTTCAAAGCCTATTGTGATATTTGAGTCGTCATATTTGATGAAAAGCTTGTTCCAGTTCTGAGAAACGACACTTGGTTGAATTCCAACTAAAATGCTGTCAGAGGAATTGAAGGTAAGCCCAAACTTGGAGATCCCAAGCGAGTGGGAAAAAACCCGAGGCGTCTTCCTAAATGGATAAATGTAAGTGCTAGGAGATGTCACAATCGAATAGGATGGCCACGCGCCGTAATTCGAATCGACAAACGTACCCAAATTTGTGCAATTCCCCCCCCAGTTTTGGCTGAGCCTGCCTTGTTGGGTAAGTTGTTCTTTGGCAGGTGACCTCACGTGAGGCACAAAAGTAGAAGTACGGTCACCCCGGCCTGCTAAACTCTGATCCAGACGTAATACTAATGCGGGTTTACACTGCAGCAGGAACCCCTGCTGGTGCTCCTTCCTATCATCGTGTACTCGCTTTGACATCGAGCTCCCCCTTTTCCCAACTCAACAGCGCTTATCTATTTTCGTATTGAAAAAGGAAAAAAACATCTTCAGGGGTCCAATTAAAGGAGACAATTGAACAGCAGGCTCAACTGATTCACAGTGATTCCTATTTTGTTATTCCAGTGTGTTTCAGCTAACTCCTTTTATCCCAGAGCCGTGTGAAAAAAATCCCCCCACCCCACCCAAAAAAACAAACATCCGTATTACAAATATAAAAACAGAGCTTGACTAACGGTTTTAAATCCTTACACCGCTGATCATTTCATGACTCAGATCTTTTTTTCTTTCTTTTTTCGGTCTGGTTTTTTGCTCAGAGCTGCAATAGCTCCATGAATGATGAAGCCTTGTAGTGCAAGCTGATGATTCATACCAACTATTAGAGCTTTTTTTCCTGAGGACCACAATGCTTTTAAAGATATAAAAAAAAACCCGAATGAATTGTGCTCCCCCAGAAAAAGGGAGAACATCCAACCAGAAATGATTATTCTGCTGCAATGGGTGGGAAGGAGACACAAGCCCAACGTCATTCTGCCCAATTCAGTCACTTAAAAATGAGGCAGCCGAACTGATTTGCTGATATGTTTCATCCCGTGAAGCATTTCCCTTTTGAACGGTACTTTGGGTCTTATCGAAACACAAAATAATTCTTGAGAAATTACGTTGGGACTGACTGTTCGATGTGTAAATATGGGAGAAGAAGCGCGGGAAGAAACACTCATTCAGTTCTACTGTCCCTGCAAGGAAAAAAGGAAAAGCTCCAGATAAATGATGAAAATGGATGCATTTAAGATCCTAAACTAAACTTACTCTGAGTGAAATGGGTTTTGGCCAACTAGTTGGAAGAGAACAAATGAGCCGTAGTTCTTTGCATCATTTAAGTGCCGTAAAGGTCGGCCGCATCGTCTAACTGTTGTAATTGAGCAGAAAGAGGAAAGCAACAAAAAATTTAAGAGGAGATAAAACAACAATAACAATTGTCATCGGCGAGAGAATTTTTTTTCCTTAATTACTTTTATCTGCAAATATTTCCAATATTACATTGAGTCTGGTACAAATCAGTACCGAAGTAGGTACTTTATAAGGTCAGTTTACAATTCAGAAAGCTGTTTCCATTTCCTTAAAATACATCAACACCTCTGTGTTGTATATTTTGTTCAATGGTGAAGTTTTGTAGCATTTTCATTCGACTATGTGAACACATAAACAGTGGAAATCCAGACACATACAATATCTAAAGGTTAAATAAGGGATGTTAAATAGTAAAAAATGACAGGTAAGTATTCCTGAGCAGAGCCACTGTCGTCATCTGCCTTCAAAAAACGTTAATCCTTGCCTCATACAGTTCTATGTAGGAATAAAATACAAAAGAAAGTTGGTTGACAGTTTTAAGATTGCAGTGGGACTGACAAACAATATGTCTTTAAAACATATTGATTTCCTAACAAAATATAACAGCTATAAAGTGTGGATTTTTCTGATTTTTCTTTTACTCAATTCTCTTTACCAAGCACTGAAATAAATAAACTTTTTCCAAATCCTTGAAAACACCGAATTGAAAATTCACCAGAAGTTTGAGACAAATATAAAACAAAAGTTTTGACTAACTGCTACAAATTGTTCAATTAAGATGGAAAGACCGGATACTTGAAAGTGGTAATGTGGTTTGGGCATACGATTAAAAAGCTTGCTCAAAGTTAGTCAATAAAAGGGATAGTAACAAAGAAGGAAAAATGCAAGTATAACCAATCGAACCAAAAATGACCATCACAACATCAAATGTTCATGGAATTCACTGAACAACAGGAGAAGGACATTTGTTCAGGTGTGACGAGGCTGTGATACACGTGTTCCACCTTCTGCCATTTGTTGATGCAGACTTCCAGGATGTGCACATCGCATGGCTAAAAGAAACAATCACTGTGAAAATACAAAAGAAAACTAACCGTCTGCAATTTATGACAAAAATCTGCCATCAGAGCCCCGTAAAACATAAAACACCTGCTTGGGCTTTGGGGGTGGTGCATCGTACAGATGAAAACAGAGGCGGAGAACGCACAGCTGTCTGCATCAAGGCAAGGAGAAAAGCGCAACTTACATTATGCGAACACTCCCCCAGCTTTCTGCTAAGCGGCGTAGTCTATTAAATCCCTCGGTGTCTTTTTTGTTTTCTTTATAGCTCTCATCTGAAACCCGCTTTTGTTTAGTTTTTTTCGGAGCTCATTTGTCATCTACTGTCTTGCTGTCTGCAGTGGGGGTGTTGGCGTACAATTAAAAGCGTGTCCACAGATACCGTGACCCAGCATTCCACGCGGCCTCGTTTTGTTCCTGAAATCATACTGGAATCCTCATTAAAGTTTAGTTTATAATTGCAGCAGGAGCACCACTTAATAAATGACATGCTTGATTATGCAACAGTGAAAATTAAAGGAAGTTCATTGATAGTCTTTTGATGGGCCCTAGGTCATGGTATACACACAATCACGGCAGCTGTATTAGTTGGCTCTACTTATTATCTCTTACCATCTAAAAAGTAGAGCCTGTCATCAGCAGAAATCGCACATCGACTGCTACTGTAATTATAGTACAGCAGTGCTCGATATATGAACACACATGTGGAGGAATATAGGAGAGTAGGACTTTACTTTTGCTGTCTTTGTCATAACATTACAGGCACTGAGTGGCTGTGCAGATCAATACGCTGACAAAAAAACACTATTACTTCGATAACAGTGTAAATTCTTAAATAAAGCTGTGTAATTAACTGATTGCAAGTGATATTACTAACTAACATTTTGAGGTATCTACTTGAATGAAAGCTAACAACATAAAGCTGCCATTGTACAGAAAGCCTTGATGAAAGAACTTCAATTCTCATATTTCAGATTTTTCAGATCACAAAAGAAGTGGGTAAAAAACAAGGTGTGTGCAAACCTTATTATATTATTATCTGAGTCATCCAAGAGAGTTTAAACTCACAGTATGAGTGTACAGCACCCGTGCTGGGAGTGTTACGCTGCCAAAGGAAGCTCTGGGATAAATATAAGATGCATATTTAGGCTCCGTGGAAAGAGATTAGCCTCATATGACTTAAAAATGAAATAATAATGGATATTAAATAAGTTCAAGTGAAACTTAGGGCACTGGAAATACTCCCAACAATCAAACCAAAAGGAAACAACCTCAAAAATGTAATGTATTACCACTGAATTGGAATCTATTGGATTATGATTGTATCGAAAAAAATCAATTCCGAGAGGTTCTAATTGGATTGTATCTTTGATGTGCCTCGGGACGACGCTTTTTGTGATTTGGCGCCACATAAATTAAGATGAAATTAATCATTTCCCTCCAGATTTTCTTAAACTTCCTACACTTCAGGTCTTTTAAGCTGATTACTTTCAAAGAGTGCGTGAACAGAAAGTTATCAAGCCTTTAATTCGTTCTAATTGCTGTACGCACCAAACATAACAAGCTAACCTTTAGCATTAAGCGATAACTCAATGATAAAGCTAATGTAATATTAACACCAGGTTAATATGTAAACAAAATTTACTCATAAAAAAGTCAAACATATAGTCGAGATGAACAGAGACTACCTTGAGAACAGAATTCACTAAAGGCCCTCTTTATGAGACCTTGGAAATGGTGCCATTGACATTTAGCTAACCCTAGCATACAACTGCCTTTAGTTATTAAGATAACTTTAGAGGTATACTCCATTATCAAGAAATAAACGACCAAGCAGTTCGTCATGAAGTCAGAGACATCATTTATCCTACATAACTTGAATTTGATTACAGCCCTTTAAAGGTTGAGCCGCCATTTGCTTTTTTTTACACTGGAAAGGTGTTAGCCCATGTGTGGGCTGTAGATTTCTTTCGAGCTGTTCCAAATGTAATATATTGAGAAATTTGGCCAAAGCTAAAAGCTGAAACACATATTTGTAGACCCTACCTAAGATATAGACATTTTATTGAGGTTACTCTGAAAAGTACAGAGTTTCTATTCAAAATGATCATTTCCAGATTATGTAATGCACAATGACCATTTTAGGACCACTTCACATTATCTGTCATCTCTGTACTCAAGTCATCAAAAAGTTCCTAATTGATATAATCTTCTTTCAATTAGTGGCCACCATATGCTTTTTCACACATTTAAAAGAAATAGACTCAACAAACAAACAAATACTTTGTGGCATTCATGTGACAGCACTTTTTACTCCAGTTAGAACGGTACTCTGATGCCAAACTTTCTCGTTTTTATCTTCCCGTTTTTTTAATCTCTTTCTTGTCTCAACACAGCTTCTCTATTTTTTCCAGTGATCTCACCCAGGCTGCCTCTCATCCAGGTCCTCTTCTGTTTTCTGTAGCTTTCCTCTCAACTATCATCTGCTCATCAAGGAAGCACAGGATAGCGGCATGGCACTGAAATCAGATGTACTCTGTAATGATCTATAGATCACCTGTCTCTGTTTCCTCTTGCCCTTTACTTCCTGTCTTCTCTGGAGCTGCCTGTGGCCCCGGAGGGCTCCAAGCAACCCTCTGTGCAGCCTGTAGAGCACTCTGAGTACTATTTATTTTTTTTGTTCCTACTAATGAGCAACTATCCTGGAAGCGGAGAACTTCCGATCACTTGTCAGAGCGGCTGTCTGCGTCTAACTCTAGCTTTCTGCTGAGCAGAGTAGCTGTCAAGGTGCATCTTTGGACCCGAATGGAAACAAGACCACAGCCGCCTATTAATGCATTCAACCAGTCGCTCGGAGCTATTTTAATTTGATCTGAAAAAGGAGAGCCGTAGTTGCTCCGTAATGAAAATCTATCCCATTAACCGGCCCAAACCTCACGATGACGCACTATCACTGATGTCTGACTTAACCAGAGAGGGACTTTATTTCTTTGAATATTGAATAGGAATTTTAGACAAGTTTTTTTTTTTTTTTTTTTTAATCTGCCTTTTTAATTCACAACAGCACCTCCGTGTTCACTGACTACATGGAGAGCGTGATGCAGTTTCCACTAAGGTCGAAAAAAAGCCAGTAAATGTCAGCAAATGTCAGTTGTGTCTGACAACGGCAACATAAAAAAAAACAAACAAACAAGTAATTGCATTTCTTTTTTAAGTTTGATTTTGTTTCGCTCGCCCTTGCTGAGACAGTCGAGGGCTTTGTGCTGGACCAGCTTGTGATGGATGCCCATGTTGCTTTCCTGTGCTGTCTTACCCTGAGCTTTGTTGATAGATGCACTGCTATGCTAGATTTTACTGTTTTTTTCTTCTTCTTCTGTGTGCTGTGCCAATATGAACTGGCCAATAGGCTACGGCTGACAGGGGACTGTGGGGGCTGACAGATGCCTGGGCCAGAGCTGCTGAGCTGGGCTCGTGTTGACAGGAGGGCTGGGCTGGATGGATCCCTGCTCCGGGCTAGCCGTGGGGGAGGACCAAAGAGCAGACTGGAGCTGGGGAGTGAAACTGTAATGAGAGAAACGATGTGCCAAGACTGACAGAACAGCCACACCACCCGCTATTTCATCAATACCCAGCTCCCCTCATCTAACCTCGCCTTTTCTCTACTTTATTCTTTTTTTTTTAACTTTGACATTTCTTGCCTCTTAACAAAACACTCCCCCCCTCCCGATTTCCACTTTGTAATGCTTCTCCTTTGCTCACCACTGTTTTCAACCCTCTGCCTCCAGCTCATTCCCACCCACTAACCTTTTCCCTGCCCCTTTATCCTCATGCTCACTGGGCGGCCCGTTGACACAAAGGTGCTTCCGAGGGCATTTATGTTGGAGCAGGTTCACTTCCTGTCATCCGAAGGAATGGAGGAATCCTTGCCCGGTGTCTGCTTGATCAAAATCTGTCCCACTCCAGATTGGATGCCCCGCTATGTTCTTTGTCTATGCTGTCTACACTTGTTTGACTGGGGGCATAACATAACATACAGGGGGATGGAGAGATTTCCAATAAGGCCGCCCAAAGCTAACGGGCAGAGAAAGAAGAAAGCACCACAGAAGGAGACTGTAGAAGGCAACTGGAAAGAAACTAAAGCTGCATATCAAATCAAGTCAGGTCATTCCTACATGGCCCTCAGAGCAATTCTTGCCCCTGATAACTCTCTGCAAGGGAGGTTAAATGTATTTCCAGTAAGGTCTGCCCTTAGCCCCTTGACAAGGCTTAACAGAACAAAGAATTTATTGAAATACCTGTGTGCAATGCTTCTCTGGCTGTGGAATTCACCCTCCAGGCTTTCATAAAGTATTGGACAAAAAAAAATAAAATAAATAAACTGAACTATACAGCAACACTCCTCTTCCCATTGAAAACCCTGACAAACGAAAAGCACTTTAGTGAAGTGATGGAGAGGATGAGCAATTGGCAGAAGCGCATCAGCACATTTTAAAGGTGGGTGTATTGTTCCTATGCGTGTCACTTTTTCGTTGTTGTGTTAATTGCTTTTAAGCAGGAAAAGTCGGTGTCGCGCCCCCACAAATTGAAGTTGACGTCGCTGGCGAACAGGTCACATGAATTGTTGAGTTTTTAAAAAGGCTGGTGTACACCATTCAAAGCCTCTTTTTCTTCTTCTTCACAAAAAGTGCTGACCCCTCTTTCAGGACCTTGACATAAGTCCATTAAAGGACTTATGCTGTGAACGCTTTCATTTTGAGCTGGAATCGCAGTATTTTCTAATCAAGTGGAAAAAAAAGCAAAGCTGAAAAGTTTTATTGTGCTGGGATGATCTCCGGGTGTCAACAAGCGAGAGGCGGGGCACAAACTGGACTGGTCTCTAGTCCATATCAGCGTCACACAGAGACAAACAACCACACACACTCACATTCACTCCTAAGGGCGATTCGGAGTGTCCAATTCACCTAACATGCACGTTTTTGGACGGTGGGAGCACTTGGAGGGAACCCACTCAGACACAGGGAGGACATGCAAACTCCACACAGAAAGGTCCTGGTCCCCCGTGGACTAGAACCGGGAACCTTTTTTCTGTGAGGCGACAGCGCTAATGCTAGTCATCTATTTATCTGGATATTGATTTCAACTGGAGTAGCAAAACGTATACTGTATATATATATATACAGACTGTCACAGCAGACTGTCTTTTTGTGTATCTTGAATAAACCATTTTCTATCCCTTTTACCTCCACTCATCTCAACTACGCTCCGCTAGGTTTTAGCGGCCCCCATTGCAATTGAGTACTGCCTCTATGTGGTGGGAGTTGAGACAGTGACGCTACTCTACAGTCGTGTGACATTCTTATTTGACACAAACATGACAATGACGGACATCAAAGTGGTGCTGGTTTGTGTGTAGCCATTTATCCCGTTTTGTCCCGGTGCTCATTTGTTTTTGTGACCTGCAAAAAAGTCTGACTGTATTTCAGACCCTATTCCGATGCCATTTGTATCATCTAAGTCTTGAAAAGTGCCTAAAATAATGGACTGGTGACTTTTTGTTTCTCTAAAGTCTTGGTTCATGGACTCTGAGCTATTGGTGAGTGCACGGCCTCAAACTAACTCTGTCCAGGTATCTATAGCCGTATCCAGCTAGACTGCATCATGCTAAAGTCATAGCATGACCCTGACTCCCTCTATGTGATGCTTGACAACCAAATCCCTTAGATTGTGACAAATCTCCAAATAATTCTGAAAGCGTGAGGCTCCACCTCATGCATCCGTGCTCCAAGCCAGCCATTAATCACGGTAGGAATGACTCAGCCTAGTCATCCTCACCTGGGGAAACGATTAATCAAAAGTTATCACAAAACAACTGCTGATTTTGGACGTCCGTGTGGTTTTGGCGCCGCCTGGAGCAGGAGGGCTAACACAAAACAGGAAAGAAGTTCACCCCGAGAATCCGTTAAGTCCAAATGACGATGGAGAGTCCTTACAATGGGAGTCCATACCGGTAGCTTACCATTCTGGCTTTTTCCCGGGCCCGTGCGCCCTCCTTGTAAAGCCAATGCTACGACCCCACCATCCATTTTTTTCCCGCGGGGCTGGTTGGACGTAACGAGCCCATGACAGATGGTGCCTCGTTGAGACTCAGACAGGAGGATCTATGGTGAGGGCAGGCTGCTATCTCTTAAATCTCAGGAGATGTTCCATGCTTTCTTCCTTTGTCATATTTCCCTTTTTTTTGTCACTCATTCTCCTTTACCCGTCTTTTTTTATGTTTGCATCCTCATCGGCTCTTTCCACCCTTATCCCTGTCTTCAGTATTCATTCTTACCCTATAATTTCACTCTATTGCCTCTTCATGGTATGCATTACCTCTTTCCATCCTACTCTCCTTTTTCCCCCCCTTCTTTCCTCTCAGTCTGACAGTACAGCGGAGCTGTCACTAAATATAAGGAAAATATGGGAAAAACGATGACAGGGAAGAATGATATTGGATATCATGGAGGGCGTTTCATCAGAATTTTCCTGAATTTGTAGTAATACGAATGTAGTTTTGCTGCTTGAATGAAAGCAGTGGCCGTAAAGAGCGACGTTATTGCTGATGCAAACCACTTGCCAATAACGGGGGCAAATTGCTCTCATTACTCCACAATTACAGGTAGAAATGTGCAGACCTTTCCAATTCTTTTCCGTCCCTGGGCTTTATTTCCTTCTCAAGACATAAACTCCTCTAAGTATTGCAAGATGTCACATTGGGCTCAGTCTCCATAAGTGACACCGTGCAATGACTAACTCATTTCTCTCCGCTCTCCACATTTTCCCCCTCGTGCGATCCATCACCCTGTTCTGCTTTAGTGCATTATAAGCACAAAGAGCCAAATCGGTTGATGATAAAGCGCCAGGGAAGAAGTGCAGGAGGAAGAGAAAAAAAAAGAATAAATAAATAGGCTCTTAAAAGTGCTAAAACAGCCCAGACCTGCTTGCTCCATGCAGGCGGGGAAATGAATGCAGTCTCATGAATTCTGTCTGGGACTTAAAAAGAAGCTTATTTGAATTTTGCGGCCAAGCACTTTATTTATGTTTCTTAGCAGAGCTTCTAGTAATATACAAAGCTCAACTACCACCATATCTCAGAGAGATTTCATGCACATGCAGCAGAGAAAAGCAGCCTTTCCTTGCTATATTTGCTGCCTTTCCCCCCCTGAAAAGCTGTTTGAACCTGCCAGTAACATTTTGAACCTAAGATATGTCTCAATAATCACACATGCATCAAAGGCCAAGGTGTTTCATCAGAATGTCCAGAGTGGGATGAGTCACTTCATTTTTTTTGGTTATAAAATGACTTAAGGTTTTTAAACCCTATACCACTGTAGGGAATAATAGCTCATGTGGCTATTCTGTGATTCTTGTCTCTAATCTAGATGGACGTGTCATCTTAATTCCAAACACAGTCTCTGACTCTTCTTTGAAAAGAAAGCCTATATGAAAAGCAAAGAGCAGCTATCTGGGGAATTTGAATCGCCTTAATGTAAAATGCCACTTTGCTATTCAAACAAAAATGACCGAATGACGCACAGCGCTGTGCATCTGTGTCGAGTGTATGCTTTAACTTTAGATAATCAGGTCCGGAGTAGCCAAAATGTGGAATGATGTCAGCTGGAGCTGATGCATTTCCATATGCTGTAATATCAGCACAGCCCTATCAGGGGAGTCACTTGCTTTTCAATATTCATTTGGCACGAAAGTGTGCTTTTTTGCCGGGCATCTCTGCTTCGTGGGCCGGTTTTCAAAAGGTTGCCGTTTGATGTAACTTGCAAGGTTCGGTTTACGTGGGCAGGGACACTGAGGGGTTAATCAGCACTGCTACCGGATTCAGAGGATTAAATGTGCTGCTGACAGATGTCAAATGGGAGGAGCAGAGGTGTCTGCGATTCGAGGGAAGGAACAGCTAACCTGAACTCCACTCCCATTCTGCATATTTCTGTGAAATGTGGCTGGATGCTGCGGAGGCTGGATGTATCTATAGAGACAGACTGTGTCAAACTGATGGACCGTTCTATATAAAGAACTTTAAGTGCTTCGCCTATAATGTCTTTGACATGTGAAGAGAGAAACGTTAACAACGAATCAAGAAAGAAATACTACTACTTTTGGTTTTAGCCATGCATCAAGACAAATCTTTCCTATTTCAGGAACTTGTATGCACACTTATCATATATCATTATCATTTTCCGATATCAAATCATAGATAAATAAATTCAGGTCACAGAGCAAAGTCATAGATCATCAAAATGATCTATACTGATCTTCTATAACAGTCATCAAGTGCATGTGTTCAATCAAAATGACAACCACGAAGTTAACCTTCTCCTTTCGAGAAGATTGTAACTCAGCCCCCGGACTTTTTAAACCCTAACTGAGTCACTTTGATTTCTCACCCCTAGAATGGTCTCTATGCCTGAAGCTGAGCAGGAGGCACGTGTCTCAAACCTGATGCCTTGGTGAAGGGAAATAACAGCCCCAGAGTGTGCTATTCAACCCTACCGCCAGCCACCTTGAGAAGACTTTGTGGCTTGTTAAAAAGAAAACACTTGAGGATGATTAAACTCTGCGCTCTGCCTGGTTTGATTCGCAGCTGGCCTAAGCTGATTTTCATCAGTTGGGCTTTAGGGATTATGTGTCTTGGTTATTATCTCTGCCGGTTCAGTCTTGTTTACTGCCTCTGTCCAGTTTTGCATTGCTTGGAAATTGTCATTTTTAAAAAGCCTGTATTGGTTTCATTTTCGCTAGCCCCGTTACCCATCCTGTTGTGAGCGTCTATGTCCCCCTTCCACTCCAAATCGAGGGACCGTAGTATAGATATTTATGGTTTATGTGGATATATGCATACATAATACCAAGGGATTACACACCTCTGAATACCTAAAGAAATGAAACAGAGTTTACATGAAATGCTTTGTGGGTTTAAGCGGCATGGAGCTATTTCAGGGAGTATGTGAGATTATTTAACGACCCACAGGAGAAAGTTTTACGTTAACGGCAGCTTTGTGTTCACAGAGGAAAGCAAAGGCACATATCAGCTCTCATTCTTGCTTTGCTGCATTTTTCATGCAGAGTTGCCTCTATGGAGATAGCGAGGACAGGCCTCCTTTTGCAGATTACGTAATTTTATGGTGTAGCCATGGAAACAACAGAATATGTCACAATCCCGATACGTGTTACTATACTTACATTATTTAGTCATTTCCATGGAGTATAATCATAATTAGTTTCTTAACAGTGCTGTTTGAGAATGTGTTACATGGACTCAGCGTGAATCCCCCCCCCCTCGCTTTTATGTAGGGCTTTTACACCGCACTTAGCACCAAGGATAACTCATCGCTTCAATTGCTCCCCGGAGCCTCTACAAGGCTAACTAATGTTAACAACCATTGCATGCCACAGAGGCCTTATGTATAAAAGGTTTTGACTCTTTCTAAAGCTATTTGCCTAAAATGATTTTTAATGAGTCATTTTCTGCCGAGTTGGGTCTGGCTAAAAAGATCAGAGAGGAGGGAAGCTGGGGGCTTTGTGTAGTCTGATGCCGATCTCGGTACCCATAGCATCCCTGACACGGTCCTTTATGAAAGGCAGGCTCTTAGGAGGACCTGTCACGCTTTTCTCCTCCCCAGCACAAAGCAAAATTATAATGAAGTGTAAATCTATTGATTCATTGATTCGATCGTTATGCGGCAAGGCAGAGTCCCAGAAGTGATATTAGATTCCGCTCTAGAACTCACTGCCATACACCTGATAGGTTAACACTGTAATTTAATCTCAGTAGGGGAGCCACAAACCAATTCAAATAAATAATAATCTAATCTTTGACATAAATTACTGTTATACTGCGTGGCAAAGGACTACATGACAACAGCAGATTCTTTCCTACAGGGCATATTCAGTTGATAAAAGCAAAAGTACTGAATCAACCTGTTCTTTTGATAAAGTTAAAAATAACAGGCTCCTAGTTGTATGTATAAATACCCCTGAAAGGATCATTTCACATCATGGTATTCGTCAAGAATTATTTTTAAGGTCAAATAAATCCCATTGAACAGTTCAATTAAATACGTTCACATATGGAAATTAACTTATTCTGCTCTTTTTTGAGCAGTTGCTCTTTTTATTCACTTATGCCAGACGTTATGGGCTATTCTTGTCATGAATATTGCATTCAGGTCTCTGTTTATCTATTTTACTTTGTCGCATCTGTCACATCAAAATGTATATATCAAAGGATTGTCATTTTCGAAGATTAAAATCCACACCTTTTTAATGTTGAAAGGACTTATAACTTTGCCCAATTCAAGGAAAATGGAAACGATACAAACCAAAATACTTCAATTGTACTTCTAAGACTCTTCCAAGAGAAATCTACACATATCCAGATTTAAGATAATATCTAATTAATTTGGAGTGTTTGAGGCTGCATTATGTCTTTTAATCTGATACAGTGTGTTTAATAAAGATGTATTTTTCTGTCTGCAGTTAAAGCAGGTAATGGGTACCTATGTATAAAAATACTTCCAAAAGCATACATAACACTTTGATCTTGTCTTTGGTGCACTTCTACGACAGAAAAGCATGCATAACGCTGATATTGTTAGACACTGAATTCATACTTCCCTTACAATTAGAAGTAGGTGGTATATTGGGGTAAATTACTGTATATACATGGCTGAAATACAAATAACATCAAATGGAGACATTTCTATTTACTCTCACAATGAAGTGGTTGTCTTGGAAACCCTTTACGCCCCAAATCACAAGTAAAATAACTTGCTTTTTTATGGTTAAAATGTAAAAAACAGAGCAGAGAAGTATGGCTAATTTAATAAAAACTGGGTCTGTTCTTAGTAGAGAGATCGTAAAAATAGGAGCCAAAGAACATAAAGATTCCATTTGTGACATGCAGGAGTAATTACTTACATCTTTTACAGGAGTTGAATAATCCACCTAGAGACACATTTTTCAAGCAAATATGAAAATAAAGAGCCAATACAATTGACGAAACCTGGTGTGCTGCCAGACCATCAGGAATAGAAACATACGCTGCTCCAATCGTGGATATCAACTTTCCAACTTTAATATTAATCTACAGACGCAGAAAATCTTTAATTGTCTGATTTAATTTTCCTATTCAAACCTAAATGCAAAAGAATGGAGAGATAATGTCGCAAAAGGATGATTAGAAAAGCTGGAACCTCTCACTGGTTGGCACGTAATTATTTTTGATGATTCCCCAAAACAATCAATTTTCCATCTAGTGGCTAATTTCATTTTCTGTACTAGCTTTGTTCGGCTTCCTACTTTGTAACAAAGCATTATATATTCTCATATTGATTGAAAAAAATTTAAATAAAAAAAAAAGCATTGATTTGTAAAGTAACTCACGCTGTCAAACTAATTTGAAAGGCAGCGACCGAGGCATTTTCCTTAAACTGGGGCTTGAATCGGCACAGATGTGGATAGAGAAACTATAGCAAGGACAGCAAAGATTGTATGATAACTTCAGATAAGAATGAAAAAGCCCCGTCATCGAATGAGGTTCATGCTTGTAAACCCCAACTCAATAGGCCTCATCTTTAAATGGAGAGAGTGGAAAGACGATTCCGGGCATGTGTTATCAAAAGAGCCTGGGAACCCTCTTATTAAATAACATAAACACAGAGCATCTAACAGATTCCCTTTTAATTGCTTTTCTTCTGTTCAGGAGCTGAGGGGACAGCGGAAATATGGCGGGAGGGGCAGAGTTTGCCGTTTCCCTCACAGCAACTGTTCCCGCAGATAATGCCAGGCAGCCCTGACAGGGAAAACGAATGAGACGAAGCAGGAGGAAACAGGAGGCAGAAGAATGTGTTTTCCTGGGCATGTAATAATCCCTTACTTTTTTTTTTTTCTTCGTCGCCCGTTTTGCCCGTTAATGCTCGGAGGCGAACGAAAGGTTGAAGCTAACTAACATCCTTCCAGAAATCCTCAACTATCCGTAGAGTTGAGAATAAACAAAACGGGAGCGTGTAATTTCATCACAGTGGCAGCTTGATAACAAAGAAAACTGCCACTGTTAAGAAAAAAAAAAATCCAGCTTTGTTCAGGAGGAAATTAGCCTCCAGCACAAACATAGATGAGAAGAGGTTTTTCAACACTACACTAAATGCCACACACTGTTCTGCCTTCAACACGGCCCTGTTCAGTACAATAGTGGAGCATGTACAGTAGAAATAACCAATAAACCCCCACGTGTAACTGATTATTGCCAAAGGCATTTTGGACCAGGCATGTACAAAGAGCCATACTGGCACCATCCGACAGCTAAACAAATAGTTCTTCGAATTCATGGACTCTAAAATAGTGCTGACCACATTCCACGTATTTTCAATTTCATCTCCTCATTTGAAAGTCTCCTTTCAAAGATTTATAAAAAAAAATTTGAACGGAAATTCTTGACACTGGATGGGTTTATCACTAACTATTTCTCATTGGCCGGTTTCTAGGATTGAAAGTGCAATGACAGGACCAATTCTTTCAGTTCAGGTTTTGAATCACAACATGGAAAATAAAAGAACATTTTGTCTTTGGTTTTTTGGTTTGATAATTCAGTTGGCAGCAAATAAGAAAGAATATCAAAAACTAAGTTAACTCTGACTTTAGTTTTCCACAGATTTTTAGGATTTTTTCTAAATTGATAACACAGTTATTTCTATTACCTTTTATATGGCACTAGCTAGTAAAGGCCAGATTATTAGAACAGATAGTGGGTTCATTTTTGTCTTCTCCTTTACGCTGAGATAAAAATCCTGCCAATTGTGAGCCTAAACCCAAAAACACGTGTTCACAGTGTATTTTGATCTCCTAATGTTTGCCAAAGCAGTGCATTTTGGCATTAACCCATCTGTTTTGACCTAAGGCCTATATTACTTTCCCATGGGTAGAAAGAAAAACACACAACTCACAGCAGTGGAGGTAACAACAACCTCAGGTCACGCTGCCGACACACAGTTTGTCAGCGTGTACCATGTAAGAGGTTTTCAGGGACAGGGAGGAGATAATGAACTTATCTTTCCACATCAGTAACATCACCTGCTTCCATTGATAGCATCACAACAATCCAGGGCCATGTAGCAGCAAGCCACTGGGCCACCATTACTGTTTGAAGCGATCTTAACTCAGACTGATTCTGATTTCCCCTCCGAGTCACTTGCTTTGGTGCTTGCGCTCATATCAACTGGAAAACCCATTTTGTGGGCCCTCGGCCCGGCCAATTTCTATCTGTCACAGGTAGCAGGGAATTGACTGTGCAACATGTAGCATATCACTTTAAAGTGACAGTAAAATGGGAAATCACTTTGTGCCAGCCACATGCTCGTGTCACTTTCCATAAGAGCCTTGTTCAGTCAGAGGGAAAAGTCCTTAAAGCTAAACACTTGGTGGGGGGAGAAGATAGCGAATCGGTGCCAAGTGCTTACCTCCCTCCACCTGCTCAGGACAGACAGTAGAAGATGGAATTGACAAACACATGATAACACATCAACCTGTGCAAAAACTATTAGATAAAAAAAGTTTCAGACACCCTCTCTCTGGGGACACATAATGGGGAAACTAGCTATCCAACAAGACGTGCCTTTCAGGTAGATGGTTGACTTTTTAGCCTTTCGTCTTGACCTATTGACAACAAGGAATACCTCAAAAGCATGTCAAAGAGCCAAATGTGTACCCCTGACCTCAAAGCTCTATAGATACCAACCTGATGGATCTGATTGGATCCATTGGAAAGAAGCCCAAGAAACAAAGCCAATTGCTACAACCCAATTCCAATGGATGCCGTAAGAGAGATGAGCGTAGTGTTGTTTGAATTGATATGTTAACAAATCTGCACTACTTTTTCAACACAGTACATACTTACAGCACTTAATCCTTGCCGCTGTGAAAGGACCATCATCTCTTTCTTCCTGTGAGAGGACTCACAGATCTGTCGGTGCCCCACTTCAAAAGACACACAGTCGCACGGAAGCTGGTTTGACGGGACCAGACTGTAGGGTTACGCATGCCGTGTAAAAGCCCTGGTATGGTCATTCATAGCGTCTTTCCCGCTCTACAGGTCAGTTGCTATCATTTAAATGAGTTAATATGCAGGTTCACAGCAGAACATTAAGTTTTTAGTCCTGCAATCATTTGCTATTCTCGTTACAGCTTACAATGGTTGATAAATAAAGAATAAGCCAGATAATCAGGCTTCTGGTATCACAGGGGGAGTATAAATTGAAACTGTCTTTTTTTTAATTACCATGCCTTTTTTTACCATGTTAAGGATTTGGGTCATTATCAGTATCAGTTGTGTGAGGCGACAGAAATTACTCAAAATTACATCCTAAATATGTTTAGAATGACCAAAAAACGTCTTTACGTGCCATCTGTGTGCAGGGTGGTGATGGCCAATCAAAGACATGGCCGAGCTTTTTTTTCCAGACGTCTCCAAGACACCAGAAAAAGTCACTTGATTTGAATCAAATAGCTATTTTGAAAGGTGAGTTGCTAAGGCGATCTCTATTTCGGGGAAATAAACACAGAAACTAAGTCGTAATAGTAAGAGTCTACCGTATTTTAGGTCTTGTTGTCAAGGCTGATGTGTAAAACCCCAGGTTGGAGCCTAACCAGAGCTTGAGAAAGTCATCAACTAAGGCAGCAGGGCTCCCCAGAGACAAGCGAGTGCAGCCCTGATTGCATGGCTTCCTGTGGTGAAAAAGCTGGAACGTAGAGACCTCATCAATGCCCATTGAAAATTACGTTGTGTTCGAAACAGGGACCAAGCAACGTGTTGCTTTGTTGGCATTTCAAGCTGGAGATGGCCCCTCTCACGCTTACACGAGCCCTGTACAGCAGAGTTGAAACAACAAATTGGATTAGATAAGGCGTAGCTCTAAAAGTCAGCGACCTATGGAATGAAAACTTATTTTTACCTGGGAACATCTTATACCCTCATTAAATCTTAAAGCCTACATGAAATAAAATTTAAGTTTTAAAGGTTCATCACCTATTGATCAGGTGACCCATCAATGGAAAAACGGGAAAACGGGTAGTTTTGTTAATATTCTCAGCTTGTTGGAATGGTATTTAAAACGTTTATGGCTTAACATTTCATACTAACATTTACATGTATGCAGTCAGCTGACACTCTTGTCCAAAAGAATCTTTGAGGATACAAGAGAATTGAGGACAAAGCAGTTCACATTAAGCCGTTCTGAGATCCATACTCTACCAGGGACGGAGGCCAGACCTGCGGGTAGACTGAAGGAAGTTTAAGGGACGACAAGATATGGACCATCTGCAGAATGGACGATGAACAATACTGGGAAGGTTTGAAAGCCTATTCCACAGCTGCCCTGAATCAATAGCATTACAATTCGGGTTAGCGCTTTTGATGGTTTTTCAAATAACTAAAACTACTTTTGAAAAAATGGCAAACAACATTTTTGTTTTTTGCTTAAGAAAATATAGTTTGAGTGTTGAATGTTCTGCTCAATGCACTTCTGACTGTTAAAAGAAGCCCAGTCACTAAATTTGTCTTTGAAATTTGGGTATCAAAGAAGAAATTTGGTTTGAAATCCTAATCAATTCAAAATGCTATAAGATTAAGAGCTCATTGCAGATGAAAGAGTCTGATTCAAAGCACTTCCTGATGCTGGTTGGTCTGGATAATAAGAAAGACATGAAATGTTCCAAGTGTGGTCACAACATTCCAAAATGAGCCAGGAAACAAAGGTTAACTGAAGCCGATGTGAAACATTCTCAAAGATTTGATGTAGCACAGACAGAAGGATAGCCACTGCGGATCTTCAGGCAGAGATCAATGCTTCAACTTTAGAATGACTATAAACAGATGACTAACTGGAGAAGGTTTAAAGGGATGAATAAGTTACTAAGAGGCCATTACTGAGGCCTGCAAACATCCACAAACATCTGGAGGACTGGAACTGATGGAGGAGTCGAGTCAAAAGTCATATGGATTTAGTAAATTCAGAGATTGATCAAAGCAAATTTAAATCCAAAGAAAGCTTGTGGGAACAAATGCAAAATACTTGGAGTCTAATAACAAGAGACACTGGAAATAAGTGGATAAAAACAGTAACATTGTTTGTACAATATATAATTTCAGGTCATGTATGAAAAAGGACTTAATTATTTAGGTTTCTTGTTTACCTAAAGAACAACAACACTTTGAGTTTTAATCAGATTTTTGAAAGATATTTAAAAAGACAACATTTCTTCCTCACTGGGGGTCTAATTAATTTCTTCAGCCAGATAACTTGAAGTGAGGTTTTTGTGGGGAAAAATAATTACAAATTCAGTGCCACGGCGGCCTCTGTGAATTTTAAAATGCAATGTTTTTCTGATGGACATCGGGCCACTGAAAACTGTGTGTGTCCGGAATCACTCAACCGCCAACCAATGCTGACCGAACGCTTCTGGAGCTGCATGTTTGGAAAAGCAGCTCTATTGCTAAAGCACACATCTTCTATATTATTGGTGAATATTGAAAATGTTGTCCATGCATCTCTGCCAAGCTTATTGATGCATATTCCAAAAACAAACAAACTCCTATGCGCAAGAAAGCAGGGAAAAGGGGTTCAGGGGACGCAGACAGATTGTGGCAGCGTTGTAGAAGCAGGAAAAGATAAGTGAGCATTTGCATGAAAAAGGTGGCTGACAAACATTTAAGTGGGTTGTGTGTGCGCGCGTCTATTAAACAACAATCTGCATGTGAACTCGACAAGCGTCAGCGAAAAGTGCCTGTGATGTGTCCCATGGAGTGTGATGCTCTTTGCGACACTGTGTGTGTAACTGTGTGTGCGTACTGTATGTGTGTTTGTGTGAGAGAGAGCGTGCTGGTCATTAATCAACTGGACATTGCTCTTCCTCAACTTCAGTTCAAAGCTATAGGAGGAAAGAGTTCATAAAAGAAAAAAAAAGAAAAAAAACTTTCTTCTCTGTTCTGTCCAGCCAGCAGAGGTACCGGTCAGTATGTGCGTCCGAGGGCCTTCATCTGAAAGGTCTGAAAAGATGCGAGCAGAGCAGGCTAAACACAACCAAATCATGGGAGGCTTTGTTTAATTTGGGGGATTTTTGGGAGGGGGTGAAGGTTCTGTGATGAAGTAGCACCGTCCCAGGTGTCGAATAGGATTTCACTTTGTGAAACGCTTTTGATTTATGGGACTTTTCCTCCAGCCAGTTTGCAGTTATTTTAGCCAAAGCAGGGCTGCAAAGCAGGATCTTCATTCAAATTTGGGAGCTGTAACAGTTGATGAAGTTAGAGTGACAGAGTAATACTGACGGGGGTAAAAAACAAACCTGTCCATCACATTTCCGCTCACACGCTGGTGGCCGTTAGGATGAGACAGAACTGAAGTCATATTGGCATGTTTTGGTGTTTTTTGGTTTTTTGAAGTCATTTGTGCATCATCAAATATCAACTGAGCACATGTTCAATCATACTCCCTTAGATTTTCATTCTGTCCTGTGAAAGAATGAAACAAACAAACCCCAGATGCAATTCAACTCAGGGTGATTGCTTTTAAAACTGTTTTTATAATAACAAAAATATAAATGTGACCAATTACACTCACAAGAAAATTTATAACATACATTTGTTGACATGTCAAATTAAGTAATAGAAGTTGACAATTTCCTGCTTGCAATGTCACGCAAATCAGTTTTTTTTAATACTTAGTCCTTTTCTCTCTAACCTGAACTGTGATGGCATGAATATTTCAACCTAACCGTGTATTTTCTAACCCGCTGCGACTGACAGCAAAGCAGAGAGGTGGAAAGTTGTTGGACAACACCGAGCTGGATGCGAGTCAAACTCGAATTAGCTCGCACGACTCTCTTGGATGACTCATTAGGAGCGTTTTAGAACATCCAAAAGATGCGCAATATTACGTTTGACAGTGTCAAGTAACGCGAAAACATAAGCACGTTAAGATTTGCAGAGCAGAACACAGGCATGGAATGTTTTTGGGTAAATAATTTTGTCATTTTGAATCATGCGTGACAGCTTCACTTACTGCAGAATGGAGTCACGGATGGTTTTGAAAAGGGAAATGTAGGCATATAAACAGCAGCTATAAATGTTTTGTGTTGTATATACATTTTTATCATGGAAATACAGTACTATTCTTTGTGCTGTAGACCAATGTTTCTCAGACGTATTCTGGTGTGAGGCTACATTAGTAAAGACTACAAACTGATTAGAGAGAGCCAGAAACATGAATAAATTAAATACTTTAAAGCGACGGCATTAACTGAAGAGTATCTTCCAATACAGGGACAGACTTTTAAAAGGATGAGGCAAAAACGTGGGATAAGCAACCTTTGAATTCTAATGGTCAACGAACTACTGCTAAATAAGTCTCATCTTTAGATGGTGGGTGTGGCATTCTTGTAATGTCCAGCATGATTCATTCGGCATGCCAGTCCCACAGCCCTGAAGTCCCTTAACCCCAACCCAGAAAATCCATTGTGTGAGGCATTCTAGTGGGTGTTTCAAAGTGGCAGTGAAGAACAGTTACTGTATCGTTCTCCTGAGCGGGGACACGGGTGGACCGGCGCCATCCACACCCACGTCTATTGAACAAAGAATCTTCAACTTGGTCAGGGCAGGAGGACTTCTTTCCGCCTCCGCGTGCACGAGAGGTTTTATCCACAGCCCCAATGATTAGACTTTTTGTAACGGGAGGGACAAAAAATTGGCAGCTGTTTGACAGATTTGAAGCCCCAGAGCAGATAATTACAGAGCTCAATGTAAAGAAAATGGAACGAAAGAAACTAAAACAATTAAAGGAATCTGTATTTTTATTTATTTTTTAAAATTATATGTATACTGTTCTCATTATATCATGTCAAAATATGTTTTCTAGAGAGAAATCCGTTTCCATTTCTCTATTCAGTGCTGTTAATGACAGGCTAATTGCGTAGCGCATGCTAAGTGTTTTTCCTAACACAACACACCCACAAACACAGAAAAAAAGTATTATATTGACAGGAAGTAAGGGTTCTATTTGGTACTTGATGAATAAATCAAGAGGTCTTCATAAGCTAGGGAGGGGCTTGACACGGCGTTGCTGGTGAGTCTCTTGTTAGCGTCCTTTGTGGGACTAAGACATGGCAGCTAAGATACCAGGCCAGGCCGACATCAATGCCTTTGTCAGTCAATAAGCCGTTTGCGGCACGCCACGAGCACTCTATGAAGAGAATTTCAAAGGGAATTCTACTCAGCCGGCGCTGGCGGCAAACGAACGGCCAAATTAGATCATTCAAGTCAGAAAACGCGTCCAACTCTGTTGGAAACGGTAGAGCGGAGCCAGAAAAGTGGGTGTATTATCAGAGCTAGTCTGGCAAAGCATGAAGCCGCTCTGACAAACAAACAAACAAGCCGAGAATATTAATCATGTTTTAAGGTAGCACCTTTTTCCAACAGAAGCGCGAGTTTAATTCTAGATACGCTGAAGCGATATCTAAAGAGCCTCCAGGTTTTGCAAAAAAAAAAAAATGCTATCGGGGAACAGCTGTAGCGTCACGTGTGAAAACGCCCCACGATGCCGGCCTTCTTTCCTCTGCCCACAAAGAGAATATCGAAGCCAATTCGGCTTGTCAAACTTTTCTTTCCTTTCCTGCACTACATGAAACACCTTGGCACTTGAAAGAAAGATATATTCCATCTCCACTGTGACAAAAAAAAAGAGAAGGCCATGAGAAGAGAGGCAGCCTAACTTAAAAAAGTATCTTCGAATAGAAAGTACTTCCTCTGTTTAATGACAGCTGCCTCAAGCTCAGGATACCATTCTGCAAACAGAATGGTGCTCATGTGGCATTGAGTAATTATTTTGAATAATTATCTGATTAAAAAATTATTCTTATAATCCAGGCATTAAACTCCCCCTCCAGACATAGTTTAAACCTCCATAGCGCATCTCTGTTCACCGTAATTACATAATGAAATAATCCTCTTAAAATAGCTCTGCAGCAATGCTTAGTTTTTTTTTCTTCTTTCCCCTCAGCCTTATAAACGCTCACGTCCTGTACTGATCGATGAGGTCACGCAGGTCAGGAGTTTTTAAAACTGTTTTTTGAGAGAAAAACTTAATCAACAGATGAATAAGCGAAAACATCCAATGTGCCCACTTTTGGATGTGGTGAGAGGAATCACAATTTAGTTTTGCACATTTTTTTAAAAATCGGAAGTAATTCGAAGGCACTAGTTATGTTGATTACTTTAAATGTCTTTTTTTAATCATGCAAAATAGGAGACAGGAGAAAAGATAAATGTGTGGTGTTTCATTTTGACAGCTCAGTTTGTCTTAGAAGTAGATGATGACGCTGAATTCAAAAGAAACCAATTAAGCACCTATTTTAATTTCGACTATAAACTTTTATCTCTGATTCCCTTTTTTCTCAAGGGTTTCTTATTCTCTTCATTCATCCATAACTGAGATGCACCGCTATTATTCTCAGTGTCCCCCATACAAAGAAAACTCAGTTTTACCTGTTGTTTTTTAAGCTCTTCTTTAGCCTATTAATGGTATTAATATAATCTCTCATAAGTGTGACCTTCTCCAAATAGGCTAAAATGAGGGTGGTAACAGTAAAACATACCCAGGTGAAAAGGAAAGTCGTAAAAATGTTTATCATGAGGTCAAACAAGAAATAAAGTCCCAATAGACTTAGTAGCTGCTCTATGATAAAGCAAAAATAAACCAAACATACACCTCCCTTTAAAAAAAGAAAAGAAAAAAGGAAACACAGTAAAAATAACCTTGGTCCAAGAGAAAGGGGTATTAAAACTCCTACCTTTAAATGGGAGTAAATCAACTCAAACTCCGTCCCTGTGCAGCTTTTATACTCCTGCTGCTAATGAGCACTCTGGAGGCAACTGTGCCGAGACACCTTCTGCCCACTGGAGGCCTTTTCCGAGAGTGCAAGAAAAAGCGAACACAAGCCCAAAACAGAAAACAGGCACTTGACCTCAAGTTGTATTACAAATGGCCAGAAAGGCAAGGATGCCTGGTGAAGAAGAACTCCACTTACTTGCTCAGAGATAGAAAATGGAGACTGAAAGACTAGCGATGTCAGCATTTGACTTCTTTTTTGGGCGTTGAATGATGTGTGATGCAAAAGATCCAAAAGATTTCAGAAACCGTATGTATCAAATATGATACATTTGGCATCATAGGGTTAATATATGATTTGTGGAAATGGAAATATCATGTTTAGTCAATTATCCATTTACAAACAAAACAACAACCAATGTGGCGGAGATCCACAAAAAAAAAAAAAAATTAAAGGATTTGTGCATTTACTTGAATCGTCACACACTGAAATATCAATTAATTCACACAAATTTGTTATTTTCTTACACAGACCAGAAACAGCTCAGTCAAACACAAGTCATTGCGATTCCATGGTAAAGCAATTGCGTACTGTTTTTGTCTTCATCAGTAGAAGACTTTATTTATTTTATTTGCCATTCTTAATTACTTTCCACCAACAGGTGGAATTCTAAAAAAGAACACGTCTGTCCCATAATCCGTCCAATAACTACTTCCCAATTCTGTCCATCAAGTTTAAGACCAGCAAGAGAGATAAACAATCTTCGTGTTAAAACACACTGTAATCATCGTAATTTCCTAAGAGTTACTCCAAGGCACCCATTTCAAATACAATCAAGTGCAGTTATTAATTGATTAGTTACAGCCATTGCCCCCGTCTGACTTTATTTACTGCATTTCTAATCTCATCCTTGCTCAAAGTACATCACACAGTAAAGACCACGTTTTAAAATGTCGAACTGTACGCTCCAGCTGGTTGAGGTCACCAAAGTCTTGTTAGGGTTTGCTGCTAGATGCTTTGCCACCGCCGTGCAGGCGCACAGACACGCAACCAGGTATGTTTTAGCATAATTGAATCAGTACAGTTTCAGCTGGGCTGAACAAACCCGTGTGTCTGTTTGGTTACACGTTAACTGCCCCTCCTGTGAAATCGAATGCAATTAACGTTTGCCTCGGTGGTAAGTGGGGCTTTATTCTCGCTGTTCTCTGTGAATCATGTTTTGATGTGTCCCAACACCGAGTGTGGATGTGTGGCAACATAAAAAACAACCAAAAAAACATTTGGCGATTTTTGCAGTCTTGTGAAATGAAGCATTGTAAGTTTTAAATGGGCTGAGCCATAAGCGCGGTGGTGCTTCTGCTGTGCGCTATCCATCCTTCACCTCCCCCAAAACTGCGGCTGATTTGTTTTGTACCCTAAATTTTGGCTTTTTTTTATAAGTTACATCCCACAAGAGTGAATTTAGAGTATGAACAAAAAACAAAATTCTCTTTTTTCTCCATCTGTTGTATTATAAACATAACTTCTTGACGCCTTTTTTATTACATTTTTATGGTAAGGGAAAACTTTTCTTTGATATTAACCCAAGCTTACACGATGAAGAGAATCTGGAGAGAGAAAATGAAACCTACAAACATGCTAATTACTGCGACAAAGACATTAAGACTTCATAAAGACGACTGAAGATTTATTACAAAATGTATCACTTGATATTACGTTCTCACTCTAACTTCTGCATGCTGTGCAGTTAATTTTCCTTTGAACAGAAAGAACAGTGGAAGAAGCCATTGCATTTTTTTTTTTTCAAATATCTTTTTTCAGTGTTTTTCATTTTCTACGATTGTATGTGTTTAGCGGCCCTTCTCACGGTTAATTCTATAAGAAATCAGAAAATGGAATGCACCAACAAGGATTTAAGCTGCAAATGGTTGTTGGTTTTTAATCAAAGGTCACTGGAATAAGGTGGCCTACAGCCAGTGTTTCACTCTGCACCAGGGAGGCTTGCGCGTAACTTCACATTTTTAATGCGGAATTCACATCATCGTCCTCACAAAGTGCAGTTCGCTTACTGTCTGTCATGCCACGGAACTCATGAATAGCTGTGAGGCAGGAAGTTCATTTAAAACTTTGTGAGGCTTCTCTGAAATTGCTGAGAAGGAATGATTTATGGCAGAATGTGCCCCGGTTGCGTCTTCATTTCCCCACCCTCGAACTCACACCAAAGCCTCTGGGGCTTGTGAAATCTACTGTACCTCTTTGACAAACCGTGCGTAGAGGTGCAGGAAGGATCTGAATCTATTTTTATTATTTCTTTCAGTGATGTGACTGTGGAGGAACTGACCTTGATAATGGGATTTTTTGGAAAGAGCTCTGATCATTATCAATTGAAACAGGTTTATCTGCTTAAAAAAACATTGTTTTTATTATTATTTATTATTATTATTCCTGCTATGTTGCCAAGAAAATTCTGCAATGTATTAATGTAAAATATTATTGCATATTCGAGCTAAAGCTGTGCAATGAATGAGGTCTTAAATAGCTAATCTGAGGTAACCTTGTTTTACTCTCGATTTGGGCATTTGTAGACAGGTCCACCTCAAGTTAATTTATTCTCTAGGGTACTACAATAATATCTAGCAGAAACTTTTCTTTCTTTTTTGTCCGTGTTAAGGATTTGAGTTTTTAAAATTGAATATTTTCAACTGTAGCAGTCAAATTTGAAGAAAGGGTGCACTCAGTTAATGAGTTAGAAAACAAAGTTTTTCTTTAGTTGCTGTAAAATCTTTTTAACCTATAGTTGGTTAAAATTCAAAATTAGGAGCTCCAGTCTTGTTATCTCTAAATAAGATAGTAAATATTACCATACTGGGATTAAAACAGAGGAGTAAAGTAGCAAAGCTTTCTAAGAGGGCAATAAAGCCTCCAAAATAATAATTTTCACAAAGCAAATGTCATACTCTAATCACTAACTTGCCTGAATAAATTTTAGCTTTCAGCTAATAGGCAAATAAGCAAATACTATAAAAGACTCAGGGGTCTCAAACTTTTTCAATCAACATAAAATAATCTTAGTCTTAATTTTTCCCAACCAACGACATGTTTTAGGATTTTAACAATAGAGGGAGATCTGTCCCATTTGGACTATTAGTATCTGGTCGTAGTTTTCATTGAGCCAATAAGGAAGACACAAAATACGTAGCAATGTTAAACTAATGCCAGGTCTGTTTGCAAGCTAATATTCATCGTACAGGAAAACAGTTTAATCTGAGACATTGTGCTGCTTTGTAACGTATCTCATGGTTGTTCACACAGAACCTATGTTCCCTTATGACGACGATACATGGCACAGGTAAACGCGAATACGAGTATTTCGAAGTGACATCTCAAAAGGTGATCTTTGTTTTTTGCACTACAAGCTCAGAGAGTCCTCAAAAGTGACTTTGGGAGTGAAGGTTCAGCTTTAAAGTAATCTGTAAGCCAGGGCTTTGGCTTGTGGGCACCCTGCCAGGATGTCACCGGGAGTCAGGACTTTGTTCAGACAGTCAGGAACACAGACTGATGGGTGTAATCTCCTCATGAAAACACTCTCAGCTGGTCTAATCATTAAAAGAAAAACCATCCCAAGACAGAGAAGAGAGGCATTTTTTCTTTGTAGGTGGCAAGTATGATATATATATACACTATATTGCCAAAAGTATTTGCTCACCCATCCAAATTATCGGAATCAGGTGTTCCAATCACTTCCATGGCCACAGGTGTATAAATTCAAGCACCTAGGCATGCAGACTGTTTTTACAAACATTTGTGAAAGAATGGGTCGCTCTCAGGAGCTCAGTGAATTCCAGCGTGGAACTGTGATAGGATGCCACCTGTGCAACAAATCCAGTCGTGAAATTTCCTCGCTCCTAAATATTCCACAGTCAACTGTCAGCTGTATTATAAGAAAATGGAAGTGTTTGGGAACGACAGCAACTCAGCCACGAAGTGGTAGGCCACGTAAACTGACGGAGCGGGGTCAGCGGATGCTGACGCGCATAGTGCGAAGAGGTCGCCAACTTTCTGCAGAGTCAATCACTACAGACCTCCAAACTTCATGTGGCCTTCAGATTAGCTCAAGAACAGTGCGCAGAGAGCTTCATGGAATGGGTTTCCATGGTCGAGCAGCTGCATCCAAGCCATACATCACCAAGTGCAATGCAAAGCGTCGGATGCGGTGGTGTAAAGCACGCCGCCACTGGACTCTAGAGCAGTGGAGACGCGTTCTCTGGAGTGACGAATCGCGCTTCTCCATCTGGCAATCTGATGGACGGGTCTGGGTTTGGCGGTTGCCAGGAGAACGGTACTTGTCTGACTGCATTGTGCCAAGTGTAAAGTTTGGTGGAGGGGGGATTATGGTGTGGGGTTGTTTTTCAGGAGCTGGGCTTGGCCCCTTAGTTCCAGTGAAAGGAACTCTGAATGCTTCAGCATACCAAGACATTTTGGACAATTCCATGCTCCCAACTTTGTGGGAACAGTTTGGAGCTGGCCCCTTCCTCTTCCAACATGACTGTGCACCAGTGCACAAAGCAAGGTCCATAAAGACATGGATGACAGAGTCTGGTGTGGATGAACTTGACTGGCCTGCACAGAGTCCTGACCTCAACCCGATAGAACACCTTTGGGATGAATTAGAGCGGAGACTGAGAGCCAGGCCTTCTCGTCCAACATCAGTGTGCGACCTCACAAATGCGCTTCTGGAAGAATGGTCAAAAATTCCCATAAACACACTCCTAAACCTTGTGGACAGCCTTCCCAGAAGAGTTGAAGCTGTTCTAGCTGCAAAGGGTGGACCGACGTCATATTGAACCCTATGGATTAGGAACGGGATGTCACTTAAGCTCATATGTGAGTCAAGGCAGGTGAGCAAATACTTTTGGCAATATAGTGTATATATATATATATACATATACACAATTATATGTACAATTTGGTATAGATTCTGTTAGTTAATATGACAGCGAGTGCTTGGGATGTAAATGGCTTGACACTTTTTGTGGGGATTAATCCTTTTATCGAGTTTGTGTATGCTATTTAATGCACAATGATGATGCAGTCTAATGGAACGCATACTGTGAGTGGTCCCTGAAATATAAAACAGAACATTATCCGAAACTCTTGCACGTTTTCCGCTGATAGAATTATTCAATTTGCATTCAGCTCATCACCGACAGCGCAAGATGTAGTGAAAAGAATCCGATTCTGATGCACTACCTCCCACTAATGCCACACAATTATGTTTCTGACTATCGAACCGTGAACATTGTGTACCTCTAAATTAAGTCGTGTGGTTTAAAAACATTAAAGTCCCACTGATCTGAAATTCTGTGTGAAGTGTAGATCAAATGATTGTGCTCAATGTGATGGCAAATAATTGTCAGCATCCACCCAACACCACTTTATCAGCACTTCATAGCTTTTTTAAGAGTTTTTCAGCTTATCGTTTCGGTTTAAAACACAAACATTTCTTGCCGCAACTGGCAGGGTTTTCCATTATGTAATCTGTACTGTGCTTGTCAAGTAAAGGAAGTGACACGGGCGCAGCAGTGAGCTGTCGAACAGCTGAGGTGGCAGATATATCACCCCCCAGCAAAAGCCTACGTTCGCCTAGAAAACAATCCCAAGTGAATGCTGCTCACTTTCTGCCACATGGAACATTTCTAAGAACTCAGCAACAGCAACTGTCTGATAAAAAGAGCTTGGACAAAATTGTGCTGACGCCTACAGAGTCCTGCCGGTGCTTCAGGAACATGCTACAAAAGTACGTTTTAAGTCCAGACATCCAACATTTAGCACGAGTATTCCTCTCACAGCTGTGGAGAGCAGCAAACACCATGTCTTCAGAGCTTGTGAAGCCATGCAGTCTGTCCTATATTTAAAAAAAGATTACAAAACACCAACATTAGTGGCTTTTGGTTATGTCAGGAAATTAAGAAGTTGTCGGTGAACTCAATCGAGATGCACAGAGCCTTTTAATAGTAGTTTCTGGAAAAGTACTGTAGATGAAGATATGGTTATTTCATTTGAACTAATTCCAGTACTGTAAAACAGCTGGATAGTGTAGTGGCAAAACTACTCTCTTTGGTAGAGTAGGTTGTTGGTTCAAATCCGGACTAGTGCAGTAACACTAGTAGTGACGTTGTGTGTTGTAAGTCACTTTGGATATAAGTGTTTACAAAATACATAAATGAAAAATAAATAAATAAATAAATAAAAGAAAATATGAGAGCTCTTGACAAAAAAAAAAAGTTCAATATCTTCAAATGTGTGAAGTTTCCCTGCAGAATATTGAATTAATGTTTCAGTATTTTTGCTTTGAGGAAACTTCAGACTTCTTACATACAGCTTTATAGCCTTAATCAACAGATAGGATGACAAAATTATGAACATATTGCCAAGTCTATGAACTTGGGCCTCACAGTTAAAAAAAAAAGAAGAGAAAAAAAGGACAAAAAATAGCTTAAAAAAGAGAGAGCCTCATGAACCAGGAGGTGCTAAAATGGAATCCGACTCTTGGTGCAGTTTCCTGGCAATACCTTCAAAGCCATGGAAACACAGCATATTTCTAAGTGTGAGCCTCAAAAGGGACCCAAAACTTGACTTGGCAGTGTTAGATGAATGAGCAAAGATGTGCACAACTGACTTTGAGCACACTGCTCTGAAACACAGGACAACAAGTCAGTCGGCCGTTCAGAAAAGTAGATCGCTCCAGCTGAAATCTGCTTATATCGGCGAGCTGTCCTTGGACTGGTGTGAAACCTGCCTTGCTTCACTGATAAGTCAATCTGCGTGACGTTGAGGGCAAACATTTTTCATGTTGTGCGAAACCTTTAAAAGACAGAAAAACCTTAAAAATTAAAACGTAAGCAAAAAAAGAATGACTTAGCACATGTCAATCTGCTTTAAAACTATCCATTTCCCTCTGTTATGCTACACAGTTGTCCATAAATGATTTTCTAACCAAGAGTTCCCAGATTCAACCGATTCTTCAGAATGATTTATTCCTCTTTTCTAGATTCTGACTTCACAGGTTAAAACCGCCTGCAGGCACAAACTCGCTATGTTGTGCATTTAAAGCCGAGCTGCTGTGTTTAACATTGCAATCGTGCGGCCTATAGGGTTTCCGCTGTTTAATTATTGTTCATGTTATGGGTTTTTATTTTACGACAGCACAATCAATGATTTTTTTAACATTCCGCTGCTGCATAGACACTGAGCGGCCAGGGCTCCAGCTTGAAAGATCGGCTGTAGCGAAGCTCCGCGTTGAGACAAAAATCCAAATGAAAGTGTTTAATAGGCTGCTCATCAAAATACACTGTAGCCCAGTTCATAAATGAGCGATAAAGGCCAGGTCATGAAAAAATCCATTTCATAGAATTTTCTGAGGCGGTGAATTAATGTGCCGTCGAGCCACCAACAGATTCTGTGTTTTATGGAGCCAAGTTTCAAGCCAGAACCTAAATGGATTGAAGACATTGTAGGTGGATGCCGGAAATCTAAAAATCAAACTCATTTAGATATGCAGATTAACTCATTGACTGCCAGAGTTTTTTGAGCATTTTGACTGATTTTTCAAGAGCCTCAGAATAGTTTGTGCTATGACTATGTAAACATTGAACACACCAAAAGAAAGAGTAGACTCTCTTCTTTCATCAGGAAAAAAAAAATTGTTTCTACCTTATTCCGTTCTTCCTCGACTTGCGTCTCACCGGCGACATGTTCTCTCATAGCGAACCGTTACCTTTTTCTTATTTGCCTACAGTCTATGCTCATCTCCCATCAAAAGTGGCACTGCCACCTAGAGGGTCAATTTGTTTGTACATACTCTGTCTAGAAGCCGATATTTACGGACAAGCTTTAGCAGATAGTCCCCCAAGCCACTCTCGTTGAAAAACATAAAAGACGTCTATAGACGTCTTTGGCAGCCAATGAGTTAACCACAAGCTGGCAAGCATTCAAAGGCAGGAGACAACACCGGTCAGGGTGTGGATTTCTTTCGAAGTTGCGCAATTAAAAAGAGAGATTCATCCATAAAGGGATGCAAATAAAGCCCGACGTGGTGAAAGAAAAAGAAAATGAAGAAACATCGCAACGCTTTCATTTAACTTTCAAGTGTTCCGCGCTTACAAAGAAACAATGTCCTTGCGCGGAGGGAAAGCTGCGGAAAAAGAGCAGTCTGGCAATTATCCCCCGAGTGCTTTTTCGGAGGTGAGCAGCACAGACACGGTTTCTCAGCGTGTGGAGACCATTACATGGCAATTGAACTCGTTGGAGCTGTGATGACACTGTCAGCTCTCCATGCCGGGATCTGCTCCCCAACTCCTCATAGAGAGAATTGCTAATAACAGTGCGCCGGCTGTGCCAGTGCGTGTGGCCTTGAGCGAGGCTGTCGGAGAAGCCAAGGAGAGCTTATTACCAAGAGTGCACAGTAGCCGGACATTTCTGGCATTCAGGTCCTCGGCTAATGAAGAGCATTGTCAGGGTGTAAGCTTGTGCGGTGGTGTGTCGGGTGAACAGCGAGCTCGAAACCACTGGCTCGGAAAGTGTACACTGACACACTCCTTTAAAAGCCTAAAGGCACGAGTTTTAAAAAAAAAAGATTTGTCACACAACGCCAAAAACTCTAAAACCACTCTTCTCGTCCTAATTTCTTGGAACAAGATTGGCCAGTTGTCATATTCAATAACTTGTTTCCTTGAAAAAGCAGTTGCTCCTCTTCTAACAGTGACAGGGACACTAGCATTGAGTGTGCAAGGAGAATTTTTCGTACCTTCAATTTAAATGTGACATAATTCCGATTCCAAAGGTTTAAATGTGCGCATATCAGATATTCTACTCGCCCACATGTTACTGAGTTTGAGACGTCAGTCAAGCTGTCATCAATCTGAACTCCATTTTTAGATTTACACTGAAAAATGTGTCCTGAAGGCCTCTTTTCTGTACCAGCTGTGCAGTTGGAGTCAGATGTGACTACAAGCCGTCGAACAATTTCAACAAATAAGAGAGAACACTGCCAGGACTTCCTTCATACGCCTTTTACGGGAACACCACAACATAATGACAACGACAAGACGAAGGGAAGAAATCCTACTAATAATCCATTTTATTCATGGCCTCCAAATTATTCCAACATTGGCCAAGTGAGACTTCAAAATTTCCAATTCAAAATTATTTTTTTTCTGAATTTCTCCTTGATCAATTTTTAAAAATCTATTCAGATGTGAGCACGACAGTCATCTACATTCGTAAAAGCATCCTCGTTCCGAAATCCAGAAAAAAATCATAAAAAGGACATACACAACTTTCAAAGTGTACAGGGATTCTTAAACTAATTACGATAAATGACTTGTGGCTTTTTATTTACGCATAAATTCTGTGGTGTGAGGTGTATGTGTCTTCACACTTAAGTGTTATCTGTATTCTCCACATTCATCTTGGGTAAAGGTGATCAGGGAATGGTGTTTGTTTACATGGCAGTTAATTATTCAGAGAAATGTATCAGGTTATTTTGGGTTTATTGCATAAACCTTACCATTGATAAATTACAGTCATCAGAAATGCCTTATTAACTTATGTAACACCTGCAGCACTTTGAGAGACACTCAATTACAGAGGCAGTCATTAAAATCAGCTCCCAGAGTAGGTGACAGGCTCATTTCCACAGTCCCTTCTGATTGCGGTTTACAGTTGCTGTACAAAAATTGCTGAATTTGTATTATCCAATACTTGTGCTACTTGCTTTTCAAGACCATGCTCGACAGCATTGTCACAGTTGTCTGCGTTAAGTTGGAGGCCTGTCTGTCCTGTTCAGCCCTCGCCCCAACAAAGCACACGGTATGGCGCTTAAAATGGTGTTTTCTTTCTCTGGCTGTCTCTTTTACGTGAGCTCAATGTTAAAAAGTGGCCGTATACTAAAATGGACTGGCTCTCTTGAGGCCTAATTTGGATAAGGGGTGATTCAGAGCCCCCTTTGGTCGTGCGGGTACACGCAAATTTAGTTTTTTACACCACCGTTCAGGTCTTTTTATTCTGTCAAAGCAGGCAGGAAATGGTCAATGTCAGCAAGCCCGTGGATTGGATGGATTAATATTGTCTCATTTACATGCAGCTGCCTGGTGTGGTATCAAAACTACAACGATAAGTGTCCCACTGCACTTATAGAGCAAGAAGCATGGGGTGTATTAAAAGTAAGACACTGCATAAGAGTGTTCCTGTTGTGTTGTTCATAGGAGACAAACTCTGCAATTATCACGGAAGTGGATCTTGGAGGGAGGACTCAGTCGCGGAGATTCAGAAAACAGGGTTTTTTGTAACAAAAACTCACTCATGGAGTGGAATGTGACAAAGGTCAAAACAAGGCTGTGAGAAAACTATGATCAAAGTAGCAAAGCAAGATAAACATGGCTGTGGCAAAAGTATCAAAACAAAACTATGGCAAAACAAGGTTAACAAGATTGTGGCAAAACAAGGCTATAACAAAAACATGGCTATGGTACAAAGTAAATAAGACTATGGCGTGGAGCAAAAGCAAAACCTTACGTGACATGGGGAGACGAAAGACGAAAGACAAAAACGCACAGGACATGGGAAACGAGGACTATTTAAACACACGAGGGAGGGGAACCCCAGGTGTACACAATAGGTAATCAAGACATGACGAGACACCAGACATTCCCCCAGACGTGACAGCAATGTAGTAAAACTGAATATCTGATGGAAATTTCATTGGTTTCTTTTAAATTTGAGCACATATTTTGTGTACAAAGTGTTTGTGTGATATAAATGTTGGTTTGCCATGTGTGTGGGGGTTTGTCGACATCTTTCAAAGTTTGACGACATCTTTCTGCATTTGGCTTGCCCAGATCTGATGCATTCATCTCTCCATCTGCACATCCTCCTCTGTTCCGCTCCGTCTGTGTCAGCAGAGTCTATTCCGGGGGCATCCGTCGCCTCGGCAGTTCGAAAGCGGCAACCCCACAACACACCAGGTGTGTTTTCCCGTGCACTTTTCGCACAAATGGGGGCCACTTTTCCCGGGTAGGCAAAAATTAAACCCTAGCACCGGCTTACGTCTCGAGTGCATCCTCTTCCTCTCACCACACCAACAGTAAGGATGCATTGCGGGTCTCTTTACGAAAAGAAATATCAAATCTAGTCATACAGAAACCTAATCTGATTTCGATGCAAAGATTTTAATGAGAAACTAACTGCTGGATGCTGATAGGAAAAGTCATCGAAGCAAACTGAGAGCCCAGATGGACGTTGCTACTTTTGTTTCAATAAACAGATGGATGGGAAGGCAAACAGACGATGGATGAATGACACAAAGATTCTTGTTCAGACGAATCAGTGGCTGATGAATGATGGATATTTTCCGTTGTGCTAAAACAATGGTTGGTTTTCCCCCGTAAAACTCGATGTACCTGGATTGCACGCCACGCGGACGGCTGCTCATTCACCCGTCCTTTTAGTTTGACACAAGATGGACGAGCTGCAGGGAAGCCCCTCATTATTATAAAGTGAACAGCGTTACAAGCCAGTTTAGTTGGAGCGTCCATAATCAATAAAGCCGGATGGGGCCGCTGACAGTGCAGTTGTCACAGGTGTATCGAATAGGTGTTTCTGCAGGCGTAACAGGTATTAGTCAACGCACCGTGAGCGAACGCATTATGATATATTACAGCTTGGCCTCTCGATTTGATTTTTTTACCCTATCACCAAACTGAGTGATCATTTGTGTATTGATTTGCGTATAAGTGTGTGTATAAGATAGCCCATGAGAGTTTGAAAAGAGATTAGATTCTATCGACCCCTCTGGAGAAATTGCGTTATTCATTACGCCGGCAACGCTTAGTAAAGAAATAAATAAATAGAAAATCAAAGAAGTGATAGATTCTGGTGCAGAAACAGCACAGAGGCAGATTAAAGATAGGAAGAAGCTTAATAATTACAAAATACGATAATATATATTAGTCCTTTAACTGCAGTAACTGTAACAGAAGGTCTTCTTGGATCTAAATTCCTTAAAATTGACAGTGTTTGTGTTTTAGATGGTCAGTTCCTGATGGGCCCTGTAAAATGTATGTGTTCTCGGATATTTAAAAAAAAAAAGTATTCATAATATTCAGTGTTTTTGAAGCTTAGGCGTTTTTTACATTTTGTTTATTGATGATGAAAAATGTGATCTTAGAATTATGAGAAATAACTTCTCAAACACTGTGGTCTTCTATTTAGACTCAGAATACATCTGAGGGAAAGTCAAATATGTATTTCAACTTATGATATGAACCTGTTATGGGTCTCTGTCTGTGGAGAATCAAACAACTTTATCCACAAGGGGGCACATCCGAAGTCCATGTGTTTCTAGGAAATGTAAAGTATATAAAGTTGGAAATGCGGACAGTTCAAATTAAGAAAAAAAGACACGCCTGACGTTTGTTACAATTCTTCTAGTTGTGGATTAGAAGTGGATTATCCATGCTTTTGTGTATTTTATGAATATCACGTCTTAAACTCTTGAAATCGAGTTTTAATTCAAAATTATGACATCCAGACCAAATTATACAGTTCAGGTCCACGATTTGTGACAACGATATCTTTCAAAACTATGTGTGCTTAACTGTGTGCTTGTTAGTGGTGCTAACCACAGAAAAGAATGTGGTTTCAACCAAAGGCCGTGTGTAAGGTTTCAACCAAAGGCCGTGTGTAAGTTTTCAACCATGCTGGTTTCAACATCCTGATAGTGAAATATCAGTGGAATACACATGTAGAGAATTGCATAAAGTCTGTGAACGAAGGCATCCCTCACAATCTTAGATGTCTTAAAGAGTAGTGAGGTCAACAATAAAAAAGAAAGATGACCAAAACCTACCCTGGTATGCTGAAATTGGACACATTTGGTCAGACATTTGGCATTTGGTCAGGTTCACAGTTTCAAAATCAGAGGTGTGGCCTGTCTCAAAGTGACATAACCTCCAGATTCACACTTCTCTCTGGAGATACTACGGGCTTAATACCAGAGAGTGGAACTTGTACCGTGATTATTACAGTGTGGGAGGCAAAAACAAACATTGACACAACTTAGAGCTTCAGAGAAAAAATAAAAAGCTTGAAGTACCCTTTAATGCAAATTATGGATTATTTGCACTCCTAAGTAAGGCTTAAAAGGAACAGAAAAAAACAAAACAAAGCAAAATGGACACTTAGCTGTAAACACTGAAATTCTCATTAAAGGTGCCAAGTAAAGATAAACTGCCCTGTTTTTAATACTTATAAAACCAGATCTGGGAGGGCAAAAGTGAGGTAATTAAGTTGGAAGTTTTTCGGTTGTCATGGATCATGGCTAGAGCAAAAGCACACTTCCTCTTTAAAAAACACAACAGCAAAATGATCCCACTATCACGTACTGATAGGTTTAACCTGTTCCGAGTTGGGCCGCCATGACGCCATGTTTTAGTTTTTGCTAGGCCATAATCTAGACACCAGAACTAGTCATGGTCATGAACTCTGGACATTTTCTTGTTATTCGATTGATTAACGTTATTTCTAGATCATTTTTACCCTGACAACTTCCATTTTGGTGTTAGTTAAATACTGTTTTATAAAATTACTTGTGTCGGAAGACATTTTATTTCACAGGCACTGTGTATGCTGTGAATAAATAAACGACTAATCTATTCTGGTCTGCACGTTTGAAGCTAATTTATTACACCTATGAAAAAGCTTGTTAGAATGAATGTATTACTTACTTAATTACACTTTATTTTTGGTTACTGTTTTCTTCCCTTAGATATTCGAATTGACTGACATATAAATAAGAGAACATTGGTTAGCTGTTTCAAACTAAGTACTGTATATTCAGCTGGGTGTCCCTAAATGTTTGCTCCTTCAAAGTTTAGGGGGGGGAAAAAGAACATAACAATCAGTCCTATTACAATTTATTGTTTTTGTTTATGCATATCCATTCATTTTCTATACCCACTTACACCAAATTCAGGGTCATGGGGGGTAAGGGCTGGACTTGGGTCCAAGTCGAGGTTTACCCCGGACGGGGCATTAAAATTTCACCTCGCTGTACAGTAAAACAAGAATGTGAACTTCTTATCACAGCAGGTACCCTGAATCTCCTATAAAACGCTAACCTCTATTTAATTAGTATTTTTTATTATTTGCCTATACCTTTGGCTTTGTCAATGTTCTGGTAAACAAATTTCCTCATATCCCCGTCTTTGTTCACGCTCTTGCCAGACTTGTCAAGTTCAATGATTCAACATACCAATTAATTTAATCTTCGGTGTTATAAGCCGATCTGATTGGGATTGACTCGTCTTTACACCTCTGTTCACGCTGCATTCATAGTGTATCTATATAGCTATAAATGTGTGAGTGGTTACAGCTGGATGTAGCCCGGAATTCATAACCGATAACACTGAGTGAGTTGGGTTCAGATGAAAGCCTCGTGGCCTCATCAGGGAGTCTACTCGACCATCTAAGGGCCTAAAATCTGCCAACTGTGGATCGGAGTGTTTCAAGTACGGATATAAAAATCTTTGAGCAATGAAAACCTCTAGACAGACTATAAGTTTCTCTGTGGTTCCCTAAAGCCATCATTTCCATCACGACTTCCACCCCTTTATTCCCAATAATCCTCCCCCCACTTCTCGGCTGCCTTCGATCGCATCCCTTTGTTGTCTTAATCATCACTCTGCTCCGGTGAATTCCCTTCCTTTACTCCGTCTCCCTCTTTGCCTCGCTGTGATGTTGGGGCTGCAGTCTGAAGACTTGTCAGAATAAACACAACATCCTTCTATTTATCTTGCCACGGGCTATTCTCTTATCCCCATTAGACAGGACTCGAGGGAGAGAGGCCGCCAACAAACAAATGTTCTGCCCGCCCACGAACACCATAATGTATTTGCATGGATGCACACATGGAGAAACGACAACAACAAAACAAAACACGAAAAAGCAAAGATAAACCTTAAGTTTTTCAATCTACTGAGTCATATGAGATTCAAAAGATCTTCTTATGTGGTGATTGGATGACCTAATTTGTTTAGTATGGTTGCTACATTGTGTTCTGCTTTTGAATTAGCAGGCATTCATTTCTTTTCTTTAAAGGCTCAGAGTGAAACGCGATGAGCTGTGGACAAAATGAGTGAGTGGACATTTTAATGTTTGTTTGTCCGTATTGAATTATTACTTGAATACATAAAGCACAGTACAGTGCCAATGTCCTGAGTCTAACCTTGTTTTTTTATATTTTTTATTCTGATATATTTCATGAACATGGGAAGTTGGGGAAGCGCTTAAACAAAATGTGCACATCAGTGAAAACAGGAAAAAAAAGTTATTGTTTTATAGCTGTTAAGCTTTAGAATCTTCAACAGAGCTCAAACATTCCAGGACAAGATTTCTTTTATCGTTTATTTAAATAGTCTTCAGGGTTTTTGAAGGTCTTCTTGAAGCTCTTCGTTTTATGTCGCTGCCTCATGTTCTGCTTTCTGTCCCCACACTGCTTCATTAATGTTCACATTTGGGCTTCACAGAGAATTCCCACAACTGATTCTCAATCCAGCTCTTTAGCTATTTGGCATTCCTCAACAATTTTCTCCCACTTTTCCTTCCTAAAGAAAGGCTTCTTGATAGTGATGCTTTGATGGAGGCCCTGTCTGAAGATGCCTTATTGGACGGATTTGCTGCTCTCTGATGGATACGTTTTTTGTTCACTTTGGATGCTTTTTAACTATCTGCTGCGGCCGCTTTCTCAACCATCCTCAAGTTTTCCATGCTTTTTGCCGATAGCTTTTTGAAAATCACCTGTTACAAAATAACTATTTTCTCTCTGTCAAACTGCTGTCTTTGAAATTTGTTTTTGGAAGAATGAAAACTGAAGAAATAGAAACAAATGATGTGTCTTTGCAAATGGCTACCGGTAACCTTCAGAAAGGCAGGAAAGTTATTGCTTAAGACCACTTTAAAAGAGGACAAAACACTTTGGGTCCTCGAAAGGAAAATGCAAAGGCATGAAGGATGGCTTTTGAGTTATGGACAGCACCGCAGAGGCTTATCAAATACAGACATTCCTAAAAACATGAGACCCTGCACACTCACATTTTCAGCATACCGACCCACATTATCAGACATCACACAAAACTAAGTCACAAGCCATGAAAAAACTTCTATATTCGTTATATTCTTAGTCTCTTCTTCGTGTACTTGACTTCAATCAGACTTTGGCAAGCTTGTTGTAGACAGCAGGACGTATTTTCACTCTAAGTTTCACCCCCTTTCTTCCTTCAATGGGCATGCATACAACCACTTATACACAGTTAATTAAAGCATCCGTTTTTAGGACGGAGGATTTGAACATCACATCCGTGTTTGTTCTGAAAGAAACTTTGATTAAAAAAAAAAAAAGAGTACTCTGTTTGCTCTGCTAATGTGCTGCCATGTTTTCTCTCTTGTACAACCCACCAACAGTCCAACCCAAATTTTAGTTGTGGTTCTTGCTCTTTTTAGGTAAGAAGTAAGACACTCATCCAAGCTTAACCCATTACAGGGTTAAGCCAAATGTATCATATTTGATACATACGTTTTCTGAAATGTTTTGCGTCTGACACCTTTTGCATAATTTAAGGGTAAAAACTTTGCTCAAAATCCTATTGTATACACCTGATAACAGGGGGCAGAAGACTACACAAAAAATAAACTGGACTTATCACAAAAAAAAAAATCTTTTTTTTTTTGTTTTTGAATATTTTGTTAAAAGGCCAATTAAGGAATTCAAACAAGAAAAATGAAATTTCAGTTTTGTTTTATTCTTGAATCGGGCTTTATAGGGTTAAAAAAAAATGTAACTGGTTCTGTAAAAAAGAAAAAGAATGGTAAAGTTGATCTAAACATTTAGAACAAAAAAGCATTCTTTGAGAAGTCCTTAAATGAAGTGGGACTTGGTGTTTGCCATGCGTTCAAGGGCCTTTTCTTTGCTTCGGCACTTATAGGGGACCTTAAAGTTTTCAACTTCTTGTAATCTTCATCCCCCCTTGAACACCCTCTTTGACTGGAAGTCTTTTTTCTTCCACCTTCATGCAGAGAGACTTCTTTGTGAGTTGCCTGTGACTTGTATCATTCCTTCTTCCATTCGTTTTTCAGCCTACTCCAGGCAAGCGCGATGTACTGTAGCTCTACATCAAGATCATCACAACACATTATGAAAGGAAGGGAGAGAGAGTGAAAAAGACAAAACTCTAACGTCAACCTGAGACTTGACAAGACAGAGAGGTGACAGCGAGGGGGCAGATGTTAGGGGCGTGAGCCAGGGGAAGTGTGGTGGTGGTTGCTATTTCAATGTCAATCTGTCACTTAGCCTTGAATCTGATTAAAACGTGTAAACGTGTGTGTGTGTGCACAGAATGGGGTAAGACAGTCTAAACTGAAAGTTACTGATAGTTGACAAAAAAACAGGGAAAAGAAAAGGAAAGTGGGAGCGACAGATGTCAGAGGAAAGTGAAAAGGAAGGAGAGAAACAAGGGAATGGAAATAAGTTGTTTGAATGGCAACTAACAAGCGAGGGCTGCCGCAGAGCTGGAGTTATTATGCGTCTTTGAACCAAATAAACCCACTTGATCAGACACAAATCAGCAGAGGATAGAGCTCCCCTCCCGTTGTTGGGGGTGGGGGGGGAGAGTGCATTAGTTCCAAACGCAGATTTGGAATGCATAGGAGAGCCAAATCTCTATCCCCCCTTGACAGCATTAGTGAACTGACGGTGTAACAATATGATTACGCACAGACTGGAGAAGTGTTCTTCCAAGCACTGTTTACACAGACCGTTTCTAGGATAAATACATTAGGTGCCTTTTTAGCACATTCTATTTTTTTTTTCCTGTCCAGTTGAGTGCTTGGGGAAAAGAAGGTGCAATCGAATCGCCACAACCTCTCTCGGGCAGCAATGTAGGGATGTAGTTAAAAAAGCAGGGTTTGATATCAAGTAGCTTTACCAAACGGAGTAAAATAAATGGGGAGAAGCTCACCCCCGTGAATTCTCTTGATCTTGGTCATTTACAAACACCGGCCTTACCGAGATTTGAAGAAAGATCAGAGACTCTCTTCAGTCAAGTAGCAAATCCCATCTGGTTCTGTCAAATTGCTGCCAATCAGGACCCCGAAACACAAGGGACACAAATTGGAACAAGCCTTAAATTTGACGTTGCATTCAGCAAAACATGCAAATCTAAAAATCTATGTACCAACCTTGGTCATACAAGAATTTCTAGAAAAAGCTAACTTAGCTGAAAAATGTTTTTTATTTTATTTTATTTATGCCAGCATTACTTTAAAAACTTTTTTATTTGTGCACAATCTCTTGCCAAACTATTGTCTTGAAGTGGCCCCAGACTACTTATATTCTTTGCAAATGAAATACTGCCATATTATGTTTACCAGGGATGTCTTAAAACGGGATTTATTGCTCTTTTGGCAACAGAGCTTCAGATGAACAGCAGCAGTTGACAGTAGCCTCGGCGGGGAGCGACAACGTGCTCACAAGTCACTTATAAGAATTCCACGAGTCAAAACAACCCTTTGAGACCACACTGAGAAAGACTTCTTTCGTGATTTTAATTCACTTGCTTTTAAAAAATGGTATCAGTAGATATTTTGTTCCAAGTTTAGAAACTTAAAGCACAAAAAAAAGAGAATATGAAAACCGTGTTTTTTAAGATTCATGTCAGGTCTTCCTTATTTTAGAAATTGTATTCTATTCTTTAGTCATTGTGACTTCTACCAGTCACACCCTTCCTAATGCTAACCAATGCTAACCAACCACATGCTCCATAAACTCTCAATATCTTTTGTATTGCATTACATCGTTGCCGTTTCCTTTTATATCATTTATAGATAACTTTTGGAGCAACATTTGCAGTATTTGTAGAACTCATTAACATTATGAAAGCTTTAAAATCAGAGGTTTTGTTTTGTTTTGTCCCAGTCTTGTGCGGAGGACAGAAACCCCACCGCGTAGTCTCGCTGGGTTTGGTTCGTGGAGGACTAGGGCAGCCAATGTCATGGTGGCAGTCCACATGACTGCACAAAGTGAGGGATTAGTGTGGAACTGAACGGCTTAGGGGGTGTTCTGAGACCTGACATCCGAGTGTCCAACACAGTTCATTCTCAGCCGTATCTTACCGGAACCAGATGCTCAGGTGAAAAAAAATAAATAAATAAAAACGGCCTGAAAATTCTTTTAAATTATGGGACGTCAACACTGAAAGTTTCCATAAATTACAACTCATTTACTTTGACGTTTAGCTTGTCGGTCATCGGACGCCATATCTTTGGATTTTGTATTGCTTTAAGACAACATGCGCAGTTTTTACTCTGAGTTCTTGTTATTATTATAGTTAAGTCTCAGTGAGTCAGAAACAGCAAGGAACAGATCCCAACATCCCCTTTGACAGCGTTCATTCCTCAACTTCTGTGGTGCTTACATGGTTTTGTTCACAGATGTAGCACACAGCTGTGTGACGGCTGCTCTGCTGGGCAGAGGGAGATCACGGGAGAAAAGGACCCCCCCTTTTTAGTGGGTTGGTGAGTGCTCTTGGAGCTCTTTCGGTGGCACCATTAACCGCCGCTCAGCCGGTGTTTGTCCAACCTGTCACAGCATTTAATGCCTGTTGCTTTTGTGAAGAGTAAGCCGACCGATTTGCTAAGTTGGACACTGTGTGGAGAAGTGGCAACCAAGTGCAGCTCACCTCACGGCTGCCAGGTCCAAAAAAAAAGTGCTGGTAGGGATCAATGCCAACGATGTGTTGAGTAAATAGGAGGTAGTATAATGGTGTGATTCTTAACTTCTTAACTTGTGAAAAGACCATTACAAATGAAGAGTTTTCTATAAGTCCAGAATCTAAGTCACACACTGAGGTGTGGCAGCAACCTGCCCTTGGTTGTTTTTTCTATTTTTTTTAAGTTTCAGACTCTTCACCGTTGGATTAAGTTGCTTCATTTCGTAAAAGCAAAGCTCAGGTGGTGCCCTCAGACCTGCAGCGATTTTACATCCTGTACTTCAATGCAAAAGCAGCTGGGGGTCATTTGGGTGGATCTCTTATCAATGATCAGGATGGACGATAAGGTGCATCACGCCCTACTAATAGTTGCAGTTTGCTCAGTCTGACAAACTGATAAGGAGGGCTAATGGCTATTTAATGGCCTGATAACTTTCAGAGTGGGAGACGTGTCTCAGAGGTTTACAATGACCTAGAAAGACGGTTTGCTTGTGTACCTCAGTTTTTATCTGCATGGTGAGAAAATTGCAAGGAGTGTAACCATAAAGCAATCCAATTCTGGCCAATTGCAGTCCAATTCAGTCAAAGCAATTGAATCAAAATTGGTCTAAATGATATGATGGCAATTAAAAACAATACATCAAGCTAAGGAAACCTTAAAATTGCATTTAAAATTCATTTAAACCCCACTCAATTAGATCATAATAAACTGATCTTGCTACCATTTTTGTTTCAGATGGTAACAAACTTTGAACCAGTCCAAATCATTTTTATGTGTCTGAATTTTCTGGTCAATTATAAATATATAGGCAGGATAATCTGTTTTAAAGTGTGTGTCAAAGGATTTCAAATCACTCAATCATGTTAGGTGCTTCCCTTCCCTGGCCGTTTCATTTTGATCCATGATCCATTTTGTGGATCATGTCTTTCACATCTTTCAGCTGGAAGAAGGCAGAGAAACCTTGACTGGACATAATTTTAAAGAAAAAGTAATACGTACTGGTAAAAATATCGCAGATACATTAAATAGATGACAGATATTGACATCAAATAAAAAAATTAAAAAGCTCAGTTTCTTCTGTTTGTCTCAGTATCCAACCGAATTCCAGTCTTCCAGACCTAACACTAAAGTTTTTTTCGGCAGCCTTTTGGGGACCTGTTATAATAAACCCCTATCCAACCCCTTGGAGTTCAAACAAAAGAAACCAGGATCGCGTTCGCCCCGCAGATACAGAAGAATGCATCCGGTGGAAAGCCTCCAGCCTCCAGTTAATTGCAGACATAAATTAAGTCCTGAAAAACGCGGCACAGGTTCCTCTGTGTGATTGCTCTGCTGTTTGTTGCCAGTGGCGGCTTTTTCAAGCTCTGTGTGTGTGTGCGCGAGTGTTTGTACGCGTCACACTCACACAAACATTAAGTGATGGTGGGATGGAAGGCACGTCCACGAGCCGATGGAAAACAGCTGTTCAATTTCACACTTCCTCTCACTCTCAGTCCACCTACGCTCCCCCTCGCTTGTTCGCTCTGCCGCTACAGCCTCCTCCGTCGACCCGCCACCCCTCCATATCTGCCCGGACCTTATGTCCCCCACTCCCCGCTGAATATACAATGAGGCCTTTCAGACAGCAGCCTCTTAGGCCTTTTTCAAATGCACTCTGAGGACACACACACACACACACACACACACACACACACACACACACACACA
>CAJRST010037777.1:14911965-14995314 GCA_907169785.1 Menidia menidia | reverse complement strand
ACACACACACACACACACACACACACACACACACACACACACACACAGAGATGCCTGCATGCACACATGTGAGAGGCAATACGGCTTATACCAACCCAGACCACTGGGCTGAGTCAACGTTTCAATTTTTCATCACATGTCTCCCACAGCACACGGGCGCCGTCCATCAGGACATCCCAATAACAGCAGAGATGAGTTCCAGCTACTCGACTCAGCGGTTTTCCCACTAATACGGCAAATTGCTCCTCACACGCCCGAAAATGATTACTCTTCATCAGTCAGCAGAGCTCTTTTGTGTCATTTTCATATTTCATATTCAAAGCATCCAGTATAAAAGCTTGTGTCAAACTCAGCTGTACAACCACAGACAGACCCTGAAGGGGTGTTTTCACCGGATAAGATTAAAAATACTCCTGTCAGTAATTCGGATTATACAAATATTAAATTATTTTATTGCTGCAATCAGGAAAAGCCTCCTGTATCTTTTCATTTTACAGCCATCTTTATGATATCTTCTGCTTGACCACTGCAAAGGTCCAAAAGTACATTTGCATCCAGATGATTTCATGGATGCTTTTAATTTGAAATTCATAAAGTGAAAAAACAAACAAAGGATAAGCTTAATATATGAAACAAATATTTGAAAGTTTATAATCTTAAACCTCGAATCAACTCTAATTGCACCCTCTAATTGCAACTCTAATTTCCATCCTCACACTCTTCTCACACACTTTTCTCAAGAGAAGATGTACCAACATCTTCTGATCTCAGCAAGCGGACGGACAAACTCCCCAGAAAGGAGAAGAAAAGTGGATTAGCTGTCTGACTTTGGCGTATTAATGTTATTAATTCGCTTCAATGGGGAAAATAAAAGCGATATTGATGCTTTCGAGTGTAAGAACGCAACACAAAAGGAGTACTGACATGCCCCACTTTGCCACAGCTTCCTTTCACCAAGATCTCCCAGACAAAAAAGCAGCCTGGCTCTAGAAAAACTCACTGGTGAAATACTTATTTTTGTCTCACTACATGTAATGTCATCACAAAGTAATGCCCTACGCCCAAAAACTTATTTTAAAGAGGAAGCAGTTGACAACAGAAGTTGTAAATGCGTGAATCTGTGCACCATGGCAGAGGTTTGTAATGTTTTTTTTCCCCTAAATCACTCTCTTTTGTGAGATTGCAGAAATATTTAAACTATTTAAACTATTCTCGAACAACGTTTCAGGCACGCAACACCATCTCAGAATGAGCATGTTTTAGAGAGAGGCTGGCAGATGTTTTGGACATCTGGCCATTGTGCTTCCATGTGTTCTGATGAGACTGGACCGCGGTGACCCCCGTATGTCCATCCACCTGTCCATCCTGCACCTCCTCGGGGCCCTCGCAATACCTGTCTTAACCCAATAGAGGGTCATGTGAGCCAAGAGCTTTCTCCAAGTGACAGGTACTTCATCACAGAAGCAAAAAAAAAAAAGAAACAACTCATCATGCATCCTCACAATCAATGCCAATTTAGAAACACTAATTAACCTTTTGGAGTTCGAGAAGAAGCTGGAGCAGGAATTTGGCACGCTCTCAGAGTGAAAAGATTCCAACATGAGAAAAAAAGATGCATTTCTTACAGATTTTCAGAAAACTCGCTGGCAATTAAAAAAACACTCAAGTGAAAGAATTGTTTTTTTTTTGTTGTAATGGCTAATTGCAACTGGAAAATATTTCTTCTTTTCGCTCTGCGTGTCACTTCCCAAGCACAGGTTTTTTCCTGTGTGCAGCTCATGTTTTTTTTTTTCTTATCAGAGGACAGGGGTGGAAACAAAACACACACTAACTTTGTTACCCTGAAGATGACCTCGTTTACCTCAGCATGACCTGATCTCAGTCACCGTTCTCGGGCCCTCGGCGCACCAGATAAGCACCGACGCTCACACGAGTGCTCGCCGAGACGGAGACGCCTGGCTCCGGCCGAATCGTCTGCCTCTAACGGGATTACAAAAGGCTTTCGCCTCAGAGGCAGCTAATTTAACCTGCTCTGAGCGGGCGAATGGGGAGCAGGAAAGAGGAGACGCACATAAACACACGTGCTGATGCGTTCCTCTAACTCTAACAGCATTATTTACTTTTTTCTTTTTCCTCTTTTCTCCAATTCTCAGCGACTGATTTAGTGATACCCATGTTCTCAGATTTCTTATCCAATTCCCAGCTTGCCCACAGTTAAATGAGTGAATGCAGAAAGCGGCCGGACGCCAGACTCGTGCTAAACACATCTGCAGATTGGAGCTCCAGTCGGCCTCGGCACGAAAATCTCATTATGCACCGCACATCATGTAGAGTTTGCTTTTGTTGATTGGACTGGATTTTTAGTGGTGTCCATTAGGCAGACCAAAATAAATGCCTGGGGGGGGGTTTAAGTGTGGCAGAACCAGAGATTTCTCATGGCAATTCCTCTCTGTGGTGGCTAGATTGCAGGTGAGTAAACTGAGAAATGTGTCCTTTCATGGAATTTCAAGTGATATCAAGGTGTATGTCTATACACTTTGATGTCAGTGTTAATTATCAGCTAATTCTACAATCCAAATTAGCTCTAAAATCCATCCATTCACTGCCTATACCTGCTTATTCAAAGTAAAGGGGTGTAACCACTTTATCTATAAAAATGCATGGTACAAAAGGCCTAATTTGCATGAGATTATGTATAATTTGTGGCTGAAAACCGATGGATCAGAGGTGTATTTAATTTAACATTTTTTTTAAACGAGGGAAAACAAAAGTTGTGACATATTGACTTTTGAAATGGGCCAAATTGACCCTGATGCCACAAGGGAGTTAACACTGTTAGTTAGTCAACACGCCCTGCCAGACAATCTTCATTTCTTTACATAATCTTCAGGAATGAGTCTCAAAGACTTTCCAAAGGTCCGCTTTAGATTTGGCCCGCCTTTTGTTCCCATCTCTGTCGACATGAACCCGCAGTGCTTGAAACAGGGTTTGAGGTCCAGGATCGGAGGAGGATTTGTCTCTTCGTCAGTGGAAAAACCCGAGGGTGAGATGCTTTTTCAGGTCTTGTGTCCTTAGGTTGGCTGGATTTCTTTTTCATTTTCAAATAATTTTCTTACTTTCAAACGCGGCTGATCTGATGATATATAGTTGTTTATGCCTCTTCATATTTCTAAGGGCCAATAGCTCTATCTGTGTTATCTCGGACTCTTTTATCTCCACTAAAGGCGCTATCTAATTTATTTTTTTCTATGATCCCTGGGAAAATGCTCAAACTGGAAAGCCAAAGGAAAAAGTTAAGCAAAGTATAGCTGACGATCGCTTGAAAAGATTACAAGTGAGTCTGGCTCCTTGGAAACAAAAGTGTGCAGAAAAAAAGAGGTGTGAATAAGGATTAGTAAACAGTACATTAAAACGCTGTGTGCCTCCAGTAGGGTTTAATCAATCCAAAGGAGATAAAATCCCTCACTTTAGAGTTTCCCCACAGTGCTTCACCCTCCGGGTGTCTGCAGGGCAACACATGCATCTTCAACAGACACTGAGACACGTGGCCGTAACCAGAATTCAACACGACGCCGACGGTGGGAGGTTTTTAAAAGAATAAAAAATAAGAAATGCGTCATCAGAGGATTGCTTTGTCACGCCTCTGGTAAAGTGTCTGGCTTTTTCTTGCTTTAAATGACTTCCCCACTTGTATCTCTTCAGAGAAGGCCTTGCACTGAGCCTGCTAAAGATAGAAAAGTGACTAATCTGGGGAAACAAAACCTAATCTATGTAAATCATTTCAAAGACTTTGCGTTTTTATGAGAGAGAAAGAAGAAAACAAATCTCTCCAAAGCTTGACCTCCTCAACAGTTTGCACACATGTCAGCGTCAGACAAATTGGTTTAAAAATGCAATGTTCCACACCCGGGTTTATGTTGCGCAGAGATAAGGAAAACATTCTTCACGAGATTAACACAAACAGATTTGCATTCATTTGTTTGCCGGGCTGATTCGCTGGAAAAAATAATGGAACTCTTCTGTTTGTTAACATCTCTGTTTTAGCCTGGAACAGCTGGCAGCGTGATTTTTCATTTCCTGAAGTAATTTCTCTCAAAAGAAAATGTCTTATTTTAGTTTTTAAATAGTTTTTTTTGTGTGTCTTTTTTCCACAGCAGGGTTCGAACATACAGTTTCGTGAAATGGCTGACAAAGGTGTGAAAAATCTAAATAAAACCTCTTTAATTGCTCTTATTACTACCTCACTTATCACCTCCATAAGGATTAGACTGAATGCTCATGACTCAAGACCTCAAATATGTAAATATTACCTATCCAACCAACTGACTCTATCACTATTCTACATCCATGTTGCTGTAATAAAGACATCATGACCCTTCCTGAAAAAAAGATATGGCCGTGGTTGGAGCGTGAATTGCTCTGAAACATGGATATGCCTTTCAGCTCCTTTCCAGATTCCAGTTCCTAATGGCATGAGGCATCAATGTACCAACAGACAGACATTACATTTGAAATTAGCAATAAACACCAGATACGTTCTTCCTATCCTCCTCCATGATTTTTTGAAAGACAGACATAGCGGGCTTCTTTATTCATCCACAGTTTATATGCATATGGATAAACAGCTGTTGCAAGTTTGTCTACTTTGTACTCTCAGTGGTAACTAATGCAGTAGAAATATAGCTGGTCATGGTAAAGTATATTTAGAGTGGTGTCATTTACAATGTTTTGAGTAACACTTTGCTATCTGTCAGTAGGTTTGATAAAATTGCTTTTTTTGTTTGTTTTTTGTTGTGCTTGTCTATAATTATTCGGGCGGCACGGTGGTATGGTGGTTAGCACCGTTACCTCAAAAGAGGAGAGAGGGTTCCTAATTTGAGTCGGGGTATAAGCTGTGAATAAACAGTATAGAAAATGGATGGATGATTATATTTCTTTAAAGAAGTTGTTTAGAAAGTCGATGCCAAGCAGACTATGGTTTCTGCTGTAAATGTATCTGCTCCAGTGTGCTAAACGAAAAGTGTTTAAAAAAAAAAAAAGGTAGTGTATATATATATATATAACTCAGCAAAGAACATTAAAATAGTATTATACAGTTGTGAGATTTAGATCAAAATGACTTATTTCTCAAAAACAAAGCATCAAAACTTCACTCCTTTTAGTCTTAGAATTGAGTTAAAAAAAATATAGGGTTAATTAAAATCAGCTTAAAAAACGGGAAAAGATTTTTTCTTACCAGAAGAATTGTGTGTTAAAAAAAGTAAGATTGACTGCAGCAAGTTTGCCAAAAACAAGTCTTACTATTAATCAAAAGATTAGAGAGAATTACCATGATTTTATACATAAATTCAGGCACAATGACAGACAAGGAAGCTTTGTTCTGTTGAAATTCTGTTGAACTTCTTTTTTATAAAACTTCTGAATGACTACCAAAGCTAACAGGTTATTTCATACAGATAGGAAAGATCAGTCTTCATATTTTTTTAAATGGGAAGATAAATAAATATAAACAGGAGACAATGAAACAAATATTAATTGCGAGTATAGCTGAGGAGGTTTCCATGGAGCTTCTCATAGAAGACAACTGACTGGTCACCTGACCTAACTAATATATCAAATATAGATCAAACTAAATATAACAAGGTATCAGCTGAAGGCACTTATCCACAGACAAACAAAAAAATTTCAATCAGGAATACAAATCGTGGCATGTAAAGGAATTGGTAACATCAAAGAGAAAAATATCAAAGAGAGGGCGTCATCTGTTCCTGCGGGCATATTAACATCTACATGAGAAACAAAGATAGCACGGCTGAACAAGTGACTACAGCTCCTAGCACATTGTTTGAAGCAGTCTACCTATTTTTTAAAAATACCTTCGACAACATATTGTAAAACATTGCTAACGTGTTGTCCATTTTGTTTTCTGTGGCGTCCGCCGATTTAATGCTAGAAATGTGTGCTTTTTTTCCTGATGCTTCCTGCTTTCCAGAGAAAAATATACTGAAATTGGCTGTATTTTATCCAGCTTGCAACACAACAGAACCTGGAGAACCTGGAGCAACACGGAAAATGAGTAGAGAGTGGGTGAGATGTAAAGAACCCCTTCAGTTTTCATTACAAACAAGTTAGTTTTAAATCTCCCTCTCTGGAACCACAATTTTTCTCGGACGGATCAAATCAAACAGACCCACAACCGTTGTAGGAGGGCTGCAGGTATGTGACACGGTTGGCATGGAGATCCAGTGAAAACAACAGCTAGGCAGGCCTATATGTCAGAGTGGCAGACAAATACTTCTGGAGCGCTCAAATACAGTAATGGTCATGCAAATGCACACCATGCAAACACACTCGCATCCCATCATCGCTCAAAATGACAGAAAACTAGACAGATGTCTCAAATCTTAGCTGCCTCACAATCGGCTCCCTTTGAGCTATCAAACAACTACGTGCTTTTTCAACAGAGACCACATGAATGGGATTGGTGAGGTATTCCAGACCTCAACAAAAGCGTCCCATCTCCTCCTATTTTTTTCAGAGGGTAAAAACTATGATTAGGAAAGGGGGCCTGCTGTGTATTTACACCCACATTGCCTTGGTATTTTAGTTTCTGAACACAGCACAGGTCCTCGTTACTGCTGATTGTCTGAGATGTCAGCCATGGGATTCTTGAAATATTCTTTAGATGAGTGCTATGACACTTAAGACGATAAACTATTCCAGTGTGTTTCAAAATGACAAAGAAAATCATAAAAAAAATGTGGTCAGTTCTTTCAAGTCAGGGTCTGGGCTTTGACTGGACAGTTCATTCTCAGTTTGGGACCGCCGTCCTGTTTTGTGACCGCACTTAAACCACGCTTCAACCGTCAGACATGCTGGCACAAGCCACAGATTTTTCCCAAATCCTGTGGCTTCAAACATCCAAATCAATCCACATTGAAAAGACTGTTCACATCTGATCGGTTTAATTCAAGACGTAAGAATCTTTCGGTTGCTAACCCTCTCTGAGCGAGCCATGCTTGGTAAGGACTTCTCTGGAATTGATAATTCAGTTGCTAACTTTAGGTCTCGTGGAGCCTAGTCGTTTTTCTCAGAGCATTACACAGTCTGTCCTTGGGGGGAGGGGGGATGAAACAACGTCTTGTTTTTTTCCTCGTGAATAATTGCGCTCACGCTGAAGCGGTGGACTCCAAATGGTTTGCCACGGCCTTGTAACCCTGGCAACACAGGTGATTCTTTGAGAGGATGGCCGATGTCTTCCCTCGTTGGCGTCGCGCTAACACACACGTAAATGCATTTATAGAGCTGCTTACCCTTATTGATGATGCCAGGCTGCCATCTCCCCACTTAATTTGGACACGCGCTGTGAGGGTGGACTTAGTTTCCCACATACTGCCTCTGCATTTTGGATTAATTTGGAAGTTGTGTTTACTTCCTATTAAGACTGCGTAAAAACCACAGTACCATTTTTTTTCGTTTTGTTTTGTGAGGCCTTTATGTTGGAACTGGGTGTGCTTTTTCATTATGACCATATTATCTTTTTTAATGGAAAAGAATAACAGTAAAACAAACAAGCCTATCTCAAAATGATTGTTTCACCTTCGGGTTTCTGCATTTTCTTCCCCTTCTATTCTGTGATAGTTGCTTTAAAGCACAGCAGAGATGAACTCCTTTTTTATATGCCAGACACAGTCATCACGGTAATCGTCATAATTTTCTGTTTTTGCCTGTAAAAGGGGAGCACCATTTCCTCCGTGCCCAAGGAAATCAGAATTGGGTATTTTACTGTTTGTTAAGGAGTCCTGAAGCCAAATTTAACTATAATATTCAAATTTTTTTGAGCGACAAAGTAGGTGTTCTAGTTACAACCAACTCGGCTGGGTTCTGAATCTTGGAGAGGCACTTTCCCAAGAGTCAATCACGGCTTCATGAATGAGTCATTGGGGTGTCATGTCTGTAAAATCCAATACGCGTTTTCCATGACACTTCTCTCTGGTTTACTTTTGACAGCAGTGATTGTAAAAAGACTCCAGTAGAGCATTGTAGAGTTACAGTTTGACAGAGATATGTCTTATCGCCCCCTTTTCTTAGCGCCCAGGGTGGCTGTATATCCCTCAAACAGCTTTTGGGTTTTAAAAAGTCAGGTTTAATACCACAAAAAGCTTTGCATCCTTAAATCGCGTCAATGCTTGTTGATTGATACCATGCACGTTGATGTCGGGGGGGATAGTCCGAGCTTTTCATTTCATTCAGGCAGCAATTTGGACAGCTCCGATTTGCATCTAAATACCTAGTTGGATGCTACTCATGGGTAAGTGTCACGTTATGTTACACAAATCTCCAGGAGTAAGCCTAATCAAAGCACCAGAAGATCTAAGTCGAAGTCACTTTAAGGACAAATCTTGAATTTTTCAACAATATGAAGAGTTTTATATTTTCAGGAAGGAAACAAAGAAAAAAAAAACACTCTTTTCATCAACCGGGAGCAGGTGAGTCAGATTGCAACAATCTTACCGTCTAGACACAGAATGGTTCTGGTTGAGTGAGTGTACCGCTTAAAACTTTGACTGCAGACGTTAAGATTGGTTTTGGTTTTAAATCAGCCCTGGATTTGGGCAGAATGTAGACGCAGCCCTTTTATCAGAGTGCACAGATTTTTTCCTTTGGCCAAGGATTTTGTTTCTTTCCAAGCACTGTTACAGGTTTCTACCCGTGTACCTCAAACACTGGTTGACCCACGAGCAGCGGATGAGATTTTGAAAAAAAGAAGCAGCGAAGAGGTCAAAAGCGAGAGGAGTCTCAAATTTTACAGGCATGAGTAATTAATTAGTAAAATTCATAGGCACGACTAATCCCCCCCCCCCACTGCCCACAGTGCAATCATATTCCGCCAGCTAAACTCCTCATTTTCTCCAACACAAGTTAGGGGTCGCACAGCCCTTGGTTAGCCTGTCAGTGGGCATTTTCTCAGCCACAGGGATGGTGTCGTGCCCGGAGGCTAGCCGGGTCCCCGTTTTTTTAGCAAGCGGGAGTGCTGCTGCCACAAGCGGAGCTCTGCTCGAACCATCTTTTTACCTCGAAGAGAAGAAGCCAGTAACGGCAGAAAGTGTCATTTTCTACTAGGGTTGTCAAAAGTATCGATACTAAAATGTTGTATCCGGATACGATACTCATTTTTAAAAGTACCTGCCGTCGCTGCGCCCCTTCTCTCTGATTTATTTATGTATTTATTTACGTTGTTTATGATAATTAACAAGATGTTAGCCTTTCTAGCTGTGGCTAATGGCTAATAATAACATGCTACCATTAATCAAGTACATATCCGACTCCACCCACATCCAAGTCGGCCATTTTGATTAGGTCACCAATAGGAAGATCCCAGGTAAGAAAATCCTAATTGCTTCATGACAATATAGACATTAATTTAAAAATAGTTAAATTAATCTTTGAAACACTTAATTAAACTCTATACATATTATGTTAAAATAGTGTACAGTATATTAAATCGGTTTAAGTTTAACCAAAAAATATTTATTCCTCACAATTATGAAGGCTGGAGGGTTAGGATTAGGGTCATTAATGTGGGCCACCAGTCACGATAACATTAGTAACAGGTCAGTTTGAAATGAAAGACACAATTCAGTTAAAATTTGGGGTCTTTGTTTTTTATTCTTGTGGTATCCAAAAAGGTATGGAGTATCGAGTATTTTCCTGAGTATCGGTATCGAGTTGAAAATTTTAGTATCGTGACAACCCTATTTTCTACTAATCTTTCTCAAATTTTCAGGTGGGATCAAACATTTAATTGCAAATGGGAGTGTTTGTGCATGCATGTGTGTTTGTGTGTTGGCAGCGCTTCAGTGTTGCTCTTTTGTTTCTAATGTGAGGCGAGCTCAACTGCCAAAACTCCCAAACCTGCGGCTGTCTGTGGAAAGGGCCGGGCGGTGCACCTGCATCTCTTTACCGTGGTGACAGGTAGTGACGGGGTCAGCCGCCTTTCCCTCTGCCCGGTTTGAAACCAGAAACAGCAACAGGTACGCGTGGGTGTTTGCGGCGGGCTAATGCATCGGGCTGCCGTGTGATTTGCTCGAGAATATTCCCCCGGCCGTTTTAAGATGCCGGGGAAATGAGGAACCAGCTCACACGGGGGACATATCTGCATAAAGAGTGACACATTCATCCAAATCATTCCAATCAGTCGGAACAGCAGAAGAGACTTCCTTTGCTAATGAATAAAAAAGACTGAGCTGCTCTTACTTCTTTTTCTCATTATTTTGTGTGTGCACCGGCTCAGATACAAATAGGGCAAAACAAACTGCAACCAATTTCTCACCCAGAAAAGATACACATTTACAATTCCGGTGTCACGACTAAGTCATAAATAAATTCAGCTACGGTTCTACTATACAATTACACACACTGCACATTTCTGAAGACGCCCCCTTGTTTCTCTATATCGTCTTATCTGTAATCTTTGAAACTAGTCTTGTGTAGCATTTATAGATCCTGTACTCTGACCCTGAAAAAAAAGTTTGAAAATATCCACTTAGTATTGATATATGAATAATTTAAGCATTAGAAAAGGCAAAACTCCGGAGACATCCAAAGTTTGGTGTCAAGACACATCTGTCCTCTTGTCAATGACTCAGTTTTCTCAAACTATATTTGGTACGAGCAGCCCGTAGGAAAAAAATGAATAATTTAGTCCCATTTTCTGAGCAGCATCCATGAAAAAATGCAAAAGATGGTACAGTTTGAAACACATAACACAGAATATTTGCGCAAATTTTATATATTTCTTGCACGGTGAATTCTTAAAGGATTTGAAGAAACTTGGATGACAAAACAAAACGGGTTCCCAGAACAATAAACACGTCAAAAGGAAGCAAAAACTCACTTCATCCAATCGATAAATGAAGCAAAACACTGAAAGGAGAGCTTTGAAACGTCCTTTAAGATGGAGAACTATTCGGTCAGACTCTAGCAACCGTGCTTCGACTTGTATCGGAGAAATTGAATACCGAATCTTATTCAGATTGAACAAGAATCTTGTGAAATTCTCCACTTGGAAAACTTCTTTCGAATCGTAAATGTGTGTTTGTAGTAAGAGTCTTAGAAAACAATACTGTGGACAGTACAAGGGCAAAGCCTTGGCTGAGTGCCACGCCGGTGGAGGCCGTGCGGTCGAGTATCTGGACGTCTGACTGATCGGGCCAGCTGTATGACAATCTGTCCATCTGATTGACCGGCTCGCCGACCGTCCAAGCGGCATGAGAGCGGACACGCCTGCGTAAGATGGATTCGGGGAGCGATGCGCTGACTTAACTCAGCGACTAATGGTTAGTGGACGCGGAGTGCTGATTGGCAGGTGTTCCCTCAGAAGGTGGGTGGCCTGAGCAGGTGGTCGGGATGAGACGGCTCATGCTAACATGAACATGCTGCTGAGAACAGGAGGATAGACTAAGAGGAGGCGGAGGAAATGATCTGGAAAAAAAGAGAGAGCGCCAAGTTTTTGGAAAAGTCACTTTTAAAATAGTTTTTGGGGTTTTTTTTGTTCTGTTTGAACCGGGGATTTCTGTGGACTATGGGAGTGTTTGGGTGCGTGTGTTAATCTGTAATGCTTCACCCGCAGACACGGGGAGGCTGGTTTTTTTTTGTTTCTTTTGTGAATTTGTGTTTTTTCAGCCTTGTAACAGAGCGGATCCACCTGAACGGCCATTGCGTCGCAGCTCGGGTCAGTTCCAGCTGCGCCGGCTGCCCCGTGCTGGGATCTTTGTGGGCACATCAAAGCGCTGCTCAGCTGGTCCTGACTGACATTTTGACTCCCTCTACCCTCAAAGCTGAACAAATTTGCATTTCCCTGTTGTATGTGGCAAAAAGAATCACCCTCTCTCATTGTGAAACTTTTGGCTAACTGAGCTCAACATCTTTGTGATCTCACACCACCACATATCTATCTATCTATCTATCTATCTATCTATCTATCTATCTATCTATCTATCTATCTATCTATCTATCTATCTATCTATCTATCTATCTACGTGTGTGTGTGTGTTTATGGTATTCAATTTTTTCAGCTGTAATTCCATTTCACTTCTATTTAAGTCAAAAATACTTATCCCAGTGGTAGGAATCACATCCCATTCTTTTTAACTTGCATCTGAATTAAAAAACATTTAAAAACTGCTTAACTGGATCCGAGCTCCCTCCTAACAGGATGACACGAGTGGGGTTTACACTCCTTACTCATCCATTTAACTTCAACGAGCAACACCGGCTGCAAATTCATTGCCAAACTGGTTCATTGTGAGAACGTAATGAAAACCATCCATCTCCTCCGCGGCGTTTTGCCTGATCACCGTTGCCCGCTAAAGACTCCGGTGGCAGTTCATTTCAGAGACTCCCTGCAAAAAAGTGATAATGCACACGGCAACAAAAAAAGAGGGGACGATATTTCATCCAAGAGAAATATTTGGGCCCTAATGAAGATGGTTTTGGGGGACGACAGCAGGGTAAAAGCTCACAGGCGTTTATAAAGTTAACATCATTGAGGCAATCAGGGGTGTGCTCGCATCCTTTGGGCTGCCTCCATATGGTCCTGGAGTGACTTTAACAATTCATACTTCACCCTTCTCACTTTGTCTTCCCGTAATGGCTCTCCGGAAGCAACGCTGCGCTAATGATTATCTTGCCAGATGGCATGAAGGGTAAAACAGTAGAGGAGGCTTCTTCCCTTCGTTTTACATTAAGAAAAAAAGGGATGAAAAAAAAAACTAAAAAGGTTGATTGAATCCCTTGCTAATGTTCAGAGTCTTATGTAATCCAGCGAGAGGCACAGCCTGGCTTCTTCAAACTGATGCTGGAGAAATGACTAAATTCTGTTTTTGTTAAAACGGGCAACAAACAATAAACCTCAACCCACCAGGCATCTTATCCTTGAACAAGCCTCTCAAACTGACTGTCTGATCTTTCTCCAGAATAAAAGTCAAAACAAGCAAGCCCATCAGGCAGCTTTACGAAATGAACATGTTATGTCTCTGGGGTAAAAAAAAAAAAACCTCGGATGAAGAAATTATTCATGAGAGTGTGTCCTCAGCAATGATCTCATCACATTTACATTAATAGGAACATGCTGATGGCAGAATTTGAAATCGTGCTGAAGGACAGTGGTGAAGAAGACGTGAATACAGAAGTCTCGGCTTAATGGACGACGACTCGCCAGCGGATAGGAAAAATTCTCAAGTCGACGTGTTACATTGTTGTCTTGTCTTCGCTTAAATTTTTTTTTTTTTTTCGTTTTCTCCTTTTGACAATTATCCCACTATTTCTGAGGAATTGCGCACTCCTAGGGGATTTATCAGGCCAGCATGAATAGCTATTCATAAAAAATACCGAGAGGTCAGACACGAACAACGTTGTGGCTCTGCATCATTCTTCCACACGCACGGCAACAGCTGGGTCCGTTCCCATGGAAATAACATCAAACCGTGACAACTTAGCCCGCGTGGAATGACAACTAGATTTTTGTAGCTGTGGTGGACAATCTAGTTTCTAAAGTCACAATTATATACCAACACAATGGTAAAAAAAGAAAAAAATGTCATCCTGCTTTAACTTGTTGAAAGTGGGGCAAGGAAAGCTTCTTTAGGAAGTGGAAGAGGTTTGTAAGGTAAACTGTTGCTCTGCCACTCCCTGTTGAAATAGATATGTTTAATTCTGAGTGTGTTTTTGACCACGGAATAATAAACCCAAACTTCCTTTCCCTTTGTCACCTTCAATCCAACTTTTTCTCTCTTCCACAGAAAAGCCCCAGTCCAAATTAAAATCCCTGGGAAGTCACTGAGCTTCCCAGGGACAACCTCATTAGAAGAGATGAGCAGAGAAGCAAACTTCCATCTGTCTCCCAGTCTACCAGTTTAATGAGCTTTTGCTGGTGTGCCTCACCAGCAGGATGAAGAAAGATGTGTTCCGCATAACATTTTAGGTTTATGCACATTGGTGCGAATTTGACATCCTACAAGTAACTACGGTAGTCTTGGTCTAGATTTGAAAACTCATTTCATGAAAAAATAAGAATTTTTGTAAGTAAACATGTTCCCTCTCTCCTATCTATATATATATATATATATATATATATATATATATATATATGTAAAAATCAAACATAAAAATCCATTCATCATCCATACCGCTTATTCCTGGCTGGAGCCTCTCACAGCATTATTTTCCCAGGTTACCAGTGCATCACAGGGCCACACAGAGACAAATTATATATATGTGTGTAAATTAGCTGTATGCTATGAACTGCTCCACACAGGTGTTGGTTGTCCAAATTACAAAACAAAGCTGTTCCGTTAGAAATCAGATAATACTGTGACTGTGTAGTGACAATACCTATCAGACCTATAAGACCTATCATCATATGCTAAGGGTATCCAAAAATGTTAAACTTAACTACTAAACTAAAACAAGAAAAAACAACAAAACAACTCTTATTGTTTCAAAGCTGTCAAGACAGCGTTTGACCTTTATCCTTTAGAGGTGCAATATCTTAAAAAGAAACATTTTTAAAAAGAAATTAAACTGCTTTGCCATGCAGAAATGTGACCTTAAATATATATGACTTCCACTTGGATCTAATGTCCTCTGAGGTTCAGGCTGATCGCAGATAAATGTGACACGGACCACGTAACATTTTCCTTCATTCTGGTTGGTTGAATGTGAGCAAATAAATTAGGGCGTGGCTCAGAGTGGAGCAGAAGAGAAGCGGTGGGGGAAACCTGCCTCCATCGTTACCTGCTAACTTCCCACTGAGCATCTAATTGGTTCACTGAATATCTCCAAACGTAGGAGGCCCAAAAAAATTAGCTGGTAACGTACCCTTAAAAGACTAACTGAGCTCTCAGAGTGCATTATCCTGGTTGCCGTTGTAAACACAACTTAAGGCTAAAAGCTTTGAATTCTTCTTTTCGTAGCTGCTGATAAAAAGCGATGGGATGTTACATGCTGGGATACCAGGCTAAATAGAGTTTTTTTGTTTTTACCCAATGGACATCTAGTGGCCTAATCAGTATGAGTAGAGTTTTAACTAAATGCACATTGATCCACAATGACTTGGCAAAAAAAGGTGGATTAAGGAAGAATCACCTTCCTTCAGCCTGACCCTTTCTTCTTTACCTTTTTTATGCTACCAGTTAGATAAAAAATGTGCTGTTTGTGTAACTTAGCTCTCGTTCAGCTACTTTCTCTGATTTCCATCCATTTGCAGGGTGACAGATCGCCAACTAATAAAAGTTTAAACTTTCTGTCGTTGCAGTTAAGTTGATCAGATGTTAGATAGTTGTTTTTGGACATAAATCTCCACACTTCCGAGGCTGACCGTGGTGGTGTTAGACCTCATCTTCTGCGGTCCATTTTTGGCCATTAAAAGGCTTATGGACTCACCTATGGACTCAGAGCATCCTGCCTGGCTTACAGAGCTCCTCCTTTTACTTGCTTTTTTGCAGGCTGAATTTTATGAGTTTGTATTGTTGCCGTTTTCCCATTTTGTTTTTATGTGCCATCTCTGCATCTGTGCTGTGGCCCAGGGGGGTATGAGGCTCATTTGTTCCACGGGTTATAAGATGTGCCACATGCTCTTTTTCGGTTCAGTTCTTTTAAAAAATCCGGAAAGAAGAAATAAAGAACCGTTTTCCCATGGCTGGCAGTTCATGTTATTAACTCCAGATTCATTTTAGCCCCACCTTCTCATCATCCCCAATCTTTCCAGTATTTGCATCTCCAGCAAGAGCCTTACTTAATGAAATCCAAACCCAAGCTGCAGGTCTGCAGGCAAGCAGATATGCAAGGGGAATAGACCCTCAAATTCAAATTCATTTAAAAATCAATCAGGTCATCACCTCCGCTGCTCCTTCACCACACCTCTTTGGCTCTCTCTCACCCCGGTGCCCGCAAATGATCAGAGCCACTGAGCCATGGCAGTGTTAAAACGCAATAGGGAGGGGAGAAATGCATGAAATAAGAAAACGAATGGAAAAATTTTCAGGTGTTTAATGTTTCAGCGAGCACAAGATATGCCACGGAGACATGGTGTGTTGATGTTATTTCCTTCTGTTAGTGGAAACGGTGTGAAATGCAGGCTATTTCACAGGCCGCTGGGCGGGGTTTGGCCCAAACTGCGCAAATTTCCTCTTTATTCACTCTCAATTAAACATTTCACTTTGCGAAGGGGCACAGAGGTGACGGGGCCCACACTTCTCGACGCCACGCTGGAGCTCGTGTGGTGGTGTTGCTCCTGACGTTAGCCGAGGGCCAAATTCTGGGCCAGTGGCTAAAGTCTTCGAGGGGGATTTCGCCGTGTAAGGAAAATCGTGTGTGCAAACAGTTGTGTGCGCACAGATGGTTGCTCTTCTCAAAGAAAATATTATTTGTCCGGAATAAAATCTGCTGATAGTGCCAATAGCTAAATAAAAATCCTTATAATAAATCTTATATCTTATTTTACTTATCGTAACGGGTGGTGTATGGACACAATTGCAGTACAGTGGACTCACAGACTGTTGTAAAGTTAAACTCTTTAATAAGTCTCTGACAGGCAGGCAAACAGAACTCAAACTGGCAAACAGGAACCAGGAGGGGAGAGCCTGAACTCTTGGTCAGGGAAAGAAGGCTGGGTCCATTTACCAGGAGGCAGATGAGCAGGAGAATCAGGGACAGGCAGGTAAACGCCGGAAAATCTCGCATGGCAAAGAACGGTCTGGCAAGGAGTGAGTATGGAGCTGAGGAGTATTTACACTGGACTGATTGCATGAGATGAGAGACAGCTGTGTGCGCAGGTGAGAAGAGTAGAGACTGACGAGGTGGGTGTGGCTGACAGGCTGAGTGAGCAAGGCAGGATCAGATTGGACTCTGACGCTTGTGTGTAAATATATGTATATATATATAGTTTTTGAGTGTTTTTGACACCAAAATGAACACAGTCCTTAATATTAATATTATTAATTAATAATCCTTAATATTAAGTCTGGGCGGCATGGTGGTGTGGTGGTTAGCACTGTCGCCTCCCAGCAAGAGGGTTCTGGGTTCGAATCCCGGGGGAACTAGGACCCTTCTGGGTGGAGTTTGCATGTTCTCCCTGTGTCTGCGTGGGTTCTCTCCGGGTTCTCCGGCTTCCTCCCACAGTCCAAAAACCTGCATGTTAGGTTAATTGGAGATTGGGGAAATTGCCCTTAGGAGTGAATGTGAGTGTGAGTGGTTGTTTGTCCTTGTATGTCCTGTGTGGCCCTGCGATGGACTGGCGGACTGTCCAGGGTGTACCCTGCCTCTCGCCCGTTGACCACTGGGATAGGCTCCAGTTCCCCCCGTGACCCCATGAGGGAATAAGTGGTATTGATAATGGATGGATGGATATTAAATCCACATACGTTGTACAACTTATTGGTGGTTTAAAACTTCCATCTTTTCTCCTTTAATTTATTTAACTGTTAGTTTCAGGCATAAGAAACAACATATTTAGGTTCATGCACCAGAAAGTACGCGTTTATGTTCAATCAAAACTTGTAGGGACTTACAAAGTTAGGTTTGGGGATTTTAAAAGTCATTAGAATAGTTTATACATTTTTTCCCAGCCTAGGTAGATGGTTAAGTTTAGGGTGTAACAAGCCATTAGAAAGGTTAAAGTACTAAGATGATTATATCTAGGCAGCTAAATAATGTAGTCAAGTTCGTACAATATGATGTAATGACAAAGGTCACCATGTGATCCACCTTGCAATCCATATTTCTCCTTTAACACTTGTCTGATTTTTCCAGGGTCAGCTTCATGCACTGCCTGTTTCTTTAGCTCCTCCATTACACCTAAATACAAAATAATTCCCTCATTGTAATAAGTCAAATTGGGATAACGTGTACTAATCAAAGTGCCACACCTCAGCCGTCTTCTTTAAAAAAACTGCTGCACGTGCAGGTTTCATGACCGAACTTCTGGTTAGGTTTGTGTTTGGGTCAGAGTTTCGGCTTGCATCCGATCAAACAGAAATCGCGGGATTGAATGCATATGCTCATTTGTTATTCAAAGTGTATCCCTTTTTTAATGCCTCGTGCTGTGACAAAATGCCAGGCTGGAAGAGCAGCAATTTAGAGGTTAATGTTGATGGAGCAGAAGCAGTAATGAGCAGTCCACTTCACGGTTGAAGCGGTGCGATATCGATCAGGTCCAGAAACAGTCTGGCAGTCCAGCAGAGTCCTTACAGGGCCAGCCAATCGGCATCAGTTGAGAGAGCAGTGGAAGCGTTCTATAAGAGGCACACGGGGGACAGATGAAGTGTGGAAGTGCACTTTTGGCTCCACTCCTTAGTGAAATATAAACTCTCCTTAAACTGAATTCAAGGTCTGAGCGAATACCTTCGACTGTTCACAAAATGGTTGACGTGTGCTGTTAACAATAGTCTCGAATACAGTCAACACATGATCGCGAACTGCCGAGTCTCTATAACCGCTGAGTCAAATATGCAAATACCAGTCTGGCTCTCCCCACATCAGGTTGGAGGGAAAAGTTCTCTGACCTGTACCTTCAGACTTAGACTATTACAAGTATTTTAGGAGTGCCTTCCACTATGGACAGTTGCACTCCTGTGGGATTCCTCTGCCTCTTTTTTCTGAGTTAAATAAGCACTTTGCTGTTTACTCTCCAGCTCCTGAGAGAAAAAAACCCTCTTTTTAAGCCCTTGAGTGGCTCCGAGATCTAAAATTCAGTCTTCAGTGGATGTACCGAGTCAGTAAAACTGTGTTTGTGTGTTTATGCGTGTGAGCCAAAGGGTGTTTACCAGACTCTCCAAAGTGCACACACATTAATGGCCTGAGCAAAGGTGTCTCGCCGAATGGGGCCGTCCTTATTTTCTTCTTCCACAGTTCCATCTCCGTCTGGCAGCGACGTCTTTTCCCTCATGCATAATATATGGAATGCTTGCTCACCAGTCACATCCGGAGGGACGCAGATGTACGATTCACGGCTGGTGACTCAGAGCTTACAGGTGCACGGCGTACCTTCCCGTAACCTGCCATGATGGGAACGTTTCCTCTCCATTAGCACGGCATCCCGCATCACAATGCGTGCTTGCAAGCAGGGGGAACGACTATTTCTTGAGAAGCCAGTGAAGGCTGACTCAGTTCGGGAGGTTTTGTTTTTCTTTGCAGAATAGGGATAACGATAACGTTGCCTTTTCCCAGGCGCAAGATCGTCTCGGGATCTCATCACCAATTACAGCGCGAACAAAGGGTCAAGATCTCTGCAATGCGTCCTTTGAGGGGCAGTGTTCAGAGTTTCATGTCTTGTCTATTTGATTTTCACACCAGAGGCCACTCACTGTCCACTTTTAAAACTCAGCAAGACAGGTTTAATGGTAATTTGATTGGCCGTATTTTGTTTAATGTAAGTCGGTCCTAGTTGATGTTTACATATATGTCTGATGTTTTTTTAATCTTATATATGTTTCTTACAGTGTCTGAACAAAATAGGTATTGTCTCTGACAAAGCCACAAGATTTTATACATCAAAGAGCAAGAGTCAAAGAGCGTTTTTGTTTTATTTTGTTATTTTTTTTATCTAGTATGTGATCTAATGCAGTGTGCACATATTTGATAAAGCCATTCCTCCTGTCTTCCCAATAAAAAACAATGAGGAATTGTAATAGTTAATTGTTGGCTATAACACTGTAATCGCATAATACGCAAGGTAATCATATTCTGTATATGCTACCATGATTAACAATTGGACTTGGAAACCGACATTCTATTCAGGACCATGCTGATCTAACAATAGGCCACAGTGAGTGGCACGTGTAGGAACGGGGGTGAGAGGAGGGTTTCTCACAAATACGGCTGACCACAGAGCATTTCAATAGAAACCGTCTTTGTTAGTCTCACAGAGTGGTCAAAGCTTCACTTGTCAAGCAACATATCTTTGTAATGAATATCAGAATGGTTTGTTAGATGAGGAACTTTTAGGGTTTTCATTGTTGTGTTTTTGCTATGTTTAGGTCTTCTGACAGCACAATACCCTCAGAAATGCTCCCGAGAAAGGATTTTTGCCTAGCATGTCACCTTTCAGGATCCTATTAAAAGTCAGTGTAGGTGCAGGTTTTAGTACTTGACAAGACAGTGTGAATGGATTAGTGTACAATAGCAGCGTTGCTGTTTTCAAAAAGGAAGTTTGAACGCAGTTCTTTGGATATATACAAATGTGCTCTGCAACTTCGACAACTTTCAACAATAGGTGACTTTAAACTGCTTGGCTTCCACTCTCTAACACGTACAAGACTACTGTTCCTTTCCCATAAAGCTATACAGAAGCATTTACCTGTGACTGTCTAACCTAACTTGCAAGCAATGCCCATCTGTTTGTGTTATTTCTATGGCATCTTAATATTTTTTTAACTGAATATTTACAGTTGTATCATGTGTGACGAGACTGTGGTGCTTCAGTGGCAACTTAAGTTCCTGAAATCACTTTCCCAAAACAATGTAATTTCCACATTTCACACCCACCAATTAATCCCTTAAGTGTGAGAGCTCTGATTCCTCACTTGGATGGAAAGTTAACATGTGAGGGTGCTAGCTCGTTGTCAGGGTGAGACAGCTGCACGTCGTAAAGTCGGTGAGGAGCCTTGTTTCGGCTTCTTAATAAGGCTCGGTCGAAAACATGCCACAACGCCGCCTTTGGGATTATCTGGTGTTGTGATTCTTCTCTGTCCTTGCTTGCTTGCTGCCACTGACAGTGCGCCACGGCACGCGGCGTGACGCACACATTTGACACTGTGTAAACGTGTAAACTTCCCAAAAAAAGATTGACCGTCCTCGTGAACACGCGAAAAAAAAAAAGAAATCGCAAAACCTCCTCTTTCAGAATCTCAGAAGGAGAAGGATCATTTTGGTTTTCTCAACAACTAAAGTAACATGTCAGAGCAATTGAAAGTTTGCAATGACTTCTGGTCTTTTGTGGGGACAGGGAAATATGAAACTATGGGACATCTGATGTCAGAAATAAATGCCAACGTTAACCGTCCTGTAGCTAGTTGTTAGAATTTTTACTCACTTTAGCATTGTATGCTATCACATGATCTATGTAAATTACTGATTGTCATATTCCTTATAGAACTATAGTTTTGTGTTAAAGTCTCTGGCTGTGACCACAAACTCTCTCCTCTCTCTTTTCCTCTCTCTCTTTTTCTTATCTGTTGCATTAGATCCACACCTTTCGGTCAACACACACACACACCATTTGTTACCACATTCCAATGTCGTTTGCGTGAATTAAGACCAGGCCTTTTCATGATTCGAGGTAATTAGCCTATAGGACTTGGTTATGTCCAGCCCTCCTTTGAAGAGGCGGCTAGAGCCAATGAGATAATGCCCATCACACCCAGATCTCAGATCTTTTTGCCGACTGAGACCCTGAGAGAGAGCTTTTGTCTGTGAGGAGCCCAGCGCTGATGTACTTTGCCTGTGACCCAATAAATGTCATCTTTATACTTTCTATCCATTCTGGTTTATTCCCAGGTTTCCAACTAAATAATTGGGCTAACAGGCTCATCAGTGAAGTCGCTGGAAATAATAAATTCCATCTGTCCACCATCGACAGAGGTTTACAAATTTGATATGTGGGCTCCGGGTGTGGAGTCAAGGCCCCAGAGAGTGTCAGGCTCCACAAGCCTCAGCTCCACATGGCTGCATTTAATTAAGAGGGATGCTGGAGAGGATGTGGGGGTGGCGCTTATGTTAACTGATTTCCCTCTTTAATCAGTGCTAATCTCAAGTCATTTTCACAGCACAATGCCAACTCACTCATGAAGTCAAATTAATAAGTGGGGGATATGGTGCTGGCTTCCTCAGAACGGCATTGTACGATATTGGAGCCCCATCTCTTTTCTCACTTTTATCTTCACCTCTGGAGGGCGGGAGGTCCCCAACTAAAAATGATGAAATGCCGACATAATGAGCTGGGAAGGGAAAGAGGGAACCTTTGCTCTCAACGCTGTCTGGATATTTAATCTTGTTTGCGAAGTCATGTGCGTCACTCGCATTTTGTTTCACCTTCAACGTATTCTGAGATAACAGTTGGGTTTTCCAAAATACTGAGGCTGTGTGAGGCAAAAAAACAACCAGATGGGAAGTTTTTTTTAAATAACAGGGGGGATTTCAAAGAGTTTGAAAAGTTTTAAGCACTACTAGTGAGCGATCATTTGACTGCGATAATCTGAAAAGTGGGCCTATCCCTGGCGTCCAGGAGTTTAATTGAATTGGACAGTGGAGGGAGATGAAATGAAGTGGAGACAGGAGAGACTGCAGCTGCTTAAATAAGACATATCGGTCTGGAAGACTGTTCGGCTCGAGCTTTGCTCTATTCCATCTCTTTCTTCATACTTTGGCTGAAAAAGAATAATGTTGTTTTTCTTGACCTTGTGATTTAAAATAAAAAAGTGTGCATGCACAGGGTTTTTGTGTATGTTTATGCTTTTTTTTTGTGTAGTCTACAGTTAAACTAGCCCAAAGGCATTTCCTATGGACGATGACCCGTCCCGGTGTATTCTGGCATCGACCAGTATAAAAGCAACTGTTCTGATGATGGATTAGATGATCTATTTTGGGTCCTGTCCTATCCCCCGCCGACTGCCCTGTACATTTACAACATTGCGGCTCCCCTTGATGCCGATGCTATGTCTGCCCCGGTAATATAGTTCCACACTACTGTCAGCCTCACAGCTGAGGGTTTTAAACATCTTAAAAAAGCAAATCTTCATCTTTCATGAGGCAAGCCTGACACAGTGACCGGTTTTACTACAAGAGGCAGCGAGTCTCCCTTTTAAAGCAAGACAGAAGAAGGAGGGAAAAGACACAGTTTTCAAAAGCAAAAGCAGATCTATTGCTCCTCCATGTGCCATTTCAAGTCAGAGTAGGAGTTGGAAAAAACAACAACTCATCTATGGTTTTGTTTTCCTCTCCCGCTGTGACAAAGTAAGAAACCGTTTTTCTTTGAGAATGTGCTTTGTGCGTTCGCAAGATTGGTCCCTCAGCAGCCGTTGTCTGGTACCTTAAGAGGCATAATATTCCTTTAGAGTTTTACTGGCTTTACCTGATTGGTCTTTTATGTTTTCATTTTTCATTCAATAACAATCCTCTTTTGGAGCGAATACTATCAGAGGACTCAATCGTGATGAATGTTGCTTGGTTTTCACTAAACTATAAAGATGTTGTCACAACTTAGTGTCACCGAAAGGCGTTCAATACAATATTTGTTTTTCTAACTTCTTTCTAAAGGTAACTTTGGGTTGAGAACACACTCATTTTCTTTTGGAAGGAGCTCCACAGTAACCACTGGTGCAACATCACTCCTATCATGATTTTGTTTTTGGCAAAACTGCAATGTGTGTTGCCTCATTTATTGATTATCCCTGATGAAAACTTTTTTTGTGTATTACCCAGAAACTTGAAAAATTAACAGTCAAAATGGAACAGATGACACAAGCTCCCAAAACTTCTAATCCATCTCAAGTAAATAACATTCATAATCACAGCTACTTTGCTTTGTTCTTCCCTTGTGATCAGCATGTACCCCTGTTAATAACACAGGATTACTGTCAAATATGAGAGGAATTAAACGCATGACGGTGATGCCTTATTTCTTTTCACCGCAGCCACTAAATGCGTCTTCGCTACCCACAATAAGTAAACTGACCTTTATACTGAAAACTTTTGGGGGGCTCAATGAAAAGAGGAAGCTTTGTTTCGCTGAAATTAATTTCTATTTAGAGGAAGGCTTTGGGAGGAGAAATAAATCCCACAAAATGAACAAAAATTAATCAACGCAAACAAAAACTAAAACGCAAAATGTAATATGGTGTACAAATCAAATTAAATATAGTTTGAAAAGGTGAAGACTTTTATTCAGATTCCTTTTTTTCTGAGCTAACTTTTAACTTTCTAACATGTGGTTAGAAGTTAAGGGAGGTTAAAAGCTATATTTGGTTTTTAATGCTAAACTAACAGGACACTGCTAACAATGCGTTAGGGTGAAGGAGCTTTATTTCTGTGGACTCCAAAAACCTCACGGGGAGAGGTTCCACAGACTCCCTGATCCTACAAGGCAAACTCTGGGTGAATGAATAAGCATGTAATGCAATCTCTAAACGTGGCGAGTGCCCATGTGTGTGTTTACTGAAGGTCGCTGCCATCCCTCTAAATCCCGCTGGCACTTCTCACGGATTCATGGAACACCACTCCGTACACACATCACCAAAACTGTTTCTATGTTGACGCTGACAGCACAAAAGGCCCTAATCCTTCTACCTGTGACTTCTTACAAACAGGATTAGTCCCCGTTTCTCCACTAAATTCCCCCGGAAATACTGGTAAATCCAGGGCTGAAGTGCTGATCCAAGAGCCATGGCCCTAGCTCTGTGTTTTCACATCCTGCTCTTATCTAAATGAACAGCTCTGCTCCGGATGTGCAACACCTCCATTCCCCGACTCGTGCCATCCTGAGCATGCTGCCATGTGGACAGTGAAGCGGAATGCAAAGCTTACAAAAGTGAGTCAAACATGAAATCTATAACACAGCATGAATGCATAAGGCAAAATCACAACTAGTTACAAGTGCGAGTACTTTTTTGAATGTCCACAATTTGGGAGGAATGGCATGGATATACTGAATTCTGCACAAGTGTAAAACAGTTATACATCTTGATACTACAAAGGAGTGTCGGTATGGGGAGGAAAAAATTTGGCGTGCTGACATCTTCGGTCATGTTGTTGGAATGCATTTGGAGAAATGTGTTTGACGTGATTGAGCTCAGCTATGTGTGTTCGGGTTTTGAGTGTCCGGGCTGGGCTGAGTAGTTTTCCTCCTGCCAGCACACCTGCAGCTCGCCTGCACTTGTTTGGAGCTGCTTTTTCAAGGATCTGCAGCCTTCACCAAACTGTCTCACTTTCTCTGTGGTAATCAGGCCAATTCATTGTTCCTCTGTGTTACTAAAAAGCTTTTGTCTCCAGTGTGATTTGTTTAAATGAGATATTGTCTAATTCCACTGATTCAGTCTGTGAGAATAAACGGCAAACTACTTCCAAATACTTTTTTTTTCATTTCCATGAGTGGCCGATGCCTGCTAACTGGGTTCCGGGCTGGCAGAGTTGGGACGATGGTCTCACATGACTCGATAAGCGACTCCATCAGGGGAACCCCACCTATTTTACAAACCCGGCAACAGCAAACCACCCATTTTATCATTTCTGTGATCATCAACATTGTAAATACGTAATACACGTAATATGTAATGACACTGGGGTTTAGTAAGTGTATCGTAGCTACGTTGTCCTTTGTTGATTCATGCTGGTGTTACATAGAAATGACCACACAGCCTGGTTGGCTGTGTGGTCGGCTTACTGTTGATACCTCATTGGTAACAGAAAAGCACCCAAATTGAGTCGTGGCAAAGTAAGTTGGGTCCTGTAGTGTGAGAGAGTTTTATTTCTGGCAATAACAACCCGAATAACTGGAAAGGCATTGTAAGCCAAGGTTCCAGGAAAGAAACAGAGATATTTTTAAAATGAACCCTGGTAGGGAAGTATTCCTTTCTAACTTTAGTGACCAATTTGAACAAGTTGAGGAGGGTCTTTCTGAGTTGAAAATCTATGATTCTTTAGGGACAGGGACCTATCATTTCAGTCCAGGTCATCTAAAGTTGGATATTCACATAATGTAAGACCATCTGTAAACACAACGTTCAAACATGGATCATCATTTCAGGATGTCCAGGACAATTGAGCAGAGAGGGCTCAGATAGTCAGAGGTTAAAAATGAAAGGAGTGGAATATAAGGCATAAAAACAAAAACAACAGCAAATCAATAATTTCTGTTGCAACAAAATGTTTTGCCATACGCCAAGACCCCAAAAAAAGAGTATGAAGACAGTTAAGATATTCTTTAATATACCATATGTCACTGTAGGCTTGGTGAGTCGATGCCAAAGGTAACCTAAGTGTATTTCATTTGTGTAATCAAGTTTCTACCCGGAGCCTGAGACCTCTCTTGAAATGCAAAAGACTCAGGCTGAAGAAAACTTTAGTGTGAAGGAGAAAAAGCCCATGGCTGTTAAAGCTTTGGGAGCAGTTGGTTGAAATGAAACACCAGCAAAATGCATACATTACCAGTGACAGCCATAACTCTATGTACAGTGCTACACTACTTCACTACTGCTTATCAGAATATTGGTAGCCTGTCAAAAAAGGAAAATTAAGAGCTTCAAAAAGAACCATCTTTAAAGTGAAAGAGCTGGGATGCTAAAGTTTTATATATGGGTTTTGAATATTGTTGTTGTAAATATTGATAAGCCATGATTTGAAGCCATTTCCTATTTCTTATTGCTGTTATTAGGACTTCCTTTTGGGCTAATTGGCCCATCAGTCTGCCCAAGGATCTAGCTTTGCTAGACTGACACGGTTATCTAAAAATATATTTTAGTATTTACTATCTATAAATCCTCTATGAATCAGAATCAGAGTTAGAATCAGAAAATACTTTAATAATCCCAGAGAAAAATTATTTGTTATTACTATATATATATATACACATTATTTATTCTGAAAGTGCAAGCCTATTAGCATCTGTGAGAATATTAGCACTGACCATTATTTCCACATGGATTTCTGTCATCTGCAATTGTTCAACATTCAAATGAATATGTCAAAGATCAGGACCTGGATTTTATTTTATTTTTCAATGATTTTTTTCTTGTCATCTCATTGATTTTTTTTCTTTCTGTACCTTTCCTCCTTTCCTCTCGCCAACCTTTTTGAGCCTTTAGTAAGTGACTCAGAACAAAGAAGTATCATAATGAAGCCTCTTTCCCGTTTCTGTGAAAGGTCAGAAGAATTTCCTACCGTTAACAAGCAGTGGCGCTACTTCTAACAAAGCGTGATAGACTAGGGAAATTAAGGCAGCGCTGTAGAATGAGACACCATCTCATCTCTCCGGCAGGTTCTGCGCGGCAACTATCGGTTCTGAGAGATAAACACTCTCAATGCTTTTAAGAATCCCATAGTCACACCCAAGTGAGAGTTGAAGGGACTGCGTGATTGGATGCAGCATGACACTTCAGGCTTGTAGCTGTCCACTTGGTCTGCCCTCTTGGAAGAGAGATTTGAGTGGATTTGATGGCTTGTGACACATCAGCCAACAAACCCTTTTATGGGCTTTTCTGGTAACTGTTCCCTGGTCCAAATGAGACATCAGTGATTATGAAGTGGATCTAGTGTGTGTTTAAGCCCGACAGTATGCGTGTGCATGTCCGTCTTTGTGAATGTACATAAGGGATGGCAGCAGGCAGTGCTGATTATAGTGCAATTCAAGAGCGAAAATTGCTCCGTGATTTGCGGGCTGTGACAGCAATCTCTTTCTCAAAGTCTGAAAGTTGTTTTCAGCAGCATATGAATATTCAATGAGATCCAGGAGTGCACATAGTGATTATGCAAATGCAAGTTCACAGCCGGTCCTTAGCTATATGTTCATGTCAATGATGCAAACTTTGATTCATATTAATGTTCGTCAGAACTAAATGGCCCTCGAGGGCACTTTTCCATTGTACAACCACTCGCAGACACACACAAAAGATGGATCGCTTCTCTTACCTGTGTCAAAGAGTGTGCATCACAGGGTTCATTCATCGGGATCAGAGGCGCACATGAATTCCCCGAAGGACCAAAGAAGAAAAAGAAAGAAGGGGGGGGGGGACAAAACAAGGCTTTGTCAGTGTGGTTGATAATTCAGTGGTTGTGTTCATTCGGTGAAATACACAGACAAAGGAAAATGGATTCATAAAATGAGGTGCTATTGATCGGCACCCTAACTCCTGGATATTCCAGAAACTTGGGTACAGAGATCTCTCCTCTCATCTTTGTCATTTTCATCACAGCAGAAGCACCCCCTCCACCAGCGTCATAATCACAGCCACCATTAGCATCGATACTAACCTCAGCACCACCATTATCAATATCAAAAACATTTTTTTCCCCAGCTCTATAATCACAATCAATCTCCCAGCCCCAACAACTCTTGCAGTCCATTGTGGTATACAACAGGGAACAAATCTTTTTCTGCTGGGAGAAACAAAAAAAGAACATGAAGCAGAAAATACACTTCACGCAATTCCAAACTGTGTCCATGGATTTGAAGGTAATTTATCCCTTTTTATGACTTCAAAAACAAAACAAGGACACATGTAGGTTGAGTTTCTTCAAAAAAACACACATTCGCATCGTGGGATTCTCCATTTGATGTTTAGTATTGATGCTACAGGGAGACGACAGATACCCTTGTGCACTTTTCTTTGAACTACCCTTCCTCCTTGAGAAAAAAAAACATTTTTTTCATAAAGCTGACATAAAGCTGAAAGTTAATAAAATCAAGACACGTTAAGCTCTGGAAAGAAATCTTTAAAAAAAGCGTTTTTTTTCCCTGTATTTGACACAAAACCTCAAGATGAACAGCCTGTGAGACGGAGACAGCTCCATTCCCAATTCAGGTCGGAGCCCAAAATGCCAGTAGAGTCAGTTCTCTCAGCGGTTGTAACCTTTCAACTTCTTCCACTTCTTATCGCAGCTTTGCCCCCCCTGGGGCTTAACAAAGAGATATAAAAAACTGCTATAGATGCCAGCATCCCATCTTGCTGCTGCTGCCGGAGCAGATTTTATGTTTCGGTGGGGAAAGGTCTGTGACAGATCTCTGCCGTTTCAGGGACAGGTGCAGAGCTGGGCCACGGAGGCAAAATGGCAACGTATCGATTTGGAAGACAGAACACTCGACAAAAAAAAACAAAAAAACAGCCGCATTCTCGAGGAAGGTCGCGCGGTCCCTTTGCTAAACAATTAAACTCGCCGCACTTTGAAAAACAAGCGCAAACAGACACAATCTGAGTAACCCTGGGCTTTTTCCAATAATGACAGTGTCCAAACAGCAACCACACGCGCAAATAAAGAAAAACAAGATGAGTTTTTTTCCATGACGATAAGTAATCTGCTCGGTTCCCTCAAGTTATGCATGTTACTGGAGAAAGGCTTGAAGTTGACAAGTCCAGATTGATTGCTGATTTGATCATAATGTGCCTGCAGCCGCCTCTCTGCGATGAATTCGTAAAGTGTCACTGCGTTAATGGCGGGGCTGTGCACAATTGATGGTGTGTGTTCAACCAGCAAATGTAAGAATAAAAGGGAGGCTTTAATTAAAAGCAACACATCATAATGAAAGATCAGCCAGTCAACATGGGTTTAAAACTCCTTAGTAGATGATTTCATTTCTTGTTTTTTTTTTTTTTTGTAGTCCGTGGGCACATGTGGGTGTTTCAATAAGCTGACATGCCCTTCCTAAAGTCAACAGGTCAGCGTGTTTAATAAGGTAAATCTTACCAGAGGGTTCCACACAAATAATGAACTACTTTAAAATCGGGGGCCCCGTGAAATTATTCACAGTACGACCGCCAAACAATAAATGGACTGCGATGGGAACAAGCATTACCCTCTTCACCTCAGAAAACAGGGTCTCAAGACCACGAGTGAGTTGTGAAAAGGTTACTTCCTTTGACAGACTAAATGGGTAAGGTTAATGAGAAGGCCAGAGAGTGAGGCCATGCCACATAGCTGGCATTTAATTAACTATGCATTCATATTGAGGGGTTACAGACGTCTAGTGCTTTCCTTTTATCCAAAGCCTCTCGGCTGTAATGCTGTCAATTTTTTCCTCTGAGCTTTAAAGTGGAGGTTTTCAACGTCCTATTAATCGCTGACAAACATTCCGTGATCTTAATGCAGTCTATTGCAACACCGTGGTGAAAGAAAAGTATATCTAAATACACTTTTTTAATGAAATGCCTTCCTTTCGACTAGCAAAAGAGATTTCAATCATTAAACAAAAAGACGAAATAATTATTAATTAAGCACGCACGTCTCTGGCTCAAAGCAAATACAGCTCCTCACAGTAGAGGGTTGCTTGTTCAAATCCCCTGGGGCTTTCTGTGTGGAGTTGTCATGTCCTCCCCTTGTATGTGTGGGTTCTCTCTAGATACCCATGTCAGTTAACTGAACATTGCCCAAAGGAGTGTGTCTCTGACCCTGTGATGGACTGGTGATCAGCGATCTGTGCATGGTGTACCCCGCCTCTCGCCCAATGACAGTTGGGATAGGCTACACACCCCACCTTATAACTAAAACAGCTGTGATGTCTATCTTATTCTTGCTTGGTCAGATGGAAATTAAAAAGTTGTCTCTATTCTAACAAATGCAATGTCTTTTTTTTAATACAATCCCAGCGTATAAAGTCTCAGGAACAGTAAAAATGGCGTTTCTTATTCTTATAGTCTCCATGAACCCTTCCAAAAAAACGTATAAAAATCTAGGATTGTTTTTAAGGCCAATTTCGAGACAAATCCTCAGCCTCTTAACTGAATGTAAGATGTGCTGCTATGTGTGTAGACACACTGCTCTGAGAAGAATTAAAGGAACACTTAAATCGTAAATCTTAGAGCTTGAGTGATGAAATATTCCGCTTGTCTCAATTTCGTAGTGGAATGTGTTTATCAATGGATATCAAATTCATAAAACCCATGGAGGTCTGAATCCAGAATCAAATGCTGGCCTGACTTCTGTGCAAAATTCCTCAAGATAATTCACAAGGGAATTCAGTACACGTGCCTGGGCACGCTCCGGATGAGATGACACATGTTCCCCTGTGGGATCTCCTCCAACCTGGGACCATGGATCTGGACATCGGGCAACTCCTGGACAGTCTGTGCTGCGCCACGGTGGCAGCGGATGGAACCAGACATGATATCCTAGCGGTGTTCGATTGGATTCAGGTCTGTTGAACGGGCAGGCCAGTCCACAGCACCAACGCCTTCATTGTGTAGGACATACTCCAAAGACATGAGGTCGAGTGTATTCATGGAACCCATGTCCCACTGCAGCAGCATATGGTCTGACAATGGATCTGAGGATCATCTTAGTAAGGAATAGCTATAAGGGTACCTCTGGCTAGAAAAAAAAAAAAGTGGAAGTCTGTTTGGTCCTTCGAGGATATGCCTCTCCAGTCCATCCAACCCTTTGCCAAACCGGTCATGATGGGGGATATTACAGGAAGTAAAGCGTCCTCCACAGTCTCTCCAGACACTCCTGTCTGTCGCATGCTCAATTTTGACCTGCTCTCATCCGTGAAGAGCACAATGGTACATTGAAAATTGCAATGGTAAATCTGCCCATTCTGGTGTTCCCTGGCAGATGCCAATCTGAACGGTGTTGGGATGTGAGCACGGACGTCAGGTCCTAAGACCACGCTCGTAAAAATCTGTGCCTGACAGTTCGAGGAGGATCGCGCGCATTTGTGGTCGGCTGGAAGTAATTTTGCAGCGCTCTGGCAGTGCTCCTGGTGCACTGGCTCGTCTCCTGGTATCTCATCCACGCTCTCCACGGTTTGCAGGCATGCATTCGAGGAGCCAACCTGGATGAGCCGCAACTCGGTGGGTTCCAGATGCCTCCTCGTGTTCCCTCGTGTGAGTACTGGCAAAATGCAAACGTGACCAATAATAAGCCAGATAGGATGAAGACAGGGAATGGTTTGTGGCCACCACTTGCAGAGGCATTCCTTTTATAGGGATGTCTTTCTGATTGTCTCCAACTTCGAGCATTTGAATCGGATGCAAATGTGTGTTACTTCCCCATTGGACAGATTGATGTCTCACAAGTTTATATAGTGTACATATACACAATATAAATGTGTGTGTGTGTGTGTATATATATATATATATATGAAAACATACATATCCAGATAATAATTCCATTTTTGTTCCATTTAAAATCGCTTCATCTGTTTCAGCTGGTAACAAGGTATCCTCTTGTGTACCACGCTGCTATGCAGTAGAGACACCACAGTCAGTCAAGGTTTAACCAGATATTTGTCCGGAATTAGAAGATGTGAAAGATAACCAGCTGTACTCTAAATTCGTTTGGATCATGGTATCAAACTATTGCACACTGGGATTTCATATAGGCACCTTCAGCCAACAGATTAAAGTGGTTAAGATTAAAATTGGAAATAAAATTCAGTCAGATGGCAATTTCTTTTCTCTTTATTCATGAGAATTTTTTCAATTATTTTCAGGATTACTCTGATTACTCAAAACTAGAAGCATCCATCTTCCAGTGTAAACTCTGGCCCTCGTTATTTTGTTGCACGCGCCTTTTGTTTCTATCAGAGAATGTCCCAGCTGGATGGGAGTCGAGTAACAACCGGTGCTTGTATTCCCCCCTACAGTAGGTGTGTTTGGTTCTGTCATTGATTGTTTGTGGCATTTTGCTCAACAGTCCGAAAGAGACGAGAAGTGTTCAAATTGCACATTTCATTCAACATGGAACGATGAGGCTGAGCAATCTGAAAGCGGGTAGCAGCAGCACAAAGGCACACAAACACACGCTATCCCAATCAATCTGTCTGACAACCTCTGCTCGGCATTATTGGACAGAGAAAAAAAAGGCGAGGGAAATCAATAAACTGGTGGCCACCCTGAAATAGCTGCTGCTGTACAGTCACACGACATCTCCACATGTGCACCCCAAAAAAAAACACAGAATGATGTTTGAAAGATGTTGCAGAAGTCAAACCAGGCACTTGATATTATACATTCAGGAGAGAACATCTTGTGTGAAAAAGGATTTGTGGGTCACTCACTACATTTGTTAGAGGTGTAATTTGCTCAAAAATAGATAGAGATGAGCCTTCCTTCACGCCACAGAGCAAACAGGCTTGAATGAAAAGTGGATGGAGGGAATGTGTGAAGCAAGCAATTACCGCTTGAGGTTCCCTCGAGGCTAAACGCCTACTTGAAGATATTTTGTCTGTAGCCATGTCCCATTGGTCGAGTGTAATTTCCACAACAATGCCACTATGTTGGGCACAGCATTGAAGGACACGGAAAGTCACAATTTTAAGAAGAGGCGTTTTGTGGGTGCCCAGTACTGCTGAGCTGAGAAGGACCTGAACAGGATTACATTGCTTTTTGGGTAGCAGTTTTAGAGGATTCCTTGATTCAACAAACCTGATTTACATCAGTGAGCCATTAGCAGGCCTGTTCAGAGCTTAAAAATGTTTTGATGGGCTCCATTGAGTCCGAATCAGGCGTGTAAAAGCATGGAAATGTCTAAAACCTTGACAGGTTGGGAATTTTCTATTTTTAATCTTTAAGTGTAATCCAACAAGTCATTACGTTTCAACAACTCCAAAAAGTTCCAAAGACAAATTCAACAAATAGAAAATATTTCCGTAAGGTTTTTCACAAGTTAAGGGAAATTATACACGCTCTATTTGAAGCCCAAAGGCTTAGCAGTTAATTAAAAGACGAAATGAGACCTAGGTGTTGTTAATTAATGGGATGACAAGTGCTGACAGTTCTCACATTTCTTCATGAGCAGCGGTTGCTCAGTAACTGATCCTCATCATGGGAGTGTATCCGGGGAAACAGGCAATGTGTTGAAATCTTCAGAACACTGAAATGAACAATGTCTGCAACTTGCTGAAAAGTTGTCAGAAAAGACAACAATAGGTTTCTGTTATCGAAGCATGGCAGTGGTGGTATCATGACTTGGACAAATTGAGAGGAAATGCCTGGGAGCTTTTTTCCACAGATATGGTGCTTAATCAGAGAGCAGTTTGAACTTTAAAAGAGCTGAAGGAAACCTGTTGTTGAGGGTCTTAGATATATTGTAGGTTCTTTACCTATTACAAGTTCTGAGATATAACTTGGCCGATGGAACCTCTTAGCTTGTCGTTCTAACAGCTGTATTTCAGCGATTAATGGAGACCAGGTTTGGAGAGGTCTCCACTAATTCCTGTAACTTGAAGAGAGGAATTGCCTATCCACCCTCATCTTTGCTCATCTTATAGAGCTACTGGGTCAGTGAGTGAGGCAGAACTTGGATATCAAACGTATCAGGGTCTAATCTAAATGTTGTTCTTTTGTCTGGGAATCTTTTACCAAATTGATGTAAATCCAGGTCTAAATAACATGTGCAAAACACCAATGATAACTTTACCATTTCGCCAAATATGCAGGGTAAAGCCCATTCAGGGATTGGGACAAATGGATCTCCAAGTTTATCTGGCAGGAAAAAAAAAAACAAGGCTAAGATTCAGTGTCCCAGTGTGGAAAATGATCAGGGGGCTGGGGCGGGCCTTCCCTGCTGGAGAAAATATTTTCACGCTTCACAGGTAACCTATTTTGGCCCAACCAATAGTATTAACCCAACGGAAAGCATTTCGAAAAGGTTGCAGACGTCCCTCCTGGGCCTTTGACTGCTGACAGAGGGTTAGAAGCTCAAATGAGTGATGGGTGGAATCCCTGGATAAATCACACAACGACATTACGGCAGGAGGTAGTTAAACTGTGTGGAGCAAATCGGACACCGAAACTGGCCAGGTTGTGTGCTTACGAGACAGAGTTCTTTTCCCAACAGATGTGATAATAAATCCAATGAATGGATGAAAAATAGTTTCATTGCTTATTTATCTTTCGCCAGCAAGGCATTCATTCCCTGCAGTCCAAATATGATCTGGGGAAAAGTGGATTTTATAGACGCTTGCGCGTACAATAAGAACTGTAGACCTACAGATTAGTAATATAGAGTAGTAATATAATTGTGTTATAGCCTATCCTCAGGCTTGTAACCCAACCTCACAAATTCAGTTTCTAAATTATACAAGGTTCTTGTAAATACTCCAAAGAACACACACACACACACACAAATACAAAAACACCACAAAACGGAAAAGGAATCGGGAAAGAAAATAACAGAGGAAGCACTACGTTTAAGTGGTCCACAACTAATTCAGAGTAATTGACAGAACAGAACATTGCTGGAAATAAAAACAATATTTTAGAGCTCATCGTCGAGGTGAAGGTCAGGGTTTGCCTGAGAACTTGATATGAATGAAGCAAACCGTTTCCACGTATTTTAGAACTTCCCCAAGCTCTCCCAGTACTGGTGAGATTTCCATAAAACATTAAATGCTATATTTAAGACTCCAATACCTCTGAATTTTTATTCAGTTTATCTGGGGAATTCGCCTTGGCATAGAAGAGGGATATTAAGCTGCTGCAGGCCCTGTTTGCAGCAAGTACAAAATTCAATCATTTGGTGAAGAAGAATGGCACAACACCACTTTATATATATATAATGGATTAAGATTACAAAGGGATAAATTTAGGCAGATAATGGAGAATTACATTAGCTAGACTTTATATAACCACACGAGTGTCAAATACTCTCCTTTTACTGAAGGTATATGGTAAAGAATGTAAGATATTCATATTCATGCATTTAGCAGACGCTTTTATCCAAAGCGACTTACAGGGTAGAGAGGAGCTGTATTGGCCGGGAATCGAACCCAGGTCAACTGCTTCGAAGGCAGCTATGCTAACCACTACACCACCATCTGGAAGATACCTGTGTTCTAAGGAACATAGATAACCCTTTATATAAGTAGGATTTTTGGAACATATCCTTTTTACTCATAGCATCTGGATAAAAAGTGTAGTTCAGGTTCAGGTGAATTTTGTTTCCAAGTAAGAAAAAACAACTTACGAATTGTAGTTGTCTGATCCATCTTTTAGGCAAACCAGTGCTCACACAATTATCTTTATAAAATAAATGCATAGAGAAGAAAAACACATATTTTGCATCTCGACAGGTTAAAAGAGATCATGACCTTAATTGAAAACATACATTATAGTTTAATTTAAGGTGAGCAGTTTATATGAAGAAAACCAACATCCAAGGTTTGAAAGATTTTTCTACTAATGGATAGATCGCTTAGAAACCTGCACTGTCTTTACTAAAACATTTTGTTGCCCTTTTCATGTAGAACTGTGTTGTGAGAAGACGGGTGCAATGAGAAGTAAACTCTGTCGACTCTCTGTCGACACTCTGTCGACAGGGACTTTTTGTAATTCTTATCATGTCTCTTCACAACCAGAGACAAACCAAACAATGGACCTTATCACGGACACACTATTACCATAATTAGCGGTGAAGCTCAAATAAGGAAAATAAGTTGGAGAGTAGAGGGGGCCATGGAAAATCTAGCTCAAGGTTGAGTATACAGATGCAAATTATAGGTTGAAAGTTTCTGCCAAGCCCAATTTGGAGCCTTAAATGCTACTTTTTGAACACTTCAATGGTTTCTGTCTCTGACATTATGGCATCGCGTCACAGAACCTATGCGATAGGAGTTGTATACAAATTGTACGGCAGAACCTTTTACTTTTCTGACATTTTTCTTCAAAAGTTTTGCTGCACGAATCAATATAACGTAGGCATTTCACCATCTGTGAGGAGATTGGGTTGAATCAAAAGATACCATTTGGCAAAATTATTATGGTACACTTTTCTGCTTACAGACGTACACTTTTTTAATGAATCCCCCAGTCAATCCCCCTATTTGTATTGAAAATACAAAATGTATTTGTCTTTCTTTCTGTTCACTATCTTTTTGGGTATTTCAAATCAGATTTGTTTTCGAAGTTTAAAATACACCTTTTTTACAATTCGCAATTATCCAAACGTTTCATCCAAATAACAAATAATAACCTTAATTGAAGGCTTGTTGATTGATTTGGTGCTGCATTTTTGGGCTACTCGCCAACCCTAAAAAAAAAGTAAATTTTTTAGTGTGTGGAATACAACACTCATACAACACAAAAGCAAGGCATTTGAAAAAAAATCATCACAAGATACAGAGCCTTGGGAATGGAGGATGCCTGTACTGTACGTAAACAAAAGAAAACAACAATCAATCAGATAAAGGTTCTGTACAATTAACTGTGAATCAAACACACATTAACTGCATGATTAGATGCTGAACAACTCAGCCATAGTGAAAGGATTAATGCTCTAAGGCAACTGTACGTAATCGTTTGTCTATACATGGGTGTCTGTCAGCAACAGACTCTATGAGTTCATTCGGCTACACGTTGTTTAAAAAAAAAGCTTACGTTTAAACTGTCCATTTCAAGGTGTTCCAGGTCTGGTGTGTTGGAACGCAATGCATCAAAGTGAAAGTGAAAGGGAGGGTGTGTGTGTGTGTGTGTGGGGGGGGGGGGGGGGGGGGGGGGTCAAGTCTGGATAGGCATAACAAGAAGCAGCATCTTAAAGGTCACGACTGGATCAGCGGATTGGTTATCTCACACACGCCCCTCTTCCCGTCTCCTCCGCCTTTTGTGTCACATCCTCCCCATGCTGATCGCCTCGAGCCAATGTTGGAAGGTGGAAGAAGAGTGAGGAGGTGTGTGAATCTGCGTGTGACACTGCAGGACGCTCAGACTGCGTGGTTTGGGTTATTAGGCTGTGCGAAAGCAAGCAGGGGGCCACCGATAACAGCACGAGTACCACTGCTGTTCCTCAACGCGGGGGCTCTAAACGGATAATATCTGTATGTTTTTTTTCCCTGGATGTCACGCGGATGGCTGGTGAAGAGAGGAAGAAGCTTGTGGACACATGTCACATTCGCATTCTCTCACCGCTGGTAGGGAGGGGGATGAGAAGTGTAGAGGTTTAAGGTGAGGCCGGGGCAATAGAAAGACATGGGGATTTGCAGATGGAGCTCATGTGAAGAACCCAGAGAGGTGACGGAAAGAAATAAAAGGCCAGCAGCAAAGCGCCAAGACGTGTCGGTTTCAACCAGCTTAACTTTTAGCCTTTTCCCCGGAGAGGCGGAGACAGAGGAGGGTAGGGGCGGGAGACGAAGAATTCGAAGGCAAGGGGGAGGAGGACAGGTAACAGGAGGCCAGGCCGGGCAAAAGCATAAAAGGAAGAGGAAACTAAAAATGGATTGTGATTGAAACAAAAGAGCAGAAGGCCTCCAAGGCCCTGAAAAAGGACCAAGAAAACATGGAAAAGTTAGGGACATCGTTCTCAAGAGTGTGAAAGACCAAGAGAGGGCGAAATGTGAAACGTGAGAGGGCGACGAGGGCTGATTAAAAGGATTAATGGAGGAAAGGGAAAGAAGGGGGGACAGATAATTGCGGGTATTACCAGGTCCAAAATCCAACAAGGAATGAGTTTTTGCAACTGTGAGGGATGTGGGCCTTTCTGACTCCTCTATCTTTGTCCTCACCAATCGATGCAGCGACACAGAGAGGCACAATGGAATTGAAGAGGAAGTAGAAACTATGCTGGGGTCGTGGAACAGCACGCTTTTTTTATCCTCTGCATCTTCTTTAACTCAAAGCCAAATGAGAAATACTGTCATGAATTACTGGTAGATAAACATTTCTGTAATTTAATTCACCATTCCACTGTTTCTACCTCCGTCTTTCACAGTCTCTCACTTTTCAGAATGCGCTTATATACCAAATCACACCCACAGGCCCACGCACACACGCAGAGATAGGGAGTGTTTCATGGACCTGTTTACCAGCCCTCACGGCAGCGTGTCGCTTTCCCTTTTTCCTGCCACACGCAAGCAGCTGAGAGAGAAACCCGATCGGAAAGCAAGTAGAACAGTCATTCAATGGAGGCAAATCTTGGCTTTGAATTGGACATGACAGATTTATCAGTTCCATAACTCGTAGGACGATACCAAAACGAAGAGTCCAAAAATGAGATAAGTGCAAATCAAAGGAAGTACAGCTAAAATGAAGCGAATCCGGAGAATTAAATTACATATCTATAAATCCACTCATAGTCACATGATTAGAATTGATTAAATTAGTGTGAATACTAATACAATGATTTAACAGTTGGAAGGATGATAACAGTAGTGCCGGTGTACTTAGGCAATCTGTGATTGCTTAATGAAACGTGGATGATTTCTATTTCCGACAGCAAGTGTGGAGGGAATATGCTCCATACTTTTCTTTTGAAGTTTTATTGCCAATATCTCACTGGTTAGAGTTAGCTAACAGCAACAGCAAGTTCCCCTCTCCCGTCTCAAATAGAAGTCCTGCGGACACTTGTTTGCAATTGTCACAGATACTGTGATCAAATGGGGATTCGTCAACTCTCCAAAAGGTGTAAATGGAGATATATAAATGAAGACCTGTGGTTCAGGTCTTTTGCTTACATTGCACGTCAGTGGTAGATTCATAGCTTTCTCGGAAGATCCTACAACTCTGATCTATACAACTTAAGATGCCACATGAGGGGCGGTTTTGTGAGGTTTGAGTCACTAAACACAGAAATGGGTAAATAACTAAGAAATTGTTATTTTCCTATACTGTTGTTTTGACCTTTTGAAGATATCTTCTGCATCCTGTAGACTTATCATCTTCAATTCAATTTAAATTGGCTTTCTTCACAAGTTATTAGTTTCTTCACAAATTGAGCAATTGTCGTTGGTTTATTTCTCGATTTGGGATGGAAGGTGGAGTCATTCGGTTGGATACAGCTAAAAAGCCAATGAGGTAAAAATGGGACAAAGCATTTTGTGAAATAGTCACATCCAAACGTCCGCAGTCGATTTAATGAGGATGGTACAACATACTTTATGGACTTGTGGGTCAATCAAGTTCTTCTCCCATCTTCTTAATTGGCTGTCTTTATATAACTTCACTAGGAAATGTTGATTTTACATTCAGTTGGTATTTTTTGGCAGTTTTGACTCTTTGATTTGACTTATGTGAAACAAAGCACTCATTAACTTCAAGGTATTAAATTTGAAACAAAGGTGATATTTAGGCAAACATAATTGGCTTCCATTAATACTGGACCGTGGCCCTGCGATGGACTGGTGGACCGTCCAGGGTGTACCCCGCCTCTCGCCCATTGACCACTGGGTTAGGCTCCAGTCCCCCCTCGAACCCATTAGGAGGTAAGCGGTTATGGAAATGGATGGATGGATAATACTGGATAATATCAGATAGATCTAAAAATCTTGGTCCTGGCCTCTGTTGGCCAAACACACACACAAAAAACGCTGGAGCCACAAACCAGACTCATTATTCAAATGGATTCCTGTCTTGAGTTCCATGGATAAAAATAGAAAATAACTCATACTCATCATCATCAATATAAATGCTTAATTTTCTCCCTGCAGAATGCTAATGCTAGCCAATATCGTTATTGATACATTGTACGACTGTGCCGAGCAATGATATTATTTACTTAAAAAAAATGTGAGACACTTTCTTTCCATTTGAAAACATAGCTTTCAGTGTCTTACTCAATGCCTAGAGATAAAGAGTAGTGTGTGAAAAGAATACCCCCCCTGCAATAAATGATGCACTTGAAAAAGAATAATGTTGTCCACTGAGAGTTGACACATTATGAGCAACATGAATTTTTATGACAAGGATTACACAAAAGCTCGTTGTCTAATTTTTCACATGACTCCTGTCCAAATCTATATGGATCATTCCAAGATAATGAAAACAATCATTACCATTTTCATGAGATTCTAAATAACAAAACCATAACAAGAAATGTTATTTTACTGTATTGTCTCATCTTATATGGTGTTCTTGAAATCAGTGTAAATATAGTTATTTTTTTCTGCTTTATATGAAAGTGCAGTTAAAATATAACCCTGAAAAAACCCTGCGCTACCTTTCAGACTTTGTATGTTTACTGTCACCACTCAAAATCTAAAGTTACTGTATTACCAGTTTGGGCTTAACTGCATTAATGATGTAAATGTGTGCAGATAAATTTCACAAAGCTGGTGTCCACTATTAACTTTACTGCAGTCAGAGGAAGAGAGGTCATTTAGGGCCTTTAAAAAACAACAAGCCGCAGGGCAGCAGCTATATACCAAAAAACACACAGCAGAGAGCTGCAGGTAGTAAACCTGAGCAGATTCCCCCAAGGTGATTTTTATTTCATTTTTTTCAAAAATAGTGTTTTATTTCCGCCTTTTTTCCAATTCTACCAGACACCCTGTCTGTCTAGATAAGAAACGCAGACTCTGACGTAGCCTCATAAAGCTGTTATAGCTCGGACTGCCATTCCAATGTCTCTGTCTGTACTACCCTCCGGGGAGGTCCGAGTCTCTTCTTTGTGCCGCTTCAAATGATGCGGTGTGGAGATGGAGGGTCAGATGAGCACAAACTTTTTTTTACAACACATTGCACCTCAGAAAAGAAAAAGTACTTCAAGCACCACCACTGTGACTGACTTCATGGTTACAGCAAGGGAGAACAATGGTAACACAAACTTATTTGAAAAACTCATCAGACTCTTTATTGAAGGAAAGCATGTAGAATGAACATCTTTCTTTGTTCTCACGGAGCATGTAAACAGCTCTGAATAATAGAAATAGCAAAAAAGGTAGGCCTACTTTTCTGATTTGCAAGGTTTGGCTCAACATCTGCCCTGATTCTGAGCTGACACAGATACGTGGGGCTACACTGGAGTTGAAAGCGTACAGCTTTGCCTAAAATCACACTTGTCTTTTTTGCAGTCTAATTTTCTAGAGTGGACTGACCTCAGAAAGCTAATGTCAGTGTTGCAATGGGAGACAAAGTTCTAATTAGTTCTCCGGCTTGGCAGGACTTTAGTGCCATTTGTTCACTTTGGGCAAAAAATGCCTGTGGATCCAAAGGACATGGCATATGCGACATGTTGTCCCAAACTCTGTTATCAGATTTTTTCAGACAAAAAACAGCTGTAAAATAACTCAAAAAGATTTCTTTATTCTAATTTGTTGGAGGCTCACTTTAGTACCAGGTTCAGTTCTTTGTACCGCGACAATATTAAATAAAGTTGAATTAAATCAAAGCTTCTGACCTGAACCAAATTAGCCTTCTGAGACCATTTACAAATGGGCAAATTTTTTTCTTACCCTCCGTCAGTCCAATCCAAATTAGCACTGTCTGTAACCACACAAGGCTACAGTTCTGGTAATTAAAAGTATTACTGTGGCGTTAAAGTAGTTTAAAACTGTCACACCCGAAGAGTCCATTTGTATTATTTAGGGTAGTTAGTTAAGTCTAATGTTCTCTGTGCTGAACTTGTGCTCAAATAGATTCACAGCCCCCGTCATTTACACAATCCTCTAAAGTGATAACCTCAATTACTGCTTCTCAAGGCTCACTCACGCACACATACTCACACACACACACGGCTACAAAGCCATGAGTGATGGAACTGAGAACTGAGCGTTGAGACGATTATAAGAAATGAGAAAATAAAGATGGAGGAGGACACAGAGGCAGGAAGATAGGAGGGAGAGAGTTGTCCATTTGAATTAAAGCAAGTTGGAAGGTTGGAGCTCAATGGAGGAACTGATTATGGCACCGGAGACCTGAATTCATACGCAAGCTCTTTTTCTTTTCACTCTACTCCATTTTAAGAGAGCGTATCAAAAACTTTTTTCCTCATACGTTTGTCTGGTTAGCATCTACTTTAAAGTCATCTTATACTCAACATCCAAAATACTGGCTGTTTGAGTAAGGGCTAAAATTAACTGGTTCTGTTTGAAACCACACATATAATTCAACAGGGTCTTCAAAAAGGGAAGAAACAGACTGGCCATCTTAAGGAAATGTGGATTCTTCAATGCGTCTTCCAAAATGCTGTGTTTCTTCTATAGGTCTGAGTAAAAAATCTGCTTTTCCAGCCATCCGTTGGGGCTGCTGAGCCACTGACTCACAGAGGCTTGCTGCCGACAGCTCTGGACCCCCTGGAGCTGGTTCTGCAAAAAAGAATGCCACCAACTTGCAACATCCCATGGTGGTGAAAGAGGCGGACCCCTTACAGTCGAGGCCAGCAATTGAGCTCAATGACAGCTTGTATAACAATGGCACCTGCAGGTCAAAGGTGATGTGACTTCTGGGCTCCGTGCATTTCAGAAAAAGATTTTGCAATTTGGTGAACTGATATTTTGTCTAATTTCATGTATCTATTCATCTATTATCTTAAATCTATTATATGCATCTAGTGTAAACATATTTACCAAATGTTGTTGCTCGATCTTCCTATAGGCTTTTTGTAAACAGAAGAAATATTATTTATAGGATTAATGTGCAGATCATTCTACGTTCTACATTGTGTTGTTCACATATTCGATACTAACACAGACCGACAAGTCTTAACATCCTGATTGTATGTCTTGTTGAAGAGAAGACACGAGGGTCTAGATAGGAGTCTGTATTGGAAGCAAACAGCAGTCAGGAAATGTTATGACAAAATGTCGTCAAATCTGGAACAGACACTCCAGGATGAGCATAACTGACTATTGATCCTCTAACACGTATCTCAAGCTTGTCTTCGAGGTCGAGATTTCTCACCTTTCCTCCATTTGTCGGTTCGGATGCCATTAAATGCACCACAACGATTTCCGCCCTGCTAAGGATCATTCGTAATCCCTGGACTTTTCACGCAGCGCAGTGGTCTGACAACAGATTTGTTTTTCTCACGCACCCTATATACTGATCCAGCATTAGCCACGGCGAAACATGGCAGCACCCTGACACAACTATTCAACTCTGAGCACAGCTTTTCGTAAAGGAAAACCTCAAAGAGGAAACTACTGCGGCTTCAAACCGGCTACAGATCAGAAAGCAGGTCCTTTACCAACTGCGCGAGTTGTACAAGTAAATGTGAACATGACATAAGTGCATTTTGGACAATAGCTCTCCGCGCTATGCCACGAGGCCCTCACCTGAATGTCCATCGAGGGCACAGATGTATGACTCCAATCTTAACCCGTGTTACTTGTTAATGGCTCCTCTGGTTCCAATACAATGTGATTTTCAATACGAGGAACAAAGACAGAGACTCTTGCTTTTGGGTATTTAATCTCTCTGTAAAGGTTAAACTGTCTGCCTGCTCAAGCGTGGTGGTACCTCTGGTAATGGCTACAACAATTTCACTGTCGGACAAAGGTGAGGGAGCTCTGTAAGACCCATTCGATTTAGCAACGGTCAGAAAAACGGGTCTTGGTATTTGAATGCGTTTGTGCTCATATCTTCTCCCCGATTTGCCTGAAGAGAAATGCGACATTGGGAGCAAATTGTGAAACTGTATTGACGTGTCCGTTTAAAACCATGTACAGCAGTCACATTATGGCAGCAAATATAACACTGGACATTGCATATGTCGTAATTTTGTGGTGTGACAGGTGGTGAACAAAGAACATTAGGGGAAAAAAAACACATCTGGGTGTGGAACCAGGAGAACCATAACGCTTCGGTAAGGGCAACTCTACTTCCTCTTGGATCTTGAAGATCATTCACCTTCCATCTAAAAGGCTTCTTCAGTTACAAACTACACAGTGGGGAGTATTATCTTACCAGCAGATGGTCGGTATAGTCACACGTGTGCCTCTTTTCCTTATTCAATACTCAGCAGATCACCCCCAACTCCATCTCAAGCTTAAGGGCCACGCTTCTGAGGATAGTAATTTACACACTCTGGACAGAGAAGACAGATGGTCTCAACCCCCTCCAGTTTTAAACCAGTTGCTTGACCATTGTTCCTACATCTTTACATCCTAAAGAACCTCTCTGCATGCAGCTGTGACTGCCAACACAGACATTTGTTGATAAACCTGCTATTTTGGCTTCTGGCATTGTATGTAGGTTCGTCCTTCTTTAGCTACAACTGCTTGTGTCATGTCTGTAAAGTCCCAATAGTTTAACACATCGTGTTTGTTCTAGAAGGTACATAAGATGCCCGTGTTATGAAAAACTACTCAGAAGTAGGTCATCAGTTAATTTACAATGGGGCCTTTGTTAAACATTTTAATGGGTGAGTATCAATATCTCTGGTGACAGTAGGGAGCAATTACAGTACTTTGGATTCTTTAGAATTGTTTCAAGCCTCAACTAAATTATACCCTGATAAATGGGCTATGACACTTCTGCATTCTGAAGTAGTTTAAAAAAGCTGAACTGGCCATTTAAAGCTTCAAATCAGAACTTCTCCTCCAAACTTGACGTGAGCTACGCGGGCTTCAAGCCGTGCCAACAAATCAAAGCTTTCATCACTGAACTGTCAAAGTTGGGTTCTCAGTTGCAAGTGAGTCCCAAGTCTTTGTACCGATACAGCTTATTTCCCATTCCATGAAAGTACACAAATTGGATTTCTTATATTATAAAAACACAGGGTGCGACACTTCTTCATTGCAGGAATTCCAATAGAGATATTTCTTAGCACGTTGCCCACCTCTGCTGTTCAGGAGGCTTTCGTCCTCCGCGCAACAGAGAGCGGTAATTGCTTAACGGGATTAAAGGCTGAGACGGTTTCCAGGGCAAGGGCGTCGTTAAAAGACCATCCAGGACTGCAACAACCTCCTCAACAGACCCAGAGGCTCTTGGCCTGTCTTTATTGATGACAGTGATTGATCGCAGCCTCCGGTGGGGGATATGACTGATATTGTTATTTCTGACCAAGTTCTCACTGTGGCACGCACACACTCTCCCAAGTCCTCAAAGGGGTTTCTCCTGGTGACCCACATTCGGGAACGGTACGCTCAATTTTAGACGTCGCAATTTAAACTCAGACCAGGAAATAAACCGAGACGCCCACCACACTCGCACACTTTATGGCAACTTACTAGGAAAAAACTTGGCTGACACATCTAATAAGGAAGGAAGTCACAGTGCAAGCTCAACCTTGTCGAGCCAGCCCTCCCCAGAGTGGCGTGACCCACATATCACCTGTCCACCGATCCACAAAGGACCATTGTTCTATTCCTTTAATCACATGTCTCCATCCTCCAGTTACAGTTTCGTTTTTTCACACCGGAGCTGTGAACCTCTCCTTCTGTTCCTCCAAGTTGTTTTTTCTCTCAGTTTGTAAGTCAAATAAAAACTTAGTTTACGTCCCTTTTTGGGCTGGCTCCATTTTTCATCACGTCCTGTTGGCTGCGGACCACCGCATCAACTACCCACCCCACATCTCCATCTTTCCCACTTCATCCCTCCCGTGGTAGCTCAATACATGTCGGGGAGAGCGGTGGACTAAACAATTAATGAATCCCAGGGTGAACGGACCTCAGTGGTTGTGGAGGAAAGGGTGCAACTACTCCCTGTAAAAAGCCTTAAGGGCCAGGAAAGCAGCAAGCTGACAGCTCAATCAATTTAAATCACAAGGCAACGGCTTATACGTAAACCGAAAAGCGTGTGTGTTGTGTGCGTGTGTGCGTGTGTGTGTGTGTGTGTGTGAACAGTGTGTCAGAGTGCTGAGGCGCATAAACCGGGTGAAAAATACAAAAAAATCTCAAGTGGATTTTTAAAAATGTGCATTGCAATTAAGGACAACCTTCTAGTGAGTAGGATAATGAGAATAATGGAGCATCCGTGTTTGCACACACATGCAGATGGAGCAGCACACGCTAACTCAGAGGTGGATTTATTTTGCAAGGGGCAATAAATACACCCCTTGGGTTGCTTCTCTTGCCACCAGAAACTGTAAATCTTGGGCTGTTTGACAGTGGATCAAACTCTACCCCATTAGGAACACCTTTAGCCACTGGTGTTTTGTGTGTGTGTGTGAAAGAAGAGAACTCAAGAGACACAAACAGATATAGAGACACAGAAAGAGAGAGCTCATGGTTCAGCCTACAGCCAATGCAGTCTAAATGGCTCCTTAGGGAATCGCTAAAGCAGAACAATCGATTCCAACAATGGATGGCTTAAAGAATTTGAGAAAGAAAAAAAAAGAGGCCATAGTGTCCTCTACTCTCTAACTTTAGTAGCTTCACGCTAAGTGATTCCCCTCACCTATTAACTGATTATTTTGCTAAGAGGACGGTAATGAGAGCAACACCCTCGGAACTGTAATGACTGCATCCCAAAGTGCTGCTCTATTGGCTGCTCTCTGCTCAGACCATAATGACAGGGACAATGATTGGACTGTTCCTTGAAACCTTCTGGAAAGGACGACGCTCACGCTCGGTCGTGATTTGGTATTGGTAGCAAAGTTCGAGGGCAAAATGGGCACATTTAATTTTCTTGGTCAGAGTAAACACGGGGCGGTTGCCTCTTTTGCCACGTCGCCATCTGGTATCGATAAAAAAGGCACTGAGGTTTGCCACTTGTGTCAAACTGCTGTGTCATAGGGGAAGCGCATGTCCGTTTGCAGCGAAATGTCAGTGTGGCTGATGGTGGTCGGGTTAGTTACACCATCTGCCACACTTGGATTTACCATTTCTCTGAGCATTTCCGAGTTGATGACAGGTAAAGTAGATACAAATGAAAGCACTTCCATGCAGTAACACCGGATAGCAATGCTAAAAGCACTACAAACCATAACACAAATGATCTTTAGTTGTCCACGAGACTTAAAAGACAATCACAGTTTGTCAAGTTTTAGTCTTATCTCACCAGAAAAGACATAATAGATTCATTTGAATACCAAAAGATATGACCCGTCTGCTGTATGTGATGCAAACCGAACTATGTACATCAGTTTTGACCCCCAGCTATGCATGGTGAGAGGGTTTATTAGGTAGAAACACAGAATCAGAAAAGAGAAAGAACCTTGATATGGAGGTTCAAGTTGAACTGATGACAACTGAAGCTCGAACCGGAGGCCCGGATGTGCCTTCTATGCTGAGGATGACAAATACCTTACTAAAATAGAAGGAAGCAGTGGAAAAAAACCCCAACGTTTTCTTAAAACGGCCTGAAATAAAAAACTGGACTTGACTTACACCCTCACTCACCCCATCCGCTGTGTGTGCGCTTCTCTGTGACATGAGCTACATATCTAGCTGGCCAGGTCATCCTATCCCAGTCTAGGACACACAGTAAAAAATACAGAAAGGAGCCCAGAATTTAAAGGGCGCTTGAACAGTTTATTCTAATTGCCATAATTTCTAATGTTGTCTTAGGTTTATATCAGTATTTTTCACTTAGCTCTCTGTATCTTTCTCTCTCTGATAGGTCGGGACCAGGCACCTGTGCTAGGTACGCTGCTTTAGGGTACACGATCCCCATACAACATCCATTCAGTTTTTATAGTTCATGTGATCACCTGAAAGGGACGCTGGCTCATAAAATACAGCCCAAGAAGATATGTGTGAATTACACCCCCGGAATAAGCACTCTATTTGTCTGAGATCCTGCGTGATCTGTCATTCTGCCACACTTTACCTGTGACCTGAATAAATTAAAACCTTCACACGCTTACAAATTCTGTCGTTTGTTCTTAGGGCTTACTACGACAGAATGGGAATAACTTTTTTTCTTTTTTTTAATCAACAGAAGGGAGTGAATCTGTGGCTCTAGACATTTGTTTCTTTACTCACTTTTTGCCTCCCACACAATAACATGTACACGATCCATCTGCCCATGCATTCTCTATGGCGGTTATTCTTAGTAGGGCCAAGACCCGATCCCAGCTGTTATTACCACCAGTCCATCTCAGGGCCACATGAAAATAAGGCAATGGTCATGCACATGATGGCTTATGCAAATCCTCTCTGAGGAATTGGCAGTGGAAGGAGGTCAAAATATGTACATTATGAAATAAGACAAAGTGTAAAACTGTAGAAATAAACAGTGGGTTCTTTATATTTTATGTGCCGGCCTAAATAATACTAATCAGCTGATCTTCAGTGTACTGGGGGAGGAACTGCCTGTTATAGAGAAACAAAGATGACAAGTGAGAAGAGAGTGTTTGCGATGTGTAAAGGTTACTGTTTGCCCTTCTTCGCTGCTTCCGCCCGGCTTCTCAGCATGACTCTGAGAAAGAAAAAGCTCCCGTAGTTGTAATCCACACCCATTGTTACATTATTTAGTCTGAACATTTCCACATTATTCGCAATTATGAGATTACCACATTCACAACACTGCAGTCGGAATAATGTCATGCAAATATGATTACCCATGTTTCTCTATTTGGGGCAGTATTTATTTCATGAAGTGCACAGAAGACTGCCTAAGACTGATGAATGAATTTGTTGTGATTTGCACATATTTAGATTCTGTGCATGTAGTTAGAAGCTAAAAGAGGAAGTTGATGTTTTGCTATTTTTCACATTTTGTTAATGGTAAGGTACCTCCAGGCTAAAAGACGATGGCTGATTTTTTGGTGACAGTTTGCACTGTGTGTGCCAACTTCAACTATACTCCTGTAAAGACTGAGTCATCCATCGGAACACACTTTTTAAATGTTTCTTTTCTCTCTCTACATCTTTTACCTCTATTGACTTGCATTCAATCTGTGGAAAGCATCATAAATCGGTGAGAAGTTTGTCTCTAATGTGCCAAATAGTGTTTATTCTGACAGCAGCACATGAATCACAAAGATGAATTAGTGTAAAGAGCCACGAATGGAAAAAAAAGATCATTTTTCTCCTATTTTAATTTGTATACATCTCTCAGAATCTCCTTTTAATTGTCTAAATTGATGTAAACTATTACGCTTAGATGGATCCAAGTGTTTGCTGGATTGTTACTAACCTAATTATGGCTCAACCACAATAAAGATCATCAGATAATAACATTTATATATGAGTTTGTGTAGGCCTGGTCCTGTCTAATTAGTAAATGGTGTTATCTCTATCTTGGTGCGCCGACACACGCAGATGCTTGAGCCTCAATTAGGACGTTAAAGGCCACGCAAATGCGATTAAAGCGCTCTGACTCTTTGGCATGGAGCTTTCATGGAAAAAAACTAAATAATAAAAAAAACAAAAAAACAGACACCACCCTTCAGCCATGCGTAACTCTAAGCAGCTTCGGACTCTACTCATGCGTAAGGTCAACCCCAGCCAATTATAAAGTTATTTCTGCTTGGTCAACCAATTTGGATTTTAATCTCATGGGTGTTATCTCAAAATCCACTTTATGAAGTATGGAGGGAGTCAGCCAGCGGAACGCTTATCCCTCCTCCGCAGGCTACACAGGTTGGAACAACTTCACAGACGATAAAACCGGCGTGTCAGGGGAGGGCAGGAGAGATGATACCAGGATAATTTGCCTACAATGAAATAAATAAGTAAATAAATAATCACACGACAAGAAAGCTTCAGAACATCATCAGTCAGCTGCTGTCGGTGCCTCTCTGCCCTCCTCCTCCTCCATAGCCCACAGGTCTCGTCGGGGAGCGCCTGAGAGACTGGTTAAGACGCCTCCGCTTAAGATGAAAGAACAATTAGTGTCAGAGAGCATCACTCTCCGCATCCTCTGACGCTCCACAAGGGCCATTATCTCACATCAGTTTGAAGAGGACAGATGAACAAGGACGTTCTGGTGCCGCCGCAAACATTGTGGAGCAATAACAAAGAGGAGAGAGGCTTTTTAGTTTGGGGCTACTGCTCCCATCTGTGTCTGTTTACAGACCCGCTCGAAGCCTGGATTGATGGGCCTGCCAGATTCTGGATTCCGAAACGTTTCCCCCCACGACACGTCATGCCAAATGAGAGGCACGCTGCGTGCACTTCGCACACACCAACGGTCGCCTGAAGTTATCTGTTTGGATGTCCTCGGACAGCGCGTTGGCTGTGAGCTGGGATTGTTTTCCCCTCACTGGCTCGACTTGGAACTTGCGTTCTGTGACGGGAACGTGGCGGAAAATGTCCTTGAAGAGCACTCGCCTCCCGCAAAGAAGGCAGCCGGACAAAACTTCCCCCTCACTGTATGATATGGTTGAAATACAGAGCAAGTCGATACCTCTGAAAGCATGGAACAGGAGGAACTGTGCTAACTCTAACGGGGCCATTAACTATTGATAGCAGTCGTATTGATTTAGGGGGGCAAGTGTCTCGAAGTTTCGAAAAAGAAGTCGCAAAGGGAGGCTGGGGGATAAGTATTCAATGACTAGTATGTGCTAAGGTGATCATTAGTCCCATTTTACTGGGGACATCACAGAATGCCCTCTACCGAGCTCACATTTCAATTGATAGTTACTTTCTTTTTGGATTTCCTGCTTTTCCGAGACACCAAAGACAATTAGCAGATCTCTTTGATCATTTTAAGAGAGTCAATCGAAGATTTCCACAAATTCTGAGGACGACTATTTGCCATTCTGTTTGTTCACTTGCTGTGCACTGCAAAGCACAGACCGATCTATTCCATAAAAGAAGAGAGGCAGATATAGCAACAAGGGTCTCTCTCTGGATGGCCATCGCTGCTCTGTTCTGGATGAGGAGAAGGATGGGGAACTGTTGCCGGGATTATTTCCAGTGACTTATTGTCGCTTCTGGCGTCCCAAAGGTCTTGTATGTAAATGATAGCTCGAGGTGTTTCTCATGCAGTAAACTAGAATGAGGGAGCTTCTCAGATGGAGTATTTTCCAGCAACAGTCAAAATGGGATCAGATCAATTCCTGAACAGTTGGTTAAGATCATATATGCTTCATCTGCTCTGTGATGCTCTCAAGAGATGGAATGATGGCGTGTGACAGGAGCCTGTCCACCTATCCGACATGTGTCTCGTCTCGCCTGTCCGTCTTTCTCTCGGGTAACACGGTAAAATGCAATCCCCTGTGCTCTGCAGTCTTGGTCCTGACCTACCGTTGACCTGATGCGTATCAGGGGGGAAGGCACGTGTCTCCTGTAGTGCCCGGGACTCAGCAGTCTCTGAGACCTACCGTGTCCAGATCAGTTCCCACGACTCCTCGCTGGACAGTTTAAAAATCAGTTTTAACAGCAAGGCCACGATCCCACTACAGGGCTCTTCATGCAGGAAGAAACTGTCAGTCCGTAGCACAAAAAAGGCTTTTTTCTTTCCTTGGACAGAACAGTACAATAGAATGAGAATGAGCTGGTTACCATTGGTATGGTTTGCCCCCGTTTAAAGGGAAGTCATGGATTCACAACTAATAGAAGGGATCCGTTATTCCATGCCAGAGCTATGAGCTGTTTTTAATGACTTGTCGAACTTGTTGAAAAAGGCGGGATTCTTATAGGTCGTGTGTGGTTTTTGGTTAAATTTCCCCTCTATGGTTGATGCAAACAGTAGGTTAGCTGAGATCTTTTTCAGGCATTAAAAAAATATGCACTACAACTTGAAAGAGGAGGTCAACCTAACATGCAAAAGCTTCTCTTGAAGAGCGGCTGCCAGAAGGGCATCAGTTTAAATTGCCTTATATCATCAAAGGAAGCACCACCCAACTTTCGGCAACAGATTCAATAGAATAGAATAGAAACAAACTTTAGCAGCCAGCTTTGAGAGTAATGATGCAAGCTGGTAACCTTTGTTTATGTAAGTATTCGAACTTGTATTTGTTCTTTTTTCAGTTTGAAAATAGAAGCGACAGAAAGAAAAAGAGGCACAGACATTAGAGCTGTAATGACACATTTACAGTTGTGCATTTAGCAGATATTATTATCCAAGGCGGCTTACAAGGGATACAAGGGAATTAAGCAATTGGCAGTAAACAGTTATGATACTCAAGGGGTGGGGGAGTAGTGATAATCTAATAATAAATAGTGTAAGACTTTTGCTTTGGATGATAAAATACACGTCCACCTCAAATACAAAGTGAAATGCTAGTATCTGTAGATGTTTAGCATTTAGACTAATTAGATTAACCAATGGTAGAAGCCAAAACTTTGTCTAATCTATCTCCCCATGCTGCTGTGAAATTCTATCCATCCATTTTTTCAATATTGCTTTTTCCAAATGGGGGTCACAGATCCAAACAACCGCTCACACTCACTCCACTGAGCGCCAGGAAAAAAAAAAACTATAGGATGGGTCTTTTTTTGCATTAATTTATTTAATTTTATAGGTCTTCAAGCTCAGTGAAAGAAAGTCTTATTAGTTTTTTTTATGTTTATTTGAATGGTCATATGGGGCTGGAGCCTTTCCCCATTTACTATGGATGCCGGCCAGAGTGCACCCTACATAGGTGTCGAGTCCATAAAAGGGTCGCACAAAGGCAAACAAGAAAGAAAACCATGCACAGTCAAACTCACCCCTACACTCAGTGTGTAAGGACCAACCAACAACATGCATGTTTTTGGATTGTCGGGAGAAGCAAGAACCAGTTATAGTTACAAATCAATTTCATGGTGATCAAATGAAAACAACTTATTCTTATCAGAGACAGAATATGTCAAAATGCATGTTATAAAAGGACGGAAGAGATTTAAACTTGATGCCCGTTAAAGATGCTGCACAAACGTACAACCCTCAAAAGACATGATGCCCCTTTATGGCTTTCATCGGGAGCTGCAGAAATCTCCACTAACAAATGAGTGACCCGTTGGCCTCTGTTGTTTCAGAGAAAAAGGCCCGTGAGAACGCCACAGACGCTGACCACCCTCAGAGCAGCAGTGTGGCGAGACGTTAGAGCACGTGTCCATAAACTAATTCAAGAGTAACAGGAATCTTAAATCACTCCTACCAGTAAAAGGTCCTTGAGGGACGGTCTTTGCTCCTCTGACAAGCAATAGGATTATCCTTCTATATTATAAATGAGGCTATGAATCTTTGATGCTGTTTTTTTTCCTGTTTTCTTTGAAGTATTATGTATCATTCTGGTGAGTTTTGCTGTTTTAATGTTTTTTTTGTGTAGATTCATCAAGGAGCCTTAGGCAAGCTATTGATGTAAGCCTCTTTGCAGGGGGCGGGCGGGGGGGGGGCTTCATGCGCTGTTTCCAGTTGTCGTCCGTCTGCAAAGCCGGAGACAACTTTGCAATGCTGACGCTGACGACTGCAGCTGTCTTGAATTTCATTTGATGTGTTGATAGCTGATAGCTGTAGCGGCATACCGCCCCCCCTGCTGATTCAGAAACTAGCCTGTATACCAACACAAAAGCTGCCCTGTGTCTATAGATCGCCGCACAAGTCATATACAACGCATGAGTCATCCCCATACGCGGCGTTCTGGGAAAAGAAAGGCTTCTTTCAAAGCTCCCTGACGGAGAGAGAGACGCACTGGGTTCAGCACAAACTGAGACTGACAGTGATAGAGTGTGTCTTTCCTTCCTGTGCCCGTTGGACAAAATAAATCTTCAACTCGTGATAAAGACAATTTGATTTCAAGCATAAAAAGAAACAAGGCAGCATTGATCAGCGGGTTGTGACCCAATTTGTGCTGGTGCATCCCACCTTAATGAGGAGTTACACTGCCTCATTAAGTCAGGAATGTACAACCTGAATTGCATGGCAATTTTTACGCGCAAATATCTGGGGATAAGATCATTTTGGATGTGATTGTGCTTAATTTTGGGGGAACTGGTGGAAGGGAAAAGTCTAAGCTCGTAAAAGTAGCATGGAGACTTAATCAAAGTTCTTCTATGTAGATAAAGAGATCCCCTCACACACGTTTGTCAAGAAATGTGCGAAATGTGTTGCTGCTGGTGGGTCAAATAAATAAAGAAAATATAACTACCCATGGGCTTCTCTTCAAGCCACAAAAGGGCGACTCATAATATAGTTCAGTCTGATAGAGCGACCCATTTGCACGATGGAAAAACCTCATAAAGCTTTGAAAAGCACCAAGTGCAGCGTTTTATCTTCGAATTGCGATAAGATCAAAGATCGGCTAATTTTTTCCACCAATAAGTTAAAGGATGAAAGGGAGTCTTTTCTCGAGCTAATCGTTAGGTTGATTGTGCAAAGTTATCAGCCACAGAGATTTCTCGGGGAACCAAAAACGGACAGTATCTGTGCGGTTTCTCGTTAACCTAGAGGGCCCGTTTGTAAGGATTAAGATGTGATAATGTGATGGCTTGCTTTGTAGTTGGATATACTTCAGTAGTATTATCAAGAAGTGGGTAAAAAATTGAAGAAATTTCTCATTAAATGCCTTTTTTCCCCACTCTTCTTCAGGACTGTTTGTTTCTTAGATGCATTTCCTTTAGGCTTCAGCTGGTTTATACGTTGCTCTTTTTGGTTTGCTCTTTTGAAGTTTTTTGCCATTGCTTTGCAGTTTTCCTTGTAGTTGCTCACCCACTTTGTGGTCGAGGATGGTGCTCACGCAAGTGTTTTCCCATTAATCCATTAAAAGTAAGCAAAATGGTAGATACCAGGTCAGATTTTGGGTGGGAATAATTAAATCAGTTAGAAAACTGGGGTCAAAGGCTGTGTCTTTCACCAGACCGTGTGAATTGGTCTAAAACAGCCTGGTTAAATTCCTCTCTCCTTGCTTCTTGGACTCCATTTTGAAAATGTTCAGAATAAAACACTGTGTCTGGAGTTAAAATCCCATTTTATGGACCGTATTGATGAGTGCATTTTTAGATCAAGCGGTCCATTCCGGGGCTACTCCATTTCCAGCGTTCTCCACGCATCACACAGTTTAGGCTGGAAGAAGAAAGCCTTTTCAGTTCTCTGTTGTTGTTGTGAGTCAGTGTATGTCCTCTGTAGTGCCAGCACAGACTTCCTTTGTATCACTAAAGCCTCTCCGCTGTGCTCTCTTTCTCTGGCCCCTCCTCGACACACACAAGCACACACACACACACACACACACATTTCTAGCCCCCAGCCAATGAACCTCTGCAATTTCTTCCTACATTTGCACAGGGAGGACATTCCATTCCTTGCATATTAATCGCCTTATTCATCCACCAACATAGCGTGCCCAGTTAAGCCAACCATTAGTCCCTGTGTCTCCAGCTCCTCTCCTCCCACTCTTCCCACAGCAGAGAGGGACCATTGCCTGAGTCAAGCAGCCTGTAATAAGCTGGTCGCTAATTATGAGGTGGAATGGCCACACTGACAGCAAAGGCTAAAAACCCTGAAACACTCACACACTCGCGGTGTCAAAATGGTTATTTTTCTTAGTGCCGACACAGACCGGCAGCATTTGTTCTCTCCTTGGCCTCAACGGCTGCCTCTGAAGGAAACACGGGAGACTGGCATCAGTGTGCGGGGGGGTGTGACCTGGCTGAAACCGAGCCCTCCGACCATGATTAATTCAACGAGGGGAACTTGGCGCCGAGCTACGCGTTGAGTGTTGATTGTTTTCCCGAAGCAGAGGGAGTTATTGTTGTTTTTCTTGGTCGGCGTCCACTTAATCCTCTCAGCTGCCGAAGCAGGGGCGAGAACAAAGAGCCGATGATACAGCTGCAATAAATGCAATTGAACATGCACCCAAATTGGTCCTTAGTGATGTGGCTTTTTATTTGGCAGCTGGGACAAGAGACTTTAATGGCTTGGGCGGAGGCCAGCTTGGCGCTGAGATGGTCAGACAGTAGGACGGCATGGCACCACTTAGCCTCTGTCAGTAATGCCCTGGACACACCCCTGCCCCCCCCCCATCGCAGTGGTCTGGCTCCAGCATCCTTCACGCTTTCCCTTTATGCGCCCCTTGTACCGCAAACACACAGCAGGAAAGGGCGGCGTAGCGCAAAAGCTGGCTGATGCTGAATGGGGTCGAGGGATAAACTTGAGAAAAAATCTGAGGTACGTTTAACGGAGAAGTTGGATAGAGGAGGCCCAGTCGAAGTGGGGGGTCAAGTGAAAAGCCGCAGAGGGGCAGAAAAACAAGACAGGAACCAAACACTGAATGTGTTCAACAAATCACACCTTTCTTTTTTTTTTCTTCTTTATCCATCGACAAAAAGGGCAGAGACCCTCTTCATCCCTGCAGGGATGTCTGGGCCAAATAATGAGAGTACACAGTGTATCCAATTCTTGACTCGCTACAATACTGCTGCATGACTTCTGAGCCAGTGAAGCATCCCCGTGAAATCTCCACTCACAAAAACATGAAAAAGTTGTCTGTTTTTTATTTTATTTTTATGTTTTGAGTCATTCGGCTTTCTTATCTCTACCAGCAGCCGGTCTGTTGGAAACAAGCACTGTATGCGTAATATTACTTGTTTTTCTTGCAAGGGTTCCTTAAAACAACCTGATTTTTTTTAATGGATTTTTTTGTCTTGTTTTTTTTTATTCTGTGTAATGCTCACTGAAGTAAAAGCCTTATTTAGCATTTGTCTTAAAAAAGAATGCACCTGCTTGGCTCGCCATCCAGGATCAGTGACTTGAATTGGCTCGTGTACGTTAGAGAAGGGCGAACTCTTTCAGTATGAAGGACGAGCTCCATTCAGCACGGCGGCTTCTCGAGTCACAGATAAATGTTTTTGAATTCCTTTGCACTTCCTTCTATGTTCACTATTAACATGTCTACCTGTCAATTCCTCTTCCCTTGTCTGTTCGAAATATTTAAAAAAGCAAAGATCAAATTCTAAGGAGCCATTTGCACCTCTTTCCTTCAGCAGTAATAGCAGACTCTTCTCTTTTATTCAAACCAAAAATACCAGTTTATTCAAACCAAAAATACCAGTTTTTATAGAGTACTCGTACCTGCAATATCTTTCAAAATCTAAAAAAAATAAATGGGATTGTAACAGGTTATTTGTGGTTTTTCAAGAATCTCGTGAAGCACCTTATGTTGGAGACAGAGCGAAGAAGAAAAACTTTAATTTAATAAAGCATTGGGGTGGGGGATTTATGACCCACCACTTTAATGGGTTGTAGACTGGTTCAAACTTTAACTCACTGCAGCAAAGCCTTGAAATCAGCGGGAAATGTCCCACTCTCAGCTGTCCCAGATGAAGGATGACCAAGAATCAGGATATATTGGCATGCCTACATGCTTAGTGTGAGAGGCTCGAAAACCACCAAAGGTTGATGAAAGTGAATCAACCCAACACTGATGCTGTCAGTGGAAAACCAAGAAAGACCTAAAAGTTTCTGGAAGCCAGGTGAATTAAATGTAACTTATGGAAGATCAAGAATTGTGGAGGAAATGTTTATCCTGTAGCTCATAGCACAACTTCGCCATGGGAGGCTTGCCATGGACGGAGAAAAAAAAAGACGCAAACCCAACTTTTGAGTGGGCTGTAAAGCGGTGAGCTTATTAACCGTATGGCCATAAACAGGCCTGTCGTTTTCAGGTGTCTGCTCATTAAATCTGCTCGGTGTTACCGTGACACTTTGAGCACTTGCTGCCCTTCACTGTAACGTCCTGCTGGGATTCAGCATGAGATGTTTACTTGAAATCAAAGCCGAGTCAGTGGTAGATTTCTCTAAGCCCAGACATCCAGGTGGAAATTTAACTACATTTTCACTGATAAATTTGAGTGCAAGTGGAGTTTACAGCCCCCAAAGCATCGACTTGTTCTTGAGTTGTGCTTTTAATGTGAACCCTGAACTCAGTCTCGCACACATTTTATATAGTCCCTTCTTGGAAAGAAAAAAAGGTGTATCGTATACTTTATTAAATCCCTTAATATAATACTGGTACTGGAGTGGTGGTAGTGATGAATTATTGGTAAATAGGTCATCCCTTGAACTGACCCACTGCACCAGCCAACCACATGCTTCAACAAGCCAGCTTTTGATCTACTCCCGCTAATGATAAAACTGTCCAATCAATAATAGCCTCATTGAGTGTCAGACAAGCATGCACATCCATAAATGTAGAACATATCTCTGTTCTGTATCTTTCTTGTGCTCTCTTTCTTGTCCTCGGCCCGTCCTAATTCAGGAGACCACCCTGCCTGGAGGTCATCAATCTCCCCGTTCCTCATGTGAGATGTGGCGTATTATATCAGATTAGTATTTTTGGGCCAAATCTCTAAAGTGGGAAGTATAGGCTGTGACACATTTTATTTTTTTAATTGAGATGGGAGGGACACTTGAGGCAAGGCAGATTATTTTCCCTAAGACATTTTTAATCGACTTCTTGTTAGCTTACAGTAAACACTTACTGAGGAAGTCAATTTTCCTGTATTGGTCTTCTTACGGCCAGAGGAAAATGTGGAGATACAGCAAATAGTGCATCCTGTCCGATCAGGGAACAAGTCCAACAATCTGAAACTTAATTTTTTTGCCAGCAAAGTATAATCTCACATCTTTAAATACCAGCAATAATACTCCAAAAAACAAGCAAGTGTTTAATTTAATTAACCTAATCCACGTGGAACGCAAATAATAACAGGTAAAGCGATTGCGTTATTTAGACAGCCCTCTTTGGGTCATTATCCTTTACATGGGTAGTAATTAATTGGAACCTAGAGGTTGGAAGGCCCAGCCCTATCACACGAGGTCAATACGCCTGTCCTGTAATAAGCTGACATAGTTACGGCCGTAATTGGCTGGTGCAGTCAAGCGACAAGGGCAGGCCGGATGGAAGCGCTGACCGTAGAAAATTAGGGAGGGGAGGTTGGTTTAAGATTGATCACTGAAAGCCTCTCCTCCGTTCATAATAACCCAAAAGGATTAGGGTATGGCCAGCAGACTAATCAGAGGGAAGGCGGTGTTATTGCAGAGGCCGTATCTCTCGGAGTCTCAGCTTTTTAAGCTCCGCCATCCTTTTGTGTTGACGATGCCTTGGGACGGGGGGAGTTATAGCAGTGGACAAAGAAAATTCATCGTGCATAACTGCTAATTTATCCCCTGGGACGATATTGTCTTTGATACTACACGTGCTGACTAAATGTCTCTGCGGATTATTGTAGACAAAAGTCCGCCTAGTGTCTCTAATGTACCCTGAGAAAGCTCAAGGCCCAAAAAGGGCAGTAAACAAAAACGTCAGGTAGGACACGATACCTTCCAACCCCACGCCACCAAGGGTGACAGTATTGGCAACTAGTATTGACTGTGCGCTCCTGGCCCAATTGGAACAGTCATTTCCATATGAACCAGCAACAAATTGTTACAAATGATTTGCTAAGAAGGGACGTGTAACGCAAGGTGGCAGACTGCGTGATACAAATTGAGAGCCGAAACAAGCAACCCAATCCAAACTGCTCTCAGTGTAATGAATGCTAAGAGGGTGAAGGAATAGCCCAATTAGGCAGACAGCGAGGTGGTGGGATGGGGTGTGATGAAGGATGGCATGGCTGAGGAGGAAAGTAGTGGAAAAAAAAGTAGTGGGACCTCAGTTTCAGCATGCACAAACACATTGATAGAGCACAGGCGGGCCACAGATCGCACCAGGTGCGATCATGACGGCGAGATCCGAAGCCGCTCGGCGGCGATGAAAGCCCATCACTCATTTAAATGCTGCCTCCCTACAAAACGCCCTTGGGGATCAAGAAGACTGCTTCTAAATACAAGTAATTGGCCGTCCTGTCAGTTTTACTGATTGAAATGACACACACTGCAAGCAACAGTTTGAAGAAAGAATTTAAAAAAACACTGCACTCCACGACCGCTTTCCCAGCAGCCCCGCAGTCGTACATCATCATCTGGATGGATGGCATTCCCGTCAAGGCCTCGGTTGCTATGTAAAATTCATGATTCTAACATAAATATAGAGACTATGTCAGAGGGATGTACGTGGGGAGAGCAATTTCTAGCAAAATATTAACGTACGCCCAACTGACATTAAGGATGTCTATATCTCTCTCGGGATAGATAGATAGATAGATAGATAGATAGATAGATAGATAGATAGATAGATAGATAGATAGATAGATAGATAGATAGATAGATAGATGCACATTCACAACTTGGCGTGTAGATGGATCCTGTAGAAATTTCATTGAGGGCTACATTTGGCTGTATATCTTGTGCACGGTTATGGTGGGCGTCAAACGAGCACTGCCCCCTCCCGCTGACATGCTGCAGCAATGGTTAACAGCGAGGCTCAATAGATCCTCCAGCACCGACGCTGTGTTTTTGTTTTTCCTCTAATAGCTCTGTTTTTCTCTTGCCATACATCAGATTAATTTAGCGCCTGGTATGCAGTCCTAGGCTATTCTGATTTAAATATCTAATGAAGCGCTTCTCGCTGCCAAGCAAGAGCATCTGCTCAAAGAGATGCGGAGTCAATTTTCATAAATTCTAAACAACCCTTAGGGAAGCGCAGGAAGAGGGAGGAAGAGGATGGCTGAACGAGGAGGGCGTGAATGGAATAAACAGGGTTAATCTGTACAATAATGCACGGCTTTTGACAGCTATTGATCTGGTCCTTGAATATACGCCAACGAAACACAGCACATGATTCCGCAAAGGCAATATGGTTTGCAATCTCACAAGGTCTGTGCCACCGGAGGGGTTGTGGGAACTTAGAAGTGTGACCGATTTCTCCTAACACATGCATCCTGAACTGAAATGATAGAAGATGACTCATGAATAAAAGTATATGATTAACAACTAATTGACTGAAAGAAATTAAATCTGTTAGGATACCTTATTACAGGCAAACATGGACAGATCCCAAAGGAAGGGACATAATTAAAGTTATTAACCTAAGTGTTTGCTCTTTGTCTGCCGGTGTTGCTGTCCCCACACTTACTTCTCAACAACCCAACGTCGACCTAGACAGCTCAAAGGCAAACTTTTATGGTACTGAATAGCACCTTCTTATCATCAATGGTATCCATCATGAGTAATTTACAGCTTAGGAAATGAGTAAATGAATAATCTTTTTTGCTTTAAAAGCCTTTTATCACTTAGGTGTATCGTCAAGATGCCTCAAAGAGCCTCAGAAAGTGACCCTGAACTTCAGACTCCAAGTTGACATTAATTCCAAAAAAGCTGTTGACGGCTGTGTAAAATGTGAGCAAAATAGCAATTCAGTGATGTGTCATTCTCTTTAAACCATTTTTCTTCTAACAAATTCACAGCAAACTCATCAAATATGGACTTTGAAACGTTTCGCTATTTTCTGAGCTCCTCTTCAATTGGATGGCAGTATCTGTATGGGCTCGGGAAAACTTCCAGGTGTGATTTTTCTCTGAACAAGGCTCACCACTCCGTCCAGAAATACTGGTTCTCTGTCTTCTATGGGCCCAAAGCTCAAGGCAAAGCTATGAACGGTCCTGGGGTCATATCAATAAAAAATAACAAATTCTTTGTGAAAAACAGAGGTGCTGACTTTTTCCAAATAATAAGAAAGCAACCACCTGGTTGGGTATGGCTGCTCAGTTAAAAAGCTTTCATCTCTGAAGATCTGAGGGTGCAGCTGTATATATATATATATATATATATCTTTATTTTTCATCCAAGGTTTTGACAACATGATGAGGCAATACATCTGAGAAATCTATGTATTAAACATAATAAATATGGAATAAAGGGTTAAGAAAAATAAAACTTGAACTTTGAAAAGTACAATTCTGTCAACATAATGTGCTTATTTGTGTTCTTTAGACCCACATTATTGCTTCCAGTCTGTCAGGCCGCTGAATGAATATATAAATATTGATTATCATTGGTTAAAAATGTACACCTAGTAAGCGCGCAGCGAAAAAACAGAAAAGCCCCAATAACATAACATTTTACTGAGTTTCCCTTATCTAAACCTAAATTGTTCCAACCAGACCGTTGCAGTTCCTCATCTAAATTTATTGCTTCGGGAAACAAAATTTACACCCTGTAAATAGAAAAATACCCCCCCACCCCCAAAAAAAAAAAAAAAAAGGAAAAAAAGAAACTAATAAACCATTATCTTGAGAAATGCTTTTCCCACTGTGACCCGGGGCTAGATGTTTTTGCACAGTTCCACCGTCTCCTACATGCAGGGTACATTAGCGGGAAGCCCATTACGGGAAGCTATGTTATAGAGTAATAAAATGTGGATCAATAACTTCACAGGCCCTCATTTTAAAAGATATGTGAAGGCAGAAGTTAATAAAATTCACAAGCAACACAACACAGAGGAACAGAGAAACACATGATGAACAAGATGCAACGCTATGCTGATTTTATAAGCTGATCCTACAAACTGTAATAATAAATACATACAATAGTTAATATCTTTAATAAGATGAGAATGACTATAACTTCATTTATTCTGAGTAAACACAGGGACATATCTGGCCCCTGGGCTACCTTAATGATACTGTTTCCCAAAACACATACCTGCCTGTCCTCTGTTGAGTTAACAATGAGAGAAACAACTCACATGGGTTTTTGCCAAAGAGAGAGAGCTTTTCAACGTGAGGTGGTACATAGTAGATAACACATCACCATCCTCTCTGTAATCTGACCCAAGCTTCTTTTACACAGCACACTAGCTTTTGAAAGTCAATGCCATTTCACAAATAGACTTAACGTCCAAAAACGATTAGTGCTCTAGTGTACATAGATTATACATGTGCCATATACGTGCCATTTATAGGTTGTGCTTTTGAGGATAAAACGATATTGGCAATAGGAGGCCAGACTGGACTTCCTGCAAAGGTAGAGCCAAACTACTGAGGAGCTGAAATCCGACACCAAGCCAGGATGGGAAGCAGCTTGCTAGCAGGACCCCAGCATGTGGTCCCTTCACTACTCCCACACAGAGTTGTAAAAGCTGATCTTTGCTCTTAAGTGATTCAGCTGGTGGCCCCGGGTATCATCTACTGAGAGGCTCCACCACAAGTCAAATTTATCCCAGCAGGTATAAAGGCAGAACTCAATTTTCCAAAGTGGTGCGAAAGCCATGATGATGTCAACATGGAACCTTGAACGGAGAGAGGAGAGAGGCAGGAAATCCAGTCCTCTACTCTGTTATTTAAAGGTTCTGCTTACTTTATATCATCATATGTTGCTTCAAATGCCCATTTGAACTAAACAAGATATTATTGTAGGGTATTAGCTAATTTCTTCCTACTTGCTCTTAGTTTCAGGCTGTTGCATCACGTTTTTATTGACAATCACACCCTATATAAGACACTTCACAGTCAACAGGAAATCCACTGTCATGTTAATTTGTTTATCTGCCATTGTAGATGATGTAATTCATTCCACTCTTTTAATCTGTCATGTTTTTGTGCAGAATATAAAAAATAAATAAAAGAATGCACAAAATGGCATACTGTATGGGTTATCTCTATTCATAACTTTATTGGACAAAAGTAAAAAGATGGTGAGGATGGTGAATAGGCCATTTTCCTACAACAACTGAAATACTCATTAAGAATTATTATTAAATGAATTTAATTGTCTTCTTGTAGCTAAATAATATGAGTAGTTTTAATTTATTCAATTTCAAATTAATTTGACGACCTTTCAAAAGCTAAACGTTTTCAGCACATATTTATTATCTGCATAGAGATATTATATCTACCATATATCTAGAACTTTTAAAACAGTATACAGTATGTAATATTTGGTAGTATTACTTCTGGTATGTTAATATCATAGTAGTCATGGTGATTAGCACCATCAACTCACAACAAGAGGCCTTTCTGTGTGGAGCTTGCATGTTCACTCCATGTCTGAGTTTCTTTCCGTAGACTCTGTGACAAACTTATCATAAAACAGTCTAATTGCCTTTCTTTAGTTTTTCATGTTCGCACATTTTGTGTCTACTTTGCAGAGGGGCCACGTCAGCCTTAATTTTCATGCCACAGTAAAGATTTGGACCAATTATCAACCCAAATCCTTTTTATTACTGGTCACTGTAAAAAAAGAAAAAGGACATTCAAAGGTGTGAAAGAAAGCTCAGGCATTTAAGTGCATTTTCCTTCTTTTCTTCCAAAAATCCAGCAGGTTACAGGACCGCAAATGTCTGTCAAGGGAAATATTTAAAATAAAAAAATAAAAAAAGGTTTATGATCTGCGTTTAATGTTTAGTGAATCGGTTTATTTTTTTTCCTGTGCTATTATGGACACTGTCTCCCCTCCCTGTTGTTTATTAATAAACCTTAGTTCATGTTTTCTTTGCGTATCTGCACTTGGACCCTGTTCCCAAAACCCGTTTCCAGACAAGAAAAATCTCACAGAAAAACATCTGAGTGGAACAATTGATTTATTTAGCTAATTTATAAATGATTTTTCACACATTAGAATGCAAATATAAAACATAAATTCTGAAAAAAGAATTACATTCAAACAAACAAGTTACGAACAATTCCTAAAAAATACATGGCGGCAAAGCTTCAGGCTCCTTCCGAACACAACACAAAATAACAATATAAACATAAACCATAAACAATGGACTCTAGACACACTAAATGTCAGAAAATCCTTCATCCATTAGAAAGTAAGGCTCAACTACCTTTTTTCCTTTCTTTAGAAAAACGTGCTTTTATCGTCTAGTTACTGTATAGTCGGATCTCTCATGAAACCGGGCCTCAACAGATCCCTTACAGAGGTATTGAGTGAACGTAGACACGCATGTGTCCAAATCGAAGGATGTCGCCATCCTTCTTGACGCCATTGAGAGTATAATGAACCAATTCATCTTCCATCTCCTGAAATTTGTTTCATTACCACCGTCGTCCTCATAGTTCAGCCACCCTTCACAAACCATCCACATCTTCATGGATTAGATCTGTCGCATCAGAAGCAGTGAAATCGTTTTCTCTCCGCTGGCTGACAACCATAAATGCATCAGCTATCGACACGCAGGAAAAAACTTTAACTTTGTCTATGACACATGCGATGCGTTCATGCAAGCTGAAACACAATAAGGAATGCCCATTTTCACCGGTAACCATTTCTTCTGTGCCTTTTTGTTTGAACCTCCAACAAAGTAGAAAGGCACAGTCACGGTCACGTCAGTAAAGTACACCAAAAACCCAGACTGAAAATATTCTAAATTAATTGGCCACATTAAGCAACAAAGGCCGCTCTGGGTTTAAATTGACAGTCACGCTTATTGCTGAACAGCGTGGGATAAAGGATCACAGGGGCTGTGTGATTTCACACTTTCAACCCTTTTCATTTGTCCCCCCCCCCTTGTAAAACTTATTCCACCAGAGGTAGGGCCCACATTAGTTTAAGCGGAGCAGAACTCAAGATCCGGGCAGGTGCTTTAACACCTGCAAACCATAGCTGTTTTTCCCCAAATCTCGTTTTGTCTTTTCTTTCCTTTTTTTCCCCATCTCCCTTCTCCACCTATGGATCATTTTTAATGCACTTAACTCCTTGTCACTGAGATTTCTCAATCCTACTCCCCGCCCTCACCGAGTTCTACAAGACCCGCACTGCAAAGTACCACGGCAAACAAAGAGAGGCCGAGAATACAATGGAAATGGACTTCACATTTAGTACAGCGGGTAGTCAGGTTTTCTTTTGGAAGGTGTGCCTCACGTTGTCACCCAGCAATTTTGCGGTAAAGCCAATGGGCGGAGACAGAAACCTCTGGAATAAAGAACACCATAAAGCCCGCATACAATTATTTAGTTTTGCAAAGAAACTTTTTTTTCTTGCCCATCATTCTTAAAAGCACCTCTTTTTTAGACTTAAACTATGTGTTACCCCTGTCCATCCTCAAGAATTACCTCATTTTAAACGTGTGCATATGTGGATATCTGCTTGTGATGATTTCTATGGAAGTCTTAGTTTAGCTACTGTAGTTATGTGTTCAGGAGCTCTGAATAAGGAGCTGTGAAGTCAAATCTCCAAAGGGACATCTCCCCCTGGTATGCTGAGGAAATTGAATTGGCGGTCTCTCCAACTCCCCTCCAATTACTGTGTATTTTAAAACTTGAATTAATAAGCCTGTGTCGACAGATGTCACCAAACATGGAGAAGAAGAAAAACAGATTCTCATAAAGGAGAACAAAAACTTGAAAGCTCTTCGCACAATATGATGCACGGCAAAGGCTTGCTGTGGAAATGAAATAAATAGATACACCCGCAGCTCCTCTTTCAAGCAATCTGGAAGAAGATATGTTTCTCTCTGAACATAATTGAGAGTGCAGCTTAGTTTTATGGGAACATTATTCAGAGGCGACAGGGTTGCTGATTTGCTATTATAAGTAACACCTATAAAGAGTCAGTCGCAAAAGTCTAATGAGCTCATTAGTGAATCTCAGAGCACCTGACTATTCAAAGTCCCTCTTCATCTGTGAAACACTGTGTACCAGAGAGCTATGGGCTGAAGTTTACAGACCACCTCACCCTCCGTTATTTTCTTGTTTTTTGTATTAATAGTCATATTTTCCTGTTACCAATTAAACTGGCCTTTGGCAACACTTTTCCAGGCTTTCTGAAGGTTTTCAAAGTTTTGGCTTTTGACAAAGACGCAATGGTACCCATGGGAGGTTCGCTGGCAAGAAGCCATTCTTGGGAAGTGGAGTTAAGTAAAAAATGTTTAAGTATGCTCAATGACACACGGACTAGACTGAATATCAGTGGTAACAGGTCTCATTGAGTTATGAGTCCTCCCCAGAGCCTGGATCTCAGCATTAGAGAAGCAGTTTGGCATCATCTTGAGGGAAAACTTAACAAAAGGCACCTTTTTGGGATGTCCATAAAAAAACCTGAAGAACTATTCCATACAAAAACACTGAGGAACTATTCCTCTAGATAGCTTAAAGAAGTGAGAAGGACATTCCAGGCTGTGTTAAACAATAAAGGCGATCACACCAAACAGGTCCTGATATTTCTGTTATGTCACATCGAGGACCTTCGGCCTCTTTACATGGAGGGACCGTTCAATTACCTGTCAGGGAGATATTCTCTTTTATTAACCCTGTGAATTCTCTGGTACACATTATTGCCTCCCAGGTCACCTAGCGCCTTATTAAGTCAACCTTTACCATTAGATTAGAGTCGTGTCTGAAACAATCAGTCTCTAAGTTGGGAAACAGCACCAGCATGGAACCCTTTGCCCCTTTAATGGCGTGGCACATCCTGGCACTTCCCAAAAAGTAACTAAAAAATTACCATTGACTCATCCCTCTATTTGTCTCTGTTTTACTGTCTTAATACGTATACTTTTGAGGATGGAGATGCCAAACTGTTGATTCACTGCATTCTGTGTTGGCCTCTAACGTGAAAGGTTGCAGGGTCAGATCGTGTTTAGACCAAGAGTCCCATGGCGGTTGTAGAAAAACTAAGAAGGACTTGGCAAGCCTTAAAAATGAAGATTTATTCTATTTGACAAGCTGTGTTGCTTGTTAAATTGTTCATTGGATTGTAATTTAGAGTTAAACTCATCTCCTCTTCGCATTTCTCATTTGCATGTTTATTGCCTGTCAAAGATGCACAGTAGCGTGGTTTAAAGGGTCAATCAATGGTGTTCAAACACACGGGAGCCCCTGGCCACAACCTAAATGGTGATGTCACGGAAAGACAGCTTAGAGGAAGATCAAAGTCACTTCAACGGCGGCCGGCGTGTTGTGATTTTCATCCTGCACTCTCTTCCTGCCTTGTCAACGACATCAGCCACGGTGAAATCTGATCACCAACAGTAGCTCTGTTGGCATCATGAGCCACACTGCTCCATTCAGATTCCCCTCCAGATCTGAATCAGTTCACAATCATCGCAAATATGCATGTCTTACGACTCACATTTACTGACTTTTACTTAGCTGCCCACTGAAACGACCCTCCTGCGTGCAGAAGAACCTTTCAGTGTGCGTTGTCTCATCAATTGGCGTATTTCCATCATGTCCCCTGCCTGGCTGCTAGCTTTTCGTAAAAAAATCAGACGATTTGAGCTGAATTATGACTACTTAGTGCTGCTATTACAGGAAAAATGGCACATTACCATTGGGATTACCATGGGATAAAACATTGTCTGTTTACATAGAGTTCTTCAATCTACTGGCATTGACCCTGAGCATACCCCTTTACGTACCCCCTCAAATGGAAATGTTGGAAAAGGGGTGTGGTGACATATCTCAAGGGATTCTGTTGGTTGGAAATCACAGAAAAGCGTCAGTTGATAAGATTTACCTCACTAATTTATAAAAGGGGAGCACAATAAAGATATTGCATAGGATTCTGAGGTGACCTGCTAACGAAGCAGCAAACTCAAGTCAACATGGACCACCTGCTCGTTGCGTCTAGAAACAGCGAAAGGGTAAATGAGGACGCTCAGTGGAGTCTTTCCCATGTCTAGAAACAAACAGATCCAGAATTGGGCATCTTAAACATAGTATGATGTTAATCCTAATCTTTTCTTTTTTTCTATGGTGTAGAACCCATCTTTTCACCTGATCTCCGTGTATTTAAAGCTCGTGCGTGGTAAGAACATATCTGCCAGAAGTCAGTTTTATTGGTATACGTGGCTACATTTTCTTGTAAATGAGGTTATAAAAGCCCCTTTTCCACGTTTTTAAATATTCATTTGGGGCCCTTTTTCTGAGTTGTTATTTCCTTTGGATTATTTATGTTATTTTCCTACTTTACTTTTACATATTTTAACCGCTCTTTTAATCTCAGGGAGTGTGGTTCATGCAGCTACTGCCTACAGAGTCTTTCGGTGAAGCAGTTATTATTACTAAAGGGACTAGCATCACCATGGAGCTAGTGCCACAATTAAGTGCTGTAGGAACTGTATCCTGCTGGTATACCTTTGCATATATATGCCATGAAATGAGATTGTACCCTCGGCTATTACTGTGACTCCTTCTCAGACCACAGTAATGTGGATTTATCTGCTCGAACTCTGCTGTAACTGCTGTACTTTTGACAAAGAAGGGCTTGAAACATAGAGCAATGTTTAGACGCCTGCTTTCGCAGCACCGACCGACAGAGTGACATTGTGAGATGAGGCCTGCAAAATCAGCTTTCTATCCACATGTGGTCAGATAAGCCCTTTACACAAAAGTAAAGCCAAAAAGGGTGATTACGTATCCGCTGGTTTCAAAGCAGCAGAGATGGATGGGAGGTTGTGAGTGGTACATTCCAACAGTACCTTAGATTTTTACATTTGTAAGATATTTACACATTTTTATTCATTGAGAATTAGACTGTTGAGAACCTGGCAGATGTCAGGTGGTCCCTGTAGAGTGTCACACTCACTTAATAAAAGAGCGGTCAAACGGTCAGCCGCTATGTTTCAGCCTGTTTTATTTGTTTGGTTTTTTTATCCGTAACAACGATAACGGGATCCTTCGTCAGAGCAGATCAGAGCAGCAGTGAAGTCAAATATGTTTTGTTCGGAAAGCTTTCTTTTATTCACTTGGAGCTTTGCTTTTTTTGTCCAAAAAAAGAAAAAAAGGGAGCTGAAAAGCATCCAAAAGTTGCTGACAGAACTGAGTGTTCCTTCCACAGCATCAAGTGTGATCTCATACAGCCAAGAGGGTGGTCTGATGTCCCTGTGTGTATTTAGGTGTTTGTGTAAGAGAGAATGACCAGGAGCTGTATAGAAGATCTGCATGTCCTTTCACAAAAGTATTATAAAGGTAGTAAAAAAAAATACGAAACTCAGTCATATATATTTTAATTTGATTTCACTTTTTAAAAATATATAGTTCATACAGTATATATATATATACACACTTTGTTATTCGAATTTTTCTGTGGAATTAATAAAGCTTTATTTTTCTTTTCATTCAGGTATTCTTTTTCCTTTGATGTCCTCTCTTTATTACTGAGCACACTTCTTTATAAGAGATATATATCGCAGTGCAATTCAGAAATTCACATGGAGGTCAGCGAGGGTGCAAGTAGCCACACAAATCCAATTTCAAAGAAAATGACAGAGGAAAAAAGGATATGAGTTATTTCTAAACAAACATGTGTATATATATATATATATATATATATATATATGTATATATATATATATGTGTATATATATATATAAAATCTGTATGAATATTTCCACACATGATAACATTCCAAATGCCTTTGTAGGTAAACAGAATTTAAATGGTCATGTTTATGTTGATGTTTATGCATTTAGCAGACGCTGTTATCCAAAGCGACTTACAAAGTAGACACAATTTTACAGTTGTCATCAATATGACAATAAGCAAGAGAGAGAGAAGGAATTGCAGAAAGAGTAGTAGGGCGGTACTGGGTAACATGGGTAACAGTCAGGATAAGAGATGCTCTTTGAAGAGGTGGGTCTTTAAGAGTTTCGCTGCTGTTCTTATAACGCTTGGTAGGTCATTCCACCATCTTGGAACAACACATGAAAACAGTCCGGATTGTCTTAAGTGTGGTGTAGGCACTGCTAGACAACAATCTGTTAATGACCGGAGTGACCAAATTGCGACATAAGCGTTTGCAAGAGGGTTCAAGTAGACGGGAGCCGTAACCTCAAGCACTTTGTAGGCTAGCATCAGGGACTTGAATTCAATGCGGGCTGCCAGGGGTAGCCAGTGAAGCTCTATGAACAGTGGGGTTGACATGTGATCATGAAACTGATCTGAAATGCTTCCTTTGGATCAGAAGCTCAATCAAGGACAGACGGACAGAAGCAAAGTAAAAGAAAGGCCCTTTATTCTATGTGCCTAGAACAAAGATCCACCATAATATTTTTGTGTCCTGTCACAATGTCTCATAACATGGGGGAGTTTTTCACAAAATGTAACCAATATAGCATATGAAATCTAGTCCTCTCAGTTTCCAAACTCAGTTAAAAAAAACTTTTTTAATACGGTATATTATAACCCAATGGTGCCCCATTGACAAGGCACTCACATTTTTATGATTCTGCAAAAGGCAATAATACATCTTGGTTTTAAACATTCCTTGCCTCCTTCTGTTTTTAAACTGACTGGAGAAATTCAGTGGCTTACCTCTCACTGCCCTCTCATTGACCCTGTCCATAACTAATAAAGAATTCATGCCAGTAAAGAGTAAGTGGATGCTTAATGTCATGACGTGATTTCAGGCTATGCGATGCGCATGAATATCCGCTTTTCTTACAGTCTGACAGCTGCTTAATGTTACGTCACTACTTTCAGTAGATTTGACATTGTACAGTGTACAAATATGAATGTGACTACATGCAAGGGAACGACAAAAGACGAAAGGGGTGCTAATGTGAATATCCAGGCCAACGAGAATGATTTTTTTTTTCAGTGGGCCCGCAACATGAGCCATGCTGTGATCTATTTCCACTCTGCCACTGGAACTGCTCGCCAGCCTCGTCACGTACGATGTCCTCCACCGATACAGGAGATGTTTGTGAGAGCGTTGTTCACATGTGTGTTTGTTGTCCACAGGGTAGGAATTCCGAAAAGCATCAAATGCGGGTAGGAGCCAATTCTCAGTTTAATATTTAATTTTTGCGGAGAGCGGTGTCTCCAGAGGGCTCGGGCTTATATATCCTTCTGAAATCAAGCTCATTAGCTGGAGCTGGTTTGGCTGTGCATGGCGACGGCACTCTTCTGGCAAAACAGCACAGGCCTCACGACATCACAGCCACGAGCTAAACAGCCAATATGTGGCCGATCAATCTCATCTGCGGTGCTCATACAGACTCCCATTCACAATGCTTATGGGCATGCAGCTGATTAGCAGTAACCCAGTTCAGTACCATCCACCACATGTAGGTCACTGTAATCCAGAACCCCTGCGGTGCTGATGATAGCGGAGGTGGTGTGCGTGTGTGTGTGTTTGTGTGAAGGATAATACGCGGGCTAAAAAACCTTCTAGGTTTCATGCAGCAGCACTGCCAGGCACCTCGCCGGGGCCCGGCTTTTGAGAATCAAAAGCCATTCACGGCCGAACAAAAAAAAAAAAACGATGTACGGTCACGGTTTTAAATCAACACGCATTTCCACATTGCGTAACGCAATTCCGTGTTATGGAGCTGAACTTTTGTTAGGCAGCTGCTGCTGCTTATGACAGCAAGATCAAAGCGACCCTTAACACAGAAACGCGGTGACTTCTGAAGTGAATTGTGTTTTTCCGTAAAAGAAAGAAATCTTGTGTTCAGGGGCAGGACGATATATAAAATAAAAAAAACTGATTTCACTTCATGCAAACGTGGTTGTTGCTGAGTAAACAGAAGCATGGCCTAGTGGGGTTCTTCCAGATGGCTGTTGCACAGTGTTTATGGTTCAAAATAAGGCCATTAGTTTCTGAGGCTGCAGGCCAGCTGGAGGTTGATTATAAATGGGAGCAAAATGTTAAAAAGTTAACAGATATCTGATGTTGGGGACAAGGAAAACTGGAGTTTAGCCCTCGCAGTCATGATTCATGAGTCTTTTTATTTTTTCAGCCTCGGGAGCTGTGTGTGTTTGTGTGTATCATTTCTTAATGTTCTCAGCCCTGGCCATCTGGAGCCTCCCTCCTTTTTTGCCTGAATTCTGTGTATATGTGGGAGTGACAGTCGATGACCCTTACCTCATAAAAGGTCCCGCTTATTTGCCTTGTCAGTTCTCCACTCAGCGCAACATAATTTACTTTCCCTCTGTGGTAAACATCAGCTTGAATTATATTGCCAAGTTTCTCTAAATCTATCTGTGTCCTTAACTAATCTTGTGTCCTTTGTGCTTATCTTGGAAATCATCTGCAACTCAAGTTTAAGATGGACCCCAAAGAGCGTTTCCCAGAAATTTGTAAAACCTCACCACGCCAAACCATTGGATATCCTGAAAGGGATCACCTGTTGGCATGGTTCTTTAGTATGTTTTGGTAGCTGCTAAGGCTTGATTCACAGCTTTTCACCCTTTTTTCACCTGAATGTGGCTTGAGATTGGCTTGAGATTAACCTTGAATTGTTGAATGACTCAGTCTGGTCTTGGTCTAATGAAATATGAGACTTTAGAACAGACCAAGAGAAAGAGGTGGAGAGAAATGAGTTCGAGTGATGAATTCATTTCCAGTTAATTCGGTGCCTACTGGGGTATCTGGTGTAGTCTCTCATTCCGAATCATCTGAGCCACTGGTTGTCCTTGGTCCTCCCTGGTTCAAAACACACAATCCCCATATTAACTGGCAAACTGCTCACATATTAAGATGGGCTCGACACTGTCATGAAACTTGTCGAACCCAATGGGCTAGGTGTTATGCCAGGTAGAGCAGTCTTCAGTCTTTTGCTGTCACTAACTTGGTCCCTTGATGCAGAACCTGGAGAATATCTATTTAGTTTGTTCTTAAGTTCCTATGTAAAGGGAATGGATTTTTTGGAGCGGTAAAGCCTCGTTGTGCTACAAATCTGCATAGAAAACGACAGTTAGTGCCTCAACCCAAGCGTGCTGAGAAATATGAGTTTGTGAAATACCATGGTCTAACTGCTCTCCTTTTTGGTATAAATTAAACTGAAAATAATTGTAACTCCCAAAATTAGCTTTGTCTGTGATGTTTTGAATCCGTTTCACTTTCTTTATGCATCACACATGTTAGCCAATGGAGAAAATGCATCGCTAAAGACTATTTAACAGTCTGTGGACACTAGCGGAAACCAATTTTCCCAACACAGAGTTCAACTTAATGTTCAACATTGAGTTGAACATTTTTTACTTAAACAATGTACTTGAAGTACTTAAGTCTTGCCACAAAAATGGTAAGAAAAACAAAATGATGCTTAATGTGGTAGTGCTTTTGTGCTTTTCAGAATACTAACAGCAGTTTTCGTATTATTGACTTTGATCTAAGTAAGACATTCATTTGATTACGATATGTAAATGAGAAAGATGCTCAATATTGTCTCATTAGCATGTAATAAAGCATACTCAATTAATGACTCATGCCCCCATTATGTCTCCCTACGCAATTTAAATGAGACAGATAGACAGAACATTAGCCCACTTAGGTCATGCCCTGGGATATCAGCTTCAAAAATAGACTGAATCAACACAATGCGACATACAATGAATAAAAAAAGCCTTAACAACCATGAATAGATAACAACCAACAAAAGACTCATAAATAACTGCAATACTCTAAACAATACCAATAAGATTGAAAACCAGAAACCACTAAGACAGACATAAGAAAAATACCCTAAGTAACTTAATAAGGCAACTTTTGCTTGAGTTTGACACTAATCGTTGCCTTTGCCTTAAAGGGGTTTTGTGCATTCTGAACAGAAGCCAAACAGAAGTTTCTGGCTTTGGCTTACTTAATGACTGTGTGAGGTCAAATTAAATACCCATAAGCATCCCATAAGCATTTAGGGTTTGAGATAAATTAAAGGGGGGCGTAGTATTGCAAGCTTCGTCTTAACGGAAAGCCCACAGTCCATGACTGTTCTGTTGGATGTTTATTTATTGTTTGGATAACTTAATCTAATAAATATATTACTCCACGTATAAACAGTTAGTGACTTCTTTATTATCCACAATATGATACACTAATATCCTGTAAGAAACCACTACCTTCAGCAGAGAAGGGTTTCAGGAGTGGATTAATGTGAGCTCTCAAACCAACTTTGTATTGATTGTGCTCTGACACTTCCTTGTACGAGGACAAGTAGACCCAAACCAACCAACCAAAACCAACCCCCACAGCACACGACAGATTGTTTTTTTAAACCTGTCACCCAAGTGAGCCCAGAACTAAATCGCTAAATCGGTTCAAAGCATACAAAGAATAAAGACCTACACATATTAGACTGGGCTACAATGGAGTTTTTCACTGATAATGGGTAAGAAAAAAGGAAAAAAAAGTGCGACTGATGGCGAGCGCATTTTCTGTGACAATAATTCCCGTTTGATCTAATTCCATGGCAGAAAAAAAAAAAAAAATTGGTTTGGATGTCCAGGGAATCAGATTAAATACCGACAGTGATTCTGCTCCACCCCAAACTCCTTCCTGATCAACATTTCATAATACGGACAAGTCTGCTTTGTCATCTTTTGTGCACGTCTTTTACAACCAACTGATAGTGGAAAAATGCACTGAAAGGAACATCGGCGCGAGCCTTTAAGGACTAAAGCCAAACACAAAAACATCTGGACGATACACAATGCATGACGAGGGAACGAGAGAAACAACACAAGCACTAAACAAACCCTTCCCTGCGAAATCAATAACAGTAAGACCTGAGTGCAGGTATCAGTGCACGGAGGAGACAGTTACGGCGCGCCGTGTGAATAGAGATTAATAAGATTAGAGGGATTGTGATGCGGGCCAGGGCATCTGGCAGCAAGCTTGGCCTCAGGGCACACGCTGACCCAACAGCCCAATAATGCAGAAACGGGTTCTGCCTGCAACCTGTCAGCTCTGCAATCAAAATGGAGACGGGAAATCATCCGCCTGAGTGTGCCCTCCGACTGAGTTCCTTTACAAAATCCAACATGGGAGACGACGCAGGGAAGACCAGAATAATGGCTATGTTTAAAGTAAGATGGATTTGGACCAAAAGAAAAAAAAGGAAAAAGCCAGGTTTTATTTACTTGCCTGTCACATTTATGCATCAAACTCAATGTATGACTGATATGGGACACTAGTAAAGTAATTTATTAACAGTAGACATATACAAATACAGACAAAAGACAGTTTGTAAGAGCTAAAGGTTTCGGGGTATTATCAACATTATTCAGCCTGTTTTACTTCCTTAAGGATTTTTAACAGCTTCCCCTGCATAGAAACTATGTCTGATGAGGAAAAAGGCCAGACTTTTAAATTCAGTAATATGTCTCCTCTAGATCCATCTATTTTTCCTACTGTCTTCAGGACTTGCCATTTATCAGACACTGTTGATCTGTTTGCTACTTCTTTGGTCTTCCACTGGTCCAATTTGCTCAAATATTTTACAGGGAACACCAAATGCCACACAGGGATATGGCAGGGGTTTGGTTAACAACTCTTTGGGGAATGTCTTTGTTGGTGCAGAAACAATTTAATGCCTGTCAGACTGCGTTTGGCACTTTTTCTTGGTAGATTCAGTTCAGTAAATGAGAACTAAATATGGCTTTGTAACAGCACACTGGTGACATAGTGCTAAAAGATAGTCAAAACTGTTTCTAGTTGTATGTCAGCACTGCGCACAACACTGTTTTTTCTTGTAAATTAGATGTTTCTTTGTACTGTTTTTTGCCCATAGACCAAACAGGAATATAAGGATTAAAAACACACGCATCTGATGTGGAGAACTGACATTGTAATAAAAAACTAAGCTGAAGATGATGAATGATTGTCATTTTTTAATCCATTAATTTGTCCTGGGGTTTTTCTGTACATTTCTGTTTAATGATAATTTCCTTTAAAGCATCAATAGCAGATAGATAAAACAAAAAGTTAAAAATTCTGGCAAGTCAAACGCATAAAGATGGAAGTCCAGCTGTGACTATTCATAAAATATACAGTTATTAATACCACTGGGGATGAATAAAGTATTTTCATCCATATATTATATTTTATTAATGAATCAAGTAATTTATGTTTTTGTGTCTAACCAAGACAGAAGATAAGACTTTTCTTCACTTCAATAGAAAAAAAGTCTGAACCAACAGCATAGCACTGCCAAAAAAAGACAAAAAAAAAAAAAACAAATGGAAAAAAGACCTTATCTCCTACATGGATGTCGATGCTGTGCGACGTGCTTTCTTTGTCAGTCGTACATGACGTGCATGCTGCCTGATCAAAGCCTCTGTGTCACATATGACTGGATTCCTGGTTTGTCTGAAGGCGAACCGAGGGGCGTGATGTTCTAATAATACACTCGTCGTAATGATCCTGTTAACAAACAAGCCTGAGCAAAGCAAAAAAAAAACAAAAAAAGAAATTCCAGTGGAATAGCTGCTCTCTGTATATGTGTACCTGTCGAGTGACCGTGCTGAACTAAGCCGCCTTAATTGGCAGCCCACCTGCTGCTGAGCGGTGGGGCGTCGGGGGCTGAGACTCCTGCCTGTCTCAGAAGTGGCTTTTCCTGGCGACTGATTATAATTACGGCCCTCTCTGCGAATCCTCGCCTTCCTGGGTGGGCCAGTTTACATGCCGGGCGGGGGCTTAGATGACGGGGTAACGCACACAAAATGCACTCGAACACACGGGAGAAAGAACAGAGAGCACACACCCGCAGTCATTCCTTCATTTCTCCCTCAGCCCTGTCCTTCGGCGGTGGCTAGGGGAGTTTGACTAAACCAGTTAATTAGACGAGATGCACTGGCTTTCTGTGGAGGAAGCATAGAGGAGAAAATTGGATAGTGGGAGGGAGACGAGAGGAAACGCATAATGTGGAAGGTGCAAATATACATTTATGAGGAATAAATAAGCAAAGCCTTTCTGCCTCAGTAGGAATTAAGAGGGTAAGTATAAGCCAGGTGCTGCTAAGCAAATACCCTGAACTCATTTGAATTGAGCGGGCGTGAGCAGCTCTGCAGAAGCCCACGCTTTGTGAGCTCGCTGGTCTGGAGCATTCGTTTGCCTCTTCACACAATGACCAAGGTGGACGGGCACGGGCAGCGATCGAGCCATTTGTGTCGCCAATAAATTCTGGATAGGGGTCATAAAAGCCAGACAAACTGGAATCTGTCATTCTAGATAAGTTAAGACACTAAGGACATGAGTGGGTGCCCATGCATTTTTACCTCAAGGACAGAGACGGCGCCTCAGGCTCATTAGCTGCATGTCAAAACTCGAGAGGCCTCAGTTAGCATGCTAAATGTTGCAGCTTTTTTTTTTTTTTTGGTATCCAGTGGTGAAACCTCCCCCAAAACAAAATTATAGCTCAAGTTAAGTTTCTATTGTTCTATGCACACAAATTTCCTTGAAAGATAGATCGGAACAAAGGGCAGACGTTGGGTCATAATTTACACACTGTATGTGCTTTATGCAGCCACGGGTCATTAAACTCTGCATGACAGTATTCTACAGTCTAATGCAATAATGTCTGTCTGGCGGGTAAAGATTCACTTGAATTTAGTCATGCAACACGACAATGACTCACACACGCACAAAGTCAATCTAAAACCGTATTGCCAAATAGTAAAAACGCGTTAAAACTTTTTTGGCACAGTACCCTAGTTTTTTGTAGTTTCCTTTTGTCCTGGGGCAAATTTGATCACATTTGCGACTTAAATATTTAGGAAAATCATTACAAAAATTAGAAAAACAAACAGATGGAACATCCTAAACATGGTGGCTAGAAACGTGAAGTCTGACAGCAAAAGGCACCTGCAGTGTTTGCCAGGTTAGATCTGAGAAAACATTACCCAGGAGTGTGAAAGGGGGGTAAAAAAAAAGAACAAATGGCAGCTTCCACATGTGGAAAATGCATAGCCTGGAGCCCACTGACATTTCCTCCCACTCGTTGATCAATCCCCTTCCTCTCTCACACTTTCAGCATCTCTCCTCACTCTGCCTCTCATCACTCTCTCTTTGCCAAATCATATGAGGCCCGATTTCCTTTCAAGTGCCAACTTGTGTGTCATAGATGTAACTGGCAACACGCCTCTTTGTTCTGCGTAATGAGGCGGAACAGAGGTTAAGTGTGTACGTTATGATTTCAAAAAAGCCCCGCATTCGGAATGCGAGTGGAGGGTTTCACTTTCCGCGTCTGGAACCAAAAGCAGGGCACCTGAAAGACGTTGGCAACGAGGACAACTGACTATTCAGCTGCACCTCGCTTGTTCGCGCTAGCCTGTAGCTAATGGGATTTTCTGCTGCTTTTAAGTGTTGCTGACAGTCCCACAGAAGCATGAGCCTCGAACAGTGACTTGTCGCGGTGTTAAGCACCGATCCATTCCCATATCCGCAGTATAAAAACCCTTTATCTCGGCTAAAGCTCTTGAATGCACGGTTTTAAATCTGATCAAATGAGATCAAAAGAACAAAAAATCCCAACACTTGTTCCAGTGAATATCTGACAAACCCGTGACAAATAGCAAACGTATTACTCAGGATAACAGAATTGAAAAAGGCAATGCTGTGTCTGGTCGTAGAATGTCCCCAACATCCCGTCTTGAGGGGCGATCGGGGAGTTTTCAAAGATCCAAAAAGTTGCAAAAGTGTGGGAGGGAGCGGCAATTCACCAGCATGATCATTAGCGTCCAAGGCTCAGCGATGCATGTGGCCGGTGAGAGATGTCTCCCGCCGTGCGATCAAACCGAGAAGCTACTGCAGCGTGAACTGCTAGAACTCTTTTTGGCCCGCACCTGCAGAGTACGGCGGGTGGAGCATGACAGTGGTTCCTAAAGCTGCACCTGTAAAGAACATTTAAAAAACCCTGTGAGTGCCTGAGGTGAACGTCGAAGTTCCACAACCAGACCACTAAAGCAATAAAGTCAGAACTGTTCTGGGTCAGAAAGAATTAAACACCCGACGTCTGTGTCTGTATCTGTGTTATTTAACTTGAGACGAGGTGGTGGGAGATTGCACCATGGTGGACGGGGGGAGAGTGTGATGCTCGCAGGATCTGTTTTGCTCCGCTGGGACATCTCTGTGTTACCCTGATACCTCTCTGGCAGGCCCTACATATCCCCTGAGGTCTGGTGACAGTATTCACTGATGGCATTGGCCTCTCGCAGCAGCATAGCACAGCTCACTGTGCAAGCCCCCCTTACCCCACACCCCCAGTTTTGACTGGATGAACTGAAGCAGCAAAATCTTTAAATTATTGACTTGGTTACACTGCCTATCTCAATTCTTGTTTTAAAGTCACACTTTATCAGCGATTAATTCCCTCAAACCTGCCTTGGCTCTTAAATAATTCAATAGCTTTTTTTTCCCATGAATATTATAATTTTGCTCCATCCTCTCAATCCTCCTTCACCGGCGGCTGGAACTACCAGCGTCCAGCATATTTAAATATACAAATAGAACGCTGTGGTTAGCACCGTCGCCTTACAGTTCTTCGTTCAAATCCCTGGAGGCCCGGGAGCCTCTCTGTCTGGAGTTTTTCACTCTAAATTGCCCCTTTGAGTGAATGTGAGTGAGTTGGTTGGTTGGTGCGGTTGGTTGTCTCTGTGTGGGCCCTGTGATGGACTACTATCCTGTCTAATGTGTATCCTGGTTCTTGCCCTGTGTCAACTGGGATAGGCTCCATGTCCATGGATGGACAGAACAGATCAGAACTACTACTTTAAACAATGTTTTGGAAAATACACCAATTGATACTTGAGAGCCAAGTTTTGTTGCTAGCTAGCTTGTGAAATTAGTTGGAGCTTAGCTTAGTTAGCTTGCTCCGACACTGTTCCTCTGTTAGCTTTGTTTCCACTACTGCTGCCTTATGTTTGTGCAATGCCCTCTTCATAGCTAGCATTTTATGCAAATTCTTAAACCGTACTTGCAGATTAATTGTAAAGCCTCACAATATAGTCAGAATTGGCTTCTTTAATGTTCTTCAAGAAATATTCGACAAAGTCATGTTCGTCAAGTCAAGACTTATTTTGCCGGTTCAAACAAACAAACCTGCATCGAATCTTGACAGATCAGAAAAAGCTCACAAAATAACAGGCCATTTCTTTTTTTAAATCTTGTTTCAGAGGCAGATTTACTGTAAACTGTGAACACTCAAAAACATATGTTGGAGAAAAATGGAATTGACTCAATAGACTACAGACCGTTTATTCAACGGTACCGTCAGAAGCAGCGAGTACTTTCTGCGAAACATGTCCCTTGGGTTCTGGCTCTTTCGTCTCCGTTGTGTTACTGTGCTTTGTGTCTTATATCCTGTGATCTTTTCCCTCAGTTTCTCTTTCTCACTGTGCTCCGCATGCTGAATTAACCGACCACCTGAATCAGTCATGCTGACGTCAAACTGCCCTCAGACTCGTGGAATCAATAGATTTACCCCGAGACTCAACGGTTAGCTCAAAAGACTTTTCCTTCCCTATTAACCTGAATAAGAAAGTTAAAGTTCTTTTGAATTCTCCCTTGCTTTGTTTTAGCCTGACTGTCAAAAAAGAATTGTCGGAGCGCAGAATTTGGAGTTTCCGTTAAAAAGTCTTACATAACTGAACAAAATAGAAAGGGCATCAAACTGATCAAATCTTTGGTCCTATCTGAAGGATAGCGCCGACTTGCTGAAGTAATGTGTACAGCCAAGATTATTACACATTTTGCGGAATATATAAAGGCCAGGAATGTTACAATGAGTATACAAACTTATGTGAAAGGAAATACATCTATATGTTTGTATTAATTTGTGTGTGTGTTTGAGTGTGTGTAAGGTCTCGAGCAGGTCAAGTTTTCATATTCCCGTAATAGTGTGTGGGTAATTTAACTGTCCCTAAACATGTAACTGATGTGGTTATTTGCAAACTTTTGTTGATATCCCTGAGCTGGGATTGGCGTCTGCCGCTCTCTTCTTTTACCTTGATTCTGAGCGTTACAATAAACTTTTCGGGTGATGAATGAATGAATGGTGAAAGAATTGTGCCCCGAGCAAGTCTACTCCAGCGCTAGGGGAACAAAATGTAAATGTAAAAAAAGGAATTGTAACATATTCAATCAAAAATGACATTAATGACAGCATCCCACTGCTAATGATAATTGGAAAAAGTTCATTACCATAATAAAAATGTAAATATGCTCTGTGAAGCCTATTTATGTGCATCAGCAACAGCCCTCCTACTCATGCATATGATCATTATTTTCATTATTGTCTCATTCGTTGAAGCTGTAATTATTAACCCACATCGAGCATCTCCCAGGTTCTGGGCTACCGGAGGGGAAGCAGAGTGGGATCTCTGTGATCCCACTAAACCTCTCTCACATGAGAGGAAATGACTCTCACTGAAGCAAAAAGAAAAAGCAATGGCAACGGCTAAAGCATGCATAACTGTGAACCACAAATCCTCCTGTTGTCTGATTATTCTTGGTTTCTTTTCACTGATTTTTGCCCTCTAAATCTCCACTTTGTGCTCTGACCGTTTTTTGTTCGAGGTGGACACTTTGAGCGATGTTTCCCCGCTCCTAAAAGCACCAGATTTTTCCTTCCCAACAATGTTTTGAAGACAATCGGCCATGTCGAAGCAAGCAATCTCATGCCTGCAGCTGAGTTTTCAATTACAGATTTCAAAATCTCTGATTGACACGAGTATCTGCGTCAGTTTTTGTGTTCCTTTGATTACTCAACATTACCGTTAATTAAAGCCAAACTTCATAAAATAAGTTGGATTCTATTGACTTACATAAAAAAACTTGCTGTCCATTCTGTTTGATGAATAAGTAACCATACTGATAGTGTCTCGTTGGGTTAGCAGGTAGCCACGGAAACCGTGTGCACCATGCTGTAACGGCCTGTCTCCATTCGCGGGTGGATATGAAAGAGCATGTCATAACAGCTTTTGTAAACTGGCAGGCTCGCTAGCCATCTGAAAGAGTGAAGCCTCTGTCAGCCAAACCTCAAAGGAGCGAACCCATCAGTGTTTGAAGTATTATCCAACCGCACGGACTCACGAGCACTGACCTCTGAAAAGCTCGTACCACTTTAACATCCTGCTCAACCACATGATGGGTTACATTTAAACCGACCATGCGCTCTGTCAGAGCATACATTAAACTACTTTGAAAATTTAGCTTGGGTATGAAATGCTAAAGGAAGGCAAACATCACACTTTTCCCATGAATCACCCACCCCATCCATCTGTGAAAAAAAGAGCTTTGATTATGGTTATCAATGCTCCAAGGAAGCTCCTTATCATTAGCATAAATACCAAGGGATCAAATGTTTTCATGTAAAATCCCATCCTCCCTTGCCTACCAATCGTATGCAAATGCTTTGATGTTAAATTAACTTCATAAGATTTTTCTACCTTATAATTGTCATTATCTAAGCTATATAATGACGGGAACTAAAAATAAAGACAACTTGTTCATCCAGTTTAAAACTCTGGTCTGCTGAAAGACATATCTATCTATCTATCTATCTATCTATCTATCTATCTATCTATCTATCTATCTATCTATCTATCTATCTATCTATCTATCTATCTATCTATCTATCTAT
>CAJRST010037777.1:14889604-14911955 GCA_907169785.1 Menidia menidia | reverse complement strand
TATCTATCTATCTATCTATCTATCTATCTATCTATCTATCTATCTATACTTGTATCTATACTTACTCTCTGGGTAATAGAGGGAGACAACATTATGCCGGAGCCTTAGCAAAACAACTTTTTCTGAGGGGGTTCATGATAAATACATTAAAGATTACATCTCAGAGAAACCATTGGAACTCTTGGTTTGCATCTTAAACTTTCCATCAGCGTCTCAAGCTAAATTTGTTCTGGGAAATAACTCAGATATGGTGCAGCGGGCTCCAACTGTTAGCCTCGAACAAGAACAAAAAAAGAAAGAAAAAGAAAAAGGCAACCCCAGGGGGGAAGCACTCTGTTCCCTCTGAAGGAGTAAAAAAACAACAAAACAAAGACAAACCAGCCATCTCGGTCCGTCCCCATAAAAAGCGCACACACTCGGCAAAAGAGACTCACTCACCACACTTCTAAGAGGGGATGGAGGCCGACAGATGACGCTGACAACGAAATGGAAGCAGCGTTGAAGAGCTATTCGAGAGGCGGAACGTTCACCGAGCCCTGCGCGGATCCTGAGAACTTCCCAGATTTAAATAGCCACCGCCACTGTGAACTGAGCGGGACAAATTAAACATACAGAAGAGAGCCGACACCGAGGCGACACTGATTACCAACGCAGAGTGTCAAGAAGTGAGATGCCGTTTGGGCCCGGCGCCTCTGAATTCTTTAGGGCCTTGTTCTGACATAGTGAAGACGGCAAATATATGATAGCTGTGCAAAAGGGGGCACATCTCTGGACAGTGAAGTGTGTGTCAGAAAAGCTCAGAAGGACAAAATTCACCCGCAAGAGCAGCTTTGACGAGCCAGGGGGGGGAGAGTGAATATTTTTACATAGTTCCGTCACTCCACAGCCTCGGCTAAGATGGCAGATTATTCAGTCCTATTTGTCGAATGCACTCCCATTTATCATCCGCGGTGAGCACGGAATGTAAGCCTCCTCTCCCGGACTAATCCACAGAGGATTGCACCTTTGGGCCATTAAGTGCCATTTGCATTAAGGGGCCGTTTCTTTTATTTGCCCGGCCGCAGTCATTCTGCACAGCCCAACTTGCTGCATAATGTCACAAAGCCACTTTATGTAACGAGTAGAACATTTTTTTGAGGGTGGGGTGGCTGGTGCACTGGAATATTTGCAGGCTTCACTGTCTTGTTATGCCAGGATTTGACAGGCACTGTTAGGAGCATGTTCCATTCACTAGGTGCAGTCAGTGAATATTGTTCTTTTTTCTGCATTGCTGCTTTGGCTTTTGGATTCCCTAAATATGGGCTTCTGTCTGAATATGAATAAAAATAGGGCGGGGAGGGGGGGTTTGTGTAAAATAGTTGGGCAGGTATTTGACATAGAGACTCGGAATGCATGACATCTTATTTTTCTAAAAATAAATCTGAGGCACATCTATCACATGTATCTTTGGTGATGAATGGATGAAAAGTTGCCATTTTTCCTAAAAATGTACCCTAAATCAATTATCCCAACAGTAATTAAGTGTCTAAAATTTTATTTCGAAGTCAGTAGAAACCAGCAGTGTTCCCTGCCATGAAACATCTGACACCCCTGAACTGGTTCCAGTTCAGCTCAGATGGAGTTTTTTAGTCAGAATTTCAGCTTCTAAAAATAGAAACAAAGGAACAAAAGCATCTTTACAGAGAGTCACTCCTCCCAGTGACGAGGTGCCCCCTCGAGCAACAAAAAAAGCATTCAGCATGGCTGCCATTGCTAATTGTAGTTATTATCATCTCAACTTAGAAGTGGTTGCTTTAGAAAAGGATGTCTACAACTTACAAGAACCCAGCTCTGCCGATATATCTTTTTTTTTCTCAAGGTTAGTCAAAGACTAAATGCCTTTAGTATCAAAATGAAAAAACAAAACAAAAACTAGAAATAATATTCTGGTCCTGGAAGCAAAAGTTCATATTTGAAAGAAAATGTGCCAAATGTACCAGCACACAATTCCACAAATCCTGAAAAATGTTTCATTTTTGGTAGAAAAGCCATTGAGATTTGTCGTCCTATAAGCGTTACATTAACACAAAGATTAAAGTTTTTGGTTTGGTTTTGTCAGGGCTTGTCATTTCCTGTTTTATTTTGAAATTGTAACTCTCCCCGGGTTTCTGGTCACTTGCTCTTCCTCTTGTGCCTATTTCCTACCTGTTCCTTGTTTGCCATCTTGTGTCCTTATAGTCTGCGTCTCCCCTTGCTTTGCATGTTGGGTCAAATCCTGCAGCTCTTAGGTCTTGTCGTTTCATGCGAGTCACAGTCTTGTATTGATTTTTGTCCTCTCCAAAAGAGTTTTTTTTTTTTTTTTTTTCATAGCACAGCCAATTTCTTGCCATAGGGTTTTGGTTTTCCTCCTAAGTGGAGTTATTTTTTTGTTGTATTGTTTTATAGCCTTGTAGTTCCTCTGTTTTCTGCAGTGATTATTATTTTGTCTAGTTTTTCATAGTTTATATTCCTCCAATTAACAGAGGGATCTTTTTAAAAATTCTCATAGCCTTGTTTTTTACTGATTTTTATTTCAGTAAAGTTTTTTACTTTAGACCTCCTCTGCCTTTGGAGTGTTTCTTTTGTTTTGTTTGTTTCATAAATAATTTCACAGCCTTGTAAGTTAGAAAAATGTAGACAATTAGAAAAGTAAATATGGCGTATTTGAAGTCCATATATTGGTGTTTTTCCAAGAGAAACAGAGCCGTTCCCAAAAATGAGTGAACTTTAAATCAAATGTAGACAAAAGAGAAATCCTTCTTTTAAAAGTAAAACCTGAGAAGTTCAAGATAGATATGGGAGGTGAATGTCCCGCTTTGGTCAAAGAATTCTGCACATTCAGATTTTTGAAAGCATAAATCTAAGCATATATAAAAATATACACACACACAGACACAACATTAAGGAAACAGCTTATATGGTCAGGAGCATTTACACTGCACATGCTCTGAGAAACTGTTATGCATCACCACCGATTGATTTATCAACTGGATAAACATGTTTATGTGTAGCTTTGGGAACTTGTAATTTGCCAACCATATATATTTTTCTATTCATTTATATATGCAATATGCTATTTAGGACATAGTTTCCATCTTAAGTAACTTGCATTATAGGTCTATTATATTATTATAGGTCTAACATAACATGTATAAGAGAACAAACAATAATTACATCATCCTTTGAAAGCAATCGTTGGCAAACGGGGAATAGCTATTAACTATGATGACAACCCGTTTGCTGGTAATCAGCAGCAGCTACCACAAAAGCAGCAGCAGCTATTTTGGCTGAGCTTTAGAAGCACCTTAAATACTTTCGTGCTCAGCTCCTGGCACCCCCTGTGGCACCCTATGGAAGCTGTCTCTGTCAGGCTGATTTTATATATATATAATTTTTGTCTCATCCAGCTTTTCACTTTGCACTTGGATGCACATCTGTGCAGAAACATGACATGAGTCCCAAAACCCGTCAGCGCACCTGTAAACTGATGTGCGCGTCAGTGGAGTTTTTTGTCCATTTGTGAGGCTGAGGGTCAAACGTCCGGGTGTTAAAATGTTTGTGCGATTTGAAATCAATATATGTTGATGTAATCATTTCTTGATTTTTGTCTTTTGCATGCAAAGTTGCGTTCACAGTTCATGTTTCGGATGTTTACAAACCAAGTGTTTATAGGCCCAGATATACTGAGTTGATTTTCCAGATAAACATGCTCCGCTTTTTCCTGAGCTGAGTGGACTGCATTTTATTCAACCCCAAAATCCAGCTTGTTTCTCAAAGGATAAGGTGGAAAAGATGCGAACACATAAAAATGGATCCATACCAAAACTTACTCTAAGAGTATCAAAGAGCCACAATGGCATTGTCTGTCATAAACAACAAATCTCAGAATAAACTGACTTTTTATCTTGCATTTTTTTCATAGGTGTGATGTATTTTGTTTAGTTTTCTTTGTGTGTGTGTGTGTGACTGTAGAACTGAACTAACAGAGATAACCCCTAGAGATAGATATAGAACCTTTGAGCAAGGCTTTTGAAGACTAAACCAAGCAATGCTTAAATAGAATGAGCAGCTTCCTTCCTCTGCCTCCTCTCTGTTTGAGGACAAAAGAAGGCAGTTACTGCCATCTCTCTAAGGAACTGCATATTTGTGCTATCTGCTTCTCAACTTTGGGTGCAATGCTTACTTTGGGCACATTGTGTCATATCTGTTTGATCCGTGATAGGAGGCAGTTGGGTCCATGGTTGTGAATTAACAAGTTTGCACCTTCCCTCTGATAACATTCTAAGGCATTTAAATGTGCATTTTCAGGCACGAATCACAGAGGAGTGAAAATGCAAAACGCCACTACAGAATACGATGTCAGCAATTATTTTCAACACTTTCTTTCTAGATACATTTATGTTAGTATGCACGTAGACCAGAAGTGTTTTTTTTTTTCCAAGAGTGCTTCCCTGAAAACGGACTTTGCTATTCAAATTCAGAAGAAAAAGGTTCTATCCCCAAGTAATTTTGATTTTGGTCTCTCTTCTTCATTGGTCTTTACGCTGTGAATTTCAAAGACACAACATGAAACAAATTTAAGTTTAGAACAGGGTTTATCTTGGTGTGAAACAACCTTTTCTCATCGCTTTGGTTTCTCTTAGAAAGCTGGTCACATCCAATAGCAGCCAAAAATAATGTGATGCTTCTCTGTATGATTTTTCAATAAATCTGGACTGGCAATTAACCCTCCTGTTATGTTCATTTTTTAGGAACAGCAATGCTGTTCCCGGGTCAAATTGACCCGGTGCATGTTTAATTATGCAAAAGATGTCTGAAACCAAAAAAATCCTAACAAGCATTGTTAATATTTCATCACAAACTCCATTACTAACTATTCTATCAATATTTAGTGCAATGGTGTTCCTTACCTCTAACAGGTAATGATCCAATTGTGATAATTCATTCGTTTTTTTTTTCAAAACCTGCATGTTCAAAGTTTTTTTTAATGTTTCACCACTTTATTACTTTTGAAAGACCAACACATAAAACACAATAGTTCTACACAACATTGAAACTTAATTTAAGATTGAGGGGCCCTGTCCTTGAATACCAGCAGCTCAGCAGGGAGTTCAGCCCTGTTCTTTCGGACACTTCTGACCATTGTGAGCTTTCTCTTTAGAAGCTCCTGACCCAAGTTGTAGTTTGGGAAAAAAATTGTCACAGGTTATGGTCTGTCCCCTGAGACCCTGTTCCATATCGAGCACAACCCCTGTGCCCTGATTCTTCTCTGGGGCTCTTCCAACCGTCTTTCCAGTGTAAACCTGCATGTTCAATGCATAGCTGGTGTTTGCATCACATGCTGCACAGATTTTTATCCCATATTTGGCTGGTTTGGAAGGCATGTATTGCCTAAATGGGCAGCGACCTCTGAATGCCTCCAGCCTTTCATCCACTGTGACATTAGGGCCTGGGTTATAGAGTAGTGGAAGTTGTTCTACCCACTTGTCCCACACTGTCCTAATAGCTGCCTGCTTGTCTCTCTCCCGTCTACCAGCCTTTGTCTCTCCATTATCAAATCAGATTACTCTGGAGAAAATGTGAAAAGTTTCTAGAGACATTGTGGCTCGAAATATAGCCCTGCCTGTCTCTGCATCCCACAGACTGGCTGTCGATTCATCCTTAGACTTACAGACCCCAGTCAGGATGAGGAGCCCCAAATATGCATCTAAATGTGTTTTGTCCAGCTCCTCCCACTTCTCCCCAAAAACACGCCTCCCTTCAAGATTAGTCGTTTCCAGAATGACTTTCTGTATTGAATCTAGCATGACCAGCTCAAAAGCGGACTTGATGTCAGTCACACGAGTCACTGCCATCCTAGTGGGCCCTGGCACTGTCTTTATTATGTTTTCTGCAGACAGTTTTGCCTGACGCATATTTGGGGATGAAGACCACTGTATTTCACCATTTTTTTACATGAATCTCATGCTTGGAGGAATAGGAATACCAATTCCCTCATCTGGTTGAAAATCAGAATCATTAGAATCAGAATTTAGCTCAAGATAATCTTCATCTTCAGACACATCCTCCTCTGTGTGTGTTTGTGTGTGTGTGTGTGTGTCTGTGGGTGTGTGTGTGTAGGTGTGTGTGTGTGTCTGTGTATGTGTGTGTGTGTGTGTGTGTGAGATTGGGGTTAAACATGTCTCACAGTTGCAAAGAAAGAAACAGTCTGACATTTCTGACACCCTTTTACCTCCAATTTGACTGCTGGGTCAAATTGACCCGAACAGTATCTATGTTATATAATCATGCAGGGGGTGGTTGCAAATATGTGAGATGAACCATGTTCATATTATATGTTGATTACACTATTTAAGGCAAGCAGAAGAAGTTTCATACTGAAAAAATATTTTTAACTATTTTTCCTAGATCTTCAAACTTCAAAACGGGTCAATTTGACCCGTAACATAACAGGAGGGTTAAACAGATTAGTCCTGTTTTTTGTTTCAGCCTCATCCTCTTTAATGTCTATCGTCAGTAAAACTTATTCTCTGCTGTATCAGTTGCCTTTCTTGGTCTATAGATCACTGGTTTTTGTTTTTTAAACTCTTTTTCTCTCTGTATTTCTTGTCGGTTAGAGGCACATTACTGCCAACTAGTGGATTACTGATTGCTTAGGGCTCTGCAGATGGATCCACTGAAAATCCACCAGTCTATCCATTGTCTATAGCACGGAGGGTATCCAGCCTATCCAAGCTGAGACTGAGCAAGTACAGCCCCCTCCATCACAGAAGATGTTAGGTCTTAAGGAAAGGGAAGCTGCCAATTGATTGGAAGGTCAGTGGTTCAACTCCATGTTCCTCCAGGACGCATGTCTAAGAGTCCTTGAGTCCTCTGAATCCCACGTTGCCTGCTGGTAGTATCTGATGTGTGAATGTGTGTGTGAAAGGAGAATGTTGTGTGGTGTAAAATGCTTTGAGTAGTCAGTTTGACTGGAAAAGCGCTGTGTAAGTGCATTTACATTTAGGTTGACCTAACATGCAAAACATGACCCTCCCCTGGGAATTCAAACCGGTAATCCTCCTGGTTTGAGGCGAAGAGGGTCCATCGAACCCTAAGCAAAGCTAAGCAAAATCCATCCAGACTGCTCTCATTTTTTGTTCAATGATATTCTAAGAAGCTGCTAAATATCAGAGCATGAATTTCCCTGTCTACCTTCAAGACTCCCGTCTCCAATCCTAACTCTAAATAGATACCTAGCTCCATCATGCAAGTCTTTTGTTGGATTAAGGTATTGCACTAAGTTAGTGATCCCATGCTTCATGTACAAAATGCCTTCTTACTCTTATACGTTGGTTTGGTTAAAAATGAATTAATGTTTAAATGTTAATGTTTAAAGACGCCAACCTAAACTCAGGTTCGTTTTAGTTGCATGCCCCTCTTTAACTGATGTGCACTGGAGTCTTTTTCACAATTAATAAGAAAGCTTTCATATGCAAACCAACTACACCACATCGCTTTAACTAATGTAGTTTAAGAGCTGAACATAAGGTAATAGTGAATTAATCAAGCCTGTAACGTAATCATGAGCCAGACGGAGCTTAATAAATGCCCACAGGTTGCAGCTGACAAGATGGATTTGTTGAGGGTCAATGGGTAAATTTCAAATGAAAAGAAAGATATGAACATTTTTAAAAAGTTGAGGCAGTTTTATGAACTGGAAGCTAACAGAATCAATATCTCTGTGGCCCACTTGGGGACATAATTTAACTGGAATTAATAAAACACCACAAAAGAACAAAAGTAATTAAAAACAACTTTGTTCCACAAAATTTGAATAATTAATCATAAACAGTTCAAGCAATGTTGAATACTTGTCCCTGTTTTTGCTTCGTACTATTGTATGTCAGCTAGGTTGTCATCTCCGCTTTCTAAATGCCAAATGAGAGAAGCTCTTAATTAATTTCCCTCACCTTTACCTCCGTGTCCTTCGATGGTGTTTTCATTTGAAATGGAAAGTAACGGTGAGTGGGATAATGAAAATCAAATCATGTTTTCACAAAGACTGTTTGTTTAATTTCTCAGAGGGAAGATAACAATTAATGTCACAGACATAAATAAAAATACATGTGCAGTTTAAATCAGTGGCACCTCTTGAGCTGTGAGCAGTTAATTAAGAGGGTTTCCAGAAAGACATGAGCAGAACCCAAAGAAACAAGTTTGACACGGATAAATAAAAGACACAGAAACAATTATTAACATCCACACAATTATACTCGGCTTTTTGTTTTTCTGTGAGGAGAACCTACATTTACATACATTTTAGTTTTTGCTGCATAAAGAGGGTGTTGATGTCTCCAACATTGGAAATTCAATTACATGTGTGAAAAGAAAATGTTATTTTTTAAAATACTCCTTTAGTTATCTTTTCATCTCTTTCGTTGGTTCAGTAGGGTTCCATAGATTCCCTCTTAACCATTTAAAGCCCGATCCAAGATCAAATGGAGTGAAAAAAAAAAAAAATTTTTAGTCTGAAGTCTCTATTTGGCCCTCTAAAGGAAAAAACAAAACAGTTTTGGAGATTCATAATTTATTTTACTTTATTTATAACTGAGCAATAATTAGAAATAATGTAAGCCCAACATTTTCACCCCAAAAACATTTAAAAGAAGTCTACTGTAGACATTGTTTCACATGGGCTGCTGTGATACTGAAAAGCACTGCAATACACCGTTGTGTGTCGCATTTCGGGGGCATTTTGCCAACTACAAGGAGTTATAGAAAGTTCAGAGAGGAGTGTGTGAGCCTGCATTTGTAACAAAGCACACGGCAGCATGATGTGCAAAATCCTTTTATTTATTTATTCTTAAATAGGATTAAGGTGTATGCATATTGATAACAAGGCCATAGTCTTACACCAAGAAGAAATGTCTATTTTCTTCAGAGACAAAGTTTGGAGTGTTGAGTTAGTAAAAACAAATCATTTCTGAAAGAAAAAGCTGAACTCTATTAATCTAAATCCCACAAGGAAAGAAAAATGGTTTTGGATGAAACCTGCCATTGGCAAAACGTCTTTACATTGCATTAAAGTCAATAACTGAAGAGAAGTATAACAAGTCAAATAAAAAGTATTGGAAATAAACATCCTGCTTATAAGGCCTAGTATTAAAGAAGTAAAGTACATGAAGGCTTAAAATCTCTGTTTGAAGAATCATGGTATCATAATCAATTAAAGGGAAAGGGACATTAAGATGGCGTAGGTATTTTGTGCTCAGAAACGTGAATCAGGTAAACAAGGCGCTCCTGCTTGTGGATTGCCTCAACATCCTGTGACGTTAACAGACTGTCCATCCACATTAGCTATGTAAAGGCTCTCAGAAGAACGTCTCATCGGGAAACACGGTTCTCATTGTCGCTGCTGTATGAATTGTTTAGACCAACACTCCCATTAATGAACTGTGTTAAAAGAGCAAGTGAGAGCAGATAATATATTGTCTCATCTCGTAATGGCGACATTACAAAAAAAAAATCAGAACCGGTTAAATGAGACCTAAACTCAATGTCCCCAAATTTGAAACCAGTCGTGAGAGTTTGCTTCGTATTGCAATTCATCATTAGTCCACTCACTCAGTAATGTGATTTGATTGGTTGGTGCCTCCACTGCAGCTTGATTATTTGATTATTTTGCCTACCTTTAAGCCCTGCCTGCTGAGTCAGCATGAAACAACGGACCGGAATTCATTCCAGCAATTCAACACGTGCCCTCATCCTCACGAGCCCCAAACCTGCCCCAACCAGTTTACTGCCGTTGCCTCGGCAATCTGACTCATTCCACATGGAAGGAGTTGGATGTTGGGCTTGATGCGTTTCTACGACCCCCGTCGAGTTCCCTGATGTCGTGTCAATTTCCCCTACGGTGGAAATATTTGTCATCTAGGCTCAAAGAGTCCTACTGATGCAAGTGTCGTTTGTCAGCTATATCAACATCTGATCTAAAATGAGTCAACCCGGTATAACTCACCATGCTACTTGAAATGATGGGACACAGCAGATAGATCCTCACGGGACGCTTGTGTTGGAACTTTTTCAGCATTTCAGCAAGGGCCAGGTTATAAACAAAGAGGGATCACATAAAGAGAGGAGATCACAAGAAATGAAGTGGAATGATACCAAAGTTGTTGGAAGGAGTTTGTTTTTTAATCTGGACCAGGCTTTGACATGTTTTACTCTCTACAGATACTCACTTTTTTTATTTGTTTTTTAAGTAGAAAACCATCCTTCCAATTTCTATACTGTTTATAACTAGTAAGTCCGAAGGGTTGCGGGATCCGAGTTTAAAAAATAAAGTTATCTATCCCCTATGGCTTGTTATATCAGCTTTAGTTCAGTTTCAGTGGCCCATTCATGCTTAGCGTCCTGAAGAGGCTAAGTTGGGCACGGATTTCAAACTTTCATGATGGTCAAAAAAACTATAATAGATCGGATTGTTTTTGCATCTGTCGTCGCCAGGTGAAAGCGATGCTTCGATCTGTTTCTTGCCAACTTCGTTCAAACCAACAACGGAACGCACCCAGGATTTCAGTGAGACGTACCACAAGCTCGGAGCTCAGAAGCTAATTCAAAGCTAAAGGCTGGTCATAAACTAAAAGGTTGTCTAGTAACAAAACAAAACGAAAAAATAACTCTTAGGTACATTTAACAAGTCATGAGTTCAGCCTGACTGCAAGCTTCTTCTCTTTTTCACTAAAATATGAGATGGTTTTTTACTTGTCTGGCTTTTTTGCTCTTTATGCATTGCTACACAAAAAAGTAAACAAGTGGCCGAAACAAAAGCTGGTGAGAGCGCTGCGGAAAGGGGGAGATAAATTATGAAATTACAACTGAGTGGTATTGTTATTTGATATGTACAGAAACATGACATGAAAGTAAAAAAAAACAACTTGAATAAATTAGGGGGCTTCGGTTTGAATAAGATTTGGGGTAACGTTCAAGTACTTTTCGCATTTAACAGAAAATTTGGAGCAGAGTGAGACAAATCCTGTGAGATGGGCACAGTTTTTTTGTTTTATTTTTACAATCTCTCACTGCTCTTTTCAAGACTATAATAGCAAAGCAGAGTGACTGATCTCACCATGAGCAAAACCGTTTCTGACATGATGCATCGCCAATAAACCTCTTATTTCGGTAAACACTATACTTACTGATGGCATACAAGCCAATTGCAAGTTCAGCGGGTGCCATTAGGTCAGTAGGCAGATCTCTTTTTTTTGCTGATTTTGTTAGAAATGAGGGGGTAGACAATGCGTGTGCTCATCCAGGACTATACTTACCGCAGACCTCTAATCTGCTTTAAAGCTGTGTGGATTTACAGCTGCAGAGACACTTAGTCATCACAGCTCACAGCCACAAGTTTCAGCTTTAATATGAATTCGCCAAGGACTGATGGGTAGATTTAAATGCGTTTAACCTGTTTCAACGGTTGAACCGAAAGAGCGGCTCGTTCGTTTATTCCATTTCAGAGCGGGTGTCTGAAATCTTGGAGTGTCTATTTAAAGCTTTAGCTAATGTAGTACTTTAAATGACAGCAAGCTGGCTGGGTGCAGCAGAGAGGGACATTTCTCTGTAATCAGCCATGATGGCACAACTTATTGATGCTTAACTTCTCACGGATGGAAATGCTATTATCTTTATATAAAGATGGGTATAATGGCTCATATTGTCATGAGCTATGAAAGAAAGAAAATAGTCTCTCGTTGTCAGTGTTTTTAATCCAAAGAGTCGTGGTTAAGGAGATGGATCACTGGTTGTGCTACATGTTAAAACCTTTAGACAAACAAATAATACATTTAAGAGTGCAAAGTCACTATAATCGTATAGTAGACAAACAGTAAACACAACATGCCGGTATCCAGATGGCTGAAATCCTCACTAGTTGGACTCAAACCATGTGCTGGATGTCGAAGAGCATGTGCTATTCAGTATCTGGGATTTTAGAATCCTTTATGTTGTGGGCTTTCACTCGCCAAGATATGAGGATTTCGATTTAACTCCACAACTGAATTCTAGGGGAAAGAAATCAAACATTTGAACTCATACAAATACTTTCTTTGTTTCAAGAATGCAAAGGCAAGTACAATTCATATTCCCTGCCCTGCTGTAAATTATAGCGTATAAGGCCGGTCAGCCAGTATATGCAATTAACATTGCCTTGTATTCAGTATATGCTGTAGGTTCTGACCATCCACGGCTTTGGGCGTAAGACATCTGTGGCTGTAAAGGAGTGTCAGGTATGGAAAGTTACCAAAAGATCCTTTGGGCCTTTTCGGTTGAAGATTGGGTCTATTTGGGCTTATATACTATGGTTCTGACAGGATGCTAATAAGATTGGTTTCTGAAGGATGGATGGGCGCATGAGACCCTTTGTTGTGTTCTCTGAGCCCTTTCTGAGCAGCTATTTAAAAATGCCGTCCTGCTGAGGGAGTGCCGTCCGACGCCGTCAGGAGCCGAAATTTGAAGAATCGATTTGACCATCTCTCAGAAACGGTGAATTCCAAAAAGATCAAACAGGATACCTCTGATATCTAACAAGAAGCACTGACTGAGAAGGCCTCACAGGGAGGTACAATAAAAGAAACGCATTCAGTGATCTATCAAAGAGAAAATGAAAACTAGTAGGCTATAAGCAGATGGAGTGCTTAGAAACTGGAGGGAAACAATGGTGGACATACACTCAACAGATGGAGCAACAAAATGAAAAAAAGGAATAACTATATCATAAAAATAGTGTGTATTCATCAATTAAGTTGGGTAAAAAGCTTTCTGTTCTTTCCCACACAGAAGAATAGAAAGGTAATAACTACCTTAAATGTAACCTTTGAGTCTGCTACATCATTTAATCCTGCATTCAATGCAGTTTAGTGGCTGACTGACATTTTGAGTTTTTTTGGGCTGTAAGAATAGTCTTCCAGTCCACTCTCACTGTCTTCATTTGTATGTAGCCGAAGGCGGCGAGGAATTGCTGAGTGTTTTAAATATGCACTCAAAGTCTGGCTTGCCCAACAAAAGCAAAGGTAAGGAGGAGAATGGAGTGGGATTGCTTTTAGGCAGATGCATTGCTTTAATATTCAGTTGTATCAAAAGAAGAAAAAAAAAAGAAAAGTTCAGCACTGAGATCCCTGTTGGGTTATTCACAAAAACGTGTTGAGATGCATGTAATAAAGTCTTCAGAGTGTCCAGCTGTGTTTTCTGAGGATGAAGCAGCAAACATCAAACCCCATTCTCAAAGCAAAACTGGCCGGGGGCCCAAACAGCCGTGCTGAACTACGCTGGAACATGAACTCCAGACGAGTGTCAGAACTCCACCAGAACGGGCTCCACGCTGTTTTCGCAGACCATTATTCAGATCCTCCTGGCCCCCATGAAAAAGCCTCTACGCTTTGCCAACAGACTTCAGAAAACTCCGCAAAGAATCGGCCCAAAATCTGTATCCCCAGAAGATCCCACCCCCTCACCTCCGCGCCGTCCCAAACCAAAACAAGGACAACGGCGCGCTGACCCAACTGGCGGCCGTTCAGCTCAACATCATGAGTGAAAATGAAATTGATTTGAAAATCCTGCCTCGGCCCCAGCTGGAACAGAGGGGATTATTGTGCTGATTGTCCTAATGCTGCGGCCATCCCCCACACCAATTCTACCCAACATGTCGGCTCTCTTTCTTGGTAAGAGCTCTTTGGCCGCTATTCCAAACCTTTTTTCCTCCATCTTTCTCATAAAGAACCCCACCTCCCCTACTATCACTTGCCTGGATGTCCATGATTTAAAACAAGTTAAGGATTCATGGTCCGACAGTCCCATGCTAGCACAGAGAAATAATTAAAAAAAAAATGGAGATGAAGTAAGAGTAGGACAGCGATAAGAAAGCTTTAAACTTTTAAAAAAAGAAGAAAGGGAAAACTGAACTGTTGATTGGAACAGAGGAATGTATAGCATGGGGGCACCCTTGGGGTTGAAAATCCAAAATGACACTGCACTGTTGCCCCTTACAAAGAATTGAATGCATTTTTCTTTCGCTTTTCCTCCATTTGTTTCATCTTCTGCACTGGGTTTTCATCGTGAGTCAACGGGGCGGTTATTTTGCTGACAGGTCATCTCTATGTGGCGGGGGGTGGAATTTCATTTTTACTATTCGTTTGGGTTGGAATTAATCGTCGGGACGCTCGGGTTGGTCCTCCAACAGCTTGAGGAACGATGGGCCCTAAACGTGTAACAGAATGTGTAACAGCTACGTTGATCCATGGTGCAGCAAGTGGCAATTTCACAGCAGATGCTCGAGAATTGTGAAATCCCCCCCAGTTCCTGGGCTTAGTAATCACTGTGCGCCCACGTCTGCTTTTCAAAACGGCGACGCGCATTTTGAATTATGTGAAACTGTCACGCGCGATCAGAAAACCGTGCAATTACCACATCAGAGCTCCTAAAATGTTGCATGCCTACTTATTCCATTGACAATCAGATTGTGCTGATGTTCTGTACTACCTGAGAGTGTTTCATTGGGCACATTCTTACAAACACAAGGGAGGATGACAGCGGTGGGATTTCCTTGTGTTGGTTAGGGTTAGGGATTGTCGTATCCTTGGTTTTAAATATGAATTTGGTCACAAGATATTTTTGGGGTGGATAAAACATTTTCCATCTAAAAAATCCATCTCCTTTCGCAGTAAATCTACCATGCTTTGGTCGCCCAGTACCTATTTCTCAGTTTTTTTGTGAGGCCGTTCGCATGTGCAATGATTTAAATGATAAAATGTGACTGTAAATCCTGCTTTTATTAATCACATGATCCATATTTAGGCCTCGCCTCGTTTTGCTCCTCTCCATTATCTAACAAACATTCATGCCACAGACAACAATAAGAATAACAATAATAATAGTAATAATATTAACAATACAAGCCGCCAGCTCTGAAGATACCGAAACAATAGCATATATCTTCTGTTTCTTATTTTAATTACAATTATTTACAAACTAATAATTAGGTCGTGCGGACGGAACCATGTGGAGTTCTACACACCACCTCCTGGAATCCTCACTCTAAACTTTCATTTCCCTGTAAGTTCAAATTATTACATAATGCCTAATTGTTAAAAAATAATTCCTTCCAACAATTAAGTGAGTAATTGCTTCCACAGTAGCTTCCGCTGCAGGAACCGGCTCTAATTACCGTGGAGGAAGAACTGTGTTTGTGCTTTTGTTTTGCTCTTTGTCCTCCTGTTTTCGGCAAAGTTTTTCATCCGCCGGCACCTTTCAGGCAATACGATCCACGGCACTACAAGTTCCAGTCCAGCCGCATGCCCAAACGCAACCACGGCTCCACAAACTGTTCCAACAATTCTGTCTTCCTCCCCTGTGACTCTTCAACGCACGGTAAAAATAAATGTGAAAAAAAGAAATCAAAGAGTCCATGCAGAGGCACGCTACTTCATGTTGCCGCGACACAAAGAGAATCCCTCCTACCTGGCTTCAAACCTCATGTGTCACACAAGAGTCAAGATGTGCACCCGAACTCAAGAGATAAGCAGGTTTGTGACAGTTCCCGCTCAGATAAACAGTCTTTATATTCAGAATATGACATCTGGTTGAGTTTTAAAGCCCTTTTGATTTGGGGGGTTGTGTGGATTGTAAGCTTTTATATTTATCAAATGCATGGTGTTTTGTGTTAAAAAACACTCAATATTGTACAGTTAACAGGTAAATAAGTACTTTTATGAAACTGTTGTTAATGTGTCGACGTTTGGGACAACCTCCCCAGAAGCAATTTTGCATTAGCACCTTGGTATGTTTCATACACACACACACCTCCATCACTACAATTATTTGACTGATTTAGCGTCGAGGACGGCTGCCTTGCAGGTTTCAGATGTGTCTACGCTTCTGAGAAATCCCTTAGAGAATCCTTTAGACAGACTTGTGAAGACCTTAACAATCAATTTAGGACACCAATTGAAATAGGATGCACTGAAGAAGAGAAAGACCTAAAAACCCGCTGAGTGTTGGCGCTGGAAGACTGGAGTTTGAGATCCCTGAGCCAGCTCTATCCACAGTGGCAATGATTGCTATGCTGTTGGTGACCTCCGGACGCTTCCTAAGCATGGCCAACTGTAAGGAAGGAGTCCTCTGGTTAGACCCAGGACTCACTTCTGGGATTACATCCCTTTCCTTGGCTTTGCTTGAATAGGATAGTCTCCTTTCTCAGAAAAAGAGCTGGAGTTGAATCGGTGGCCCCTTCAAACTGGTTCCAAAACTACTGCAGGAAATGGATGGATGGACGATGAATAATGCAGCAGGCTTTTAAAATGCAGCAGGTCGTAAGTAAAACAAAAGCAGTGTGTGCTGGATGTCCATTTTAGATACCTTTGAAATTTCTTCAGGTCAGCTCTGAGGTCCAGTCGTGAGTCTTCCATTCTCGGTAAGTCAATCTTGTAAAAGAGCAACAATGCTAGAAAAGATCCGTGACCTCTACAGGTCTTATGAATGTTTAGTAGAACTGGCCCATATCGTATGCTAGTATTCCATGGTGTAAATAAATCACACCCACCACACCACAGATTACGATCTTATGGGTCACACAGCGATACCCATGTTGTAAAGGTGAAGGCAAACATGGCTGAAAGGAGTACTTCAGTGGTTTCAGTGGAGTGCGAAAAGCCTGTAATTACGAAAGGGGGGAATAACTCCAACTACATTCTCCATCTCAAGCATTGGCTTCCAAGTCTTTCCCAGAATTTTTCTAAAAGGTTTGGGAAGAAATCTCAGCGGCCAACACTATACAACCACATCAACATGAGCTAGTTCAGGATGGTGTCTCCTGCACTCTGTATGACCTTGATACTTTGAGACTGAGTATTTGTGTTTTTAAGTTATTTCTTTTATTCATAAGACTGCAAAATAACCCTGTTGTGCTACTTTTGTCAAATGAATACCAACTATGAGTTTGTTTTTGTTTTATCGCAAAAGTTATTGTTATTGTCAGAATTCTCTGAAATGTCACGATAGAATGTTTGAGTCACATCGGCCACCTCTGTTGTTTAGGTTCCTTCTTTTAAGGGTGTGACTAAAGCCGCGAGTCGGTGCAACGGCCAATATCTTCAGAGCCGAGATGAGGATGGATTTTCGTAATAAATTGAGCCACCTGACAGAGTGTACGATCGGCCTTTACTGGCAGGGTTCTGCAGCATTTGCTGCATCGGGGGAAGCATTCGCGTCCGTGTTGGGAGAACGCCTCTCTTCGGAGTGGGCTGACACACACATCAGCACCCAGAGATACAACCATAAGGGTTCAATAGTTGAGGCTTTAATAATGCAGATGAAAAAAAAGCCTCACAGGCTTTCGCAAGCTGAAGTAGGGTTTGAATTAAACGAACACCACGTCTTATGTAATGTCGACCAGGTTTTACACGCACGATGTCTGGCAGACTACGACTCAAAGCTCTGCGGTAAGCGATGACAAGGATCCTGTGGGGAACAGCGGAAATGCCGAATCACCCCGGGAGTAACAAGCTAGGCGGGGAGTATTGGCAAAGTGCAAAGAAATTGAGAGGAGGGTTATCACTGGGACTGTATCATCAATGCCTTAATAAGCAACCGTCAATTATTCTCCGTCTCCTGACACAACCTACTCCTTAAGGCCTGTATACAGTGACAGGCTCAGAAAAAAAAAACAGAAAAAAAGCAATTAAAACGCAGACAATTGGGGAAGACTTCAAGAAATGTAAGACTTTTCTTTTTCCTCATCTTACAGATCCTCGATGCCTCTCGCTGAGACCGATTTCACTTGTTGGCATCATCCTTCTAAAAAAGGGGGGGGTAAAATCAGGCTGCGTAACCACGGAAGCGCACTCTTAAGGGCTGTTTTACTGTGACCTAAATCTTCTGGGTCTGAACATGAGACAGGCCTAGATTTAATATGCTGGGACTTCTGTTCGTGCTTTCAAGGGGCAAATGTCACACCAGTTTTTTTTTGTAAAAGGGGGACAATACATTGTTAAACCCAGATGGTACTTTCTGATCTGAACACTGAGCCCACTTGGTCATTAGCATAGAGGGAAAAGCAATGCTGTGTGCTTACCTGATTACTCCTCGGGAGAGTGTGTCGCAAAAGACCAAAAGAAGCTTTTTAATTAGAACAGCTTAATCCCCCAGTAAACTGTCCATCTGATTACCTGCAATTTACTTTGCACTGACGGTGTGAAAATGTTTCTAGGAGCAACGCCGGACCAACATCTCCCGCAGCCTTTGGAGGAATAATCTCACACAGATTAACCTCTGGCTCACCTGTTCAGCCAAAGCAGCTCAAAGGTTGAAAGTATCTTAATCTATGCAAGTGATGCCGACTTAAAGGCAAAAAGGGTCTATTTTTGGATCTAAGTTTTCTCTTCAAGCAGGAGACGAGGCAAGGGAAAATTGTTGTGTGGATTTACGGCACCAGAAGTCGACTACCGACCATCGGTCTGAGAACGCACAGTTCGCAAATGCCTTAAGTGTTTCTTTTGCATTTCTTTTTCTTATTTTGCCACACTTTTTAGGTGTCCCCTCAAAATAAAAATGTGTTTTCTGACGGTCATTTAAAGTGTCGCTTTGGACATTTTCTGCTTTATTTCCCTCCTTTTCACATCAGTCTATGTTTTCATGTTAGATAAGCAACCTCTCACTGACCTATGAATCACTCAAGTATGAAGAGGCACATCACCTTAAGGATGGAACAAATGCGTCTCCACACAACAGATGACATAGCATAGAAAAGATTTTAAATAGAATCTCTTGGCATTTTCTTGTTATGACTGCGCCACAGCTTCTACTTTTTCCCCTTTTATTTAGTTGGTTCTGCAAAACAAAAAAGCATCACGATAATACAGACACAAAAACGGCAATAAAGCGACTCCCCAAGAACAATTAGCAGATGAACTATCAGTAGCTGCAACAGATCTGAGAGGGAAAGGACCTCAAATCCAGGAGAAGTTGATCCATGGACAATAAGACCTAATCTGACTCAGCCACTGCCGGAGACATGGACAAAAGGGATGTTTGCCGTAAAATGCAGAAACAACAGGGCTTATGGAGGAAAGGATGAGTTCTCCCAGAGCCTGGAGCTGGACTTTATTGAAACAGTGCGGAATTGCCTTCGCAGAGAAAAGAAAACGAAAGAACAAATAGTCTCGAAAAACCAAGAAAAGGCAAGAAAGCTTTTCTAAACTTAGTCATAAGCTCGGCTCGGGGTGTGTTGAATGAAACTGTTGGCCAAACCAAATGAGTCACCTGAAACTTCTTTGACTTTTACCGCTTCTGGCTGGATGAGATCGAGAGGGAAGCTGGATGGAAAATGTGCCGAGAAGATGGCATCCCGCACACCGGCCACAGCTAAAAATCTACAGGTATCCTGAAATTCACATTCCATCATGTGACAGACGCTTGTTTTCCCTCAGCCACACAAGAAGTGAAGAGAGCTAACGAAATCTGAATTTCCCCAAAATAAACACGCTGGATTTTTCTCTTGACATCAGTTCATGTGCAGTGATTAAGGTTGAGTAGAAGGTTCTGACACAGGCCTTCACTGTGAGTCACAATCATCCGGCAAATCTGAAAGTTTCGAGGCACGAGGAGCCTTTAACTCCCTTATTTATTCGGCGTGACACAGTTCCTGGCCCCTGGTGAAGATAAAAATGTCCTTTTTCATTTCGGTAGTGAGGCCCGCTGCCATGCGCTATGTCAGCGCAGCTGTTTGGTCGCACACTGTTTCCGTACTCCCCTGTCTCTCCTCTGGCGCCTGGAGTGTCACGACTGCAGCCCGGGGCTGAGCCGAGCCCGCGCGGGCCTTATTACGCCTGCCGCCCACCAAAAATCCCCTACAGGCCCGCAACAAAAGCCCGGCTTACCGAGCCAGATACGGCATTTCGTTCAACAAATTACCAGCTGACGGCCTCCCACCACCACTCCAACTTTTCTGCATTCTAACACTCCTAGGTTTATTTCCCCCCCCCCCCCCCCCGCCCCCCTCGGGCTCCCCTCTCTATCTAATTTGTCAGGTTGGAAAACTGGATGTGAGGAATGGCTGTGTTTTCCGACCGAGCCACGGGGGTCTGAGTTGCAGTTTATCGCTGGCTGACTGGAGATAAATAAAGGCCGCTCATCAATCCCGACGAGAAGCAAACGCAAACATTGCATTAATTACGACGACGCGGGCTCTGTGATTACCACAAACGATTAGTCAGGACTGTTCAGGAGGTGGGAGAGGCGGGCTTTGGATTCGGGGAGGTGTTTCCCTGGATGGCGGAAATCAATCTTTTTGCTTTTGGCCGACTGGGAGGTCCACCACCAGCTTTTTGAGGAGAAGACCTGCTGGGGGACCGCGCTGTTAAAACACAGCCGAGGCGAGTATATTGGCTTTGGAAAGGTGAAATAAATAGCTGTGACCCAAACAGTAACCGAGTCAATCAACTAATTTAATCAGCAGATACTGGAATCGATGGCACCTGCCTGCAAGAAGGAATCCATTAAAGTGATTCATCTCTGAATGTGTGCACGTGTGCGTGTGCTCGTGTGTGCGAGGATCCACTGCATGCCTGATGTGGATAGCTGTGGGGAAACTTTCCTCTTTCTTTATGTGTCTGTGTGTATGAGCAAGACGGAGAGAGAGTGTGTGTGTGTGCGCGTGTTTGTCTGCAGGCATTTTGACAGGTTGAGCTAAAGGTCTATCCCGTAAATGCGTTTCTTATTCTCGCACTCATTAGGCCAGACTGGGGAGATGCGCTGTAAATACAGGCTGAGGATGAACAGTCTGAGGAAAATCAATGCCACTGAGTGTTCCGCTGTGCAGCCCATTATATCAGTGGTTTTGCCCTTATTTCTTTGTTTTCCTTTTGGGGGGGGGGGGGGGGGGGGGTGTTGTTGTTTACATTAGGATAGAATACAAATCTTAAATTCCTCCAAAAGGTTTTAGATTTTTTATTTATGTGTTCTGTCAAAAGAGAAAGGGCTCAGATCAGAGAACATCACAGCGGGCTGGGACAAAGTTGACAGCTTGCATTGTCCGCGAAGTGGTCGTGTGCACTTTGCGGACCAGGATAAACAGGCCAAAGAGCACGGCTTGAGTCTCAAATTAAAGCTGCGAAGCATAAAGAGACTCTAACCCAAATTCTGCACGCTCGCCTCCCGCCCACGAGCTCACCCTGATCCAAATGTCGCCAGGGGGAGAGAGAAACGGTAGAAGTTCTCCACGGCCACGCATCGTCCTCTTCCGATAGTCTGCATCCACCCTCTTTTGCCATTTTAAACCGCATGGGGAGAAAAAAAATGTGCTATACCGACACCGTGACGCACTTCATCAGGGTTTTTTTTAAATCAAGTTAATAAAGGACGAAACAGCGTCTGTAAAAAAAAATACCGCCGCGGCTCCCGGTGCGTCACCCGTGGAGAGGCGTCCGCGCGCACACCAAATCCCTCCAAACATCATCATCATCCCTTCAAAACCCCGAGCTTCATCATATTAGAGAGGCAGATTAGATGCGAGACAATGAAAGAACTCGCTGCAAATCCCAGCGGGGCTTTGCAGATAACACGATGGGGATCGAGATTCGCGTGATGACAGCCTGCTGAGATAAAAAAAAAGTTCGGAGCAGAACAACTCCAATCCATTTCTTTCCGACAAGGCATTATCTTGTGAGCGAAATAAAAGTGTGCCAATTCGACACAGAATGACACACAAGTGATCTCCCTCAGCTTCCCGGGGAGGAGGATGAGGAGGATGCTGCTGCTGTTATGAGGGAGGAAAGTTGGAGGCTGACTCCTACCTTATGATGGCCGTATCGCCCTGGCGGATGGTGATGTTGTCGGTGGCCCGCTGCATATCCACGCTCCGGACGGGGAATCCTGTGGGGATAAGACACAGCAGTCTGAAAAAGGAGGCTTGCAGTTGCCTCCAGCACGATTTGCGTCCGACTTGCATGTTCTTTCAAAAAAACGCAGACGCGCGCGCGTTTTCCGGAGCGATATATATATATCCAAGAGTGATTTGAAAAAGAAAAAGAGGAGAAACGAGTAGTCCAGAGTTCTGGAGGTAAAAAAAAAACGATCCACAGCAGTCGGAAATGGATGCGTGCGTAAAACTGTTTTTTTATGACGGAAAAAGTAGAGATTTTATAGTCCAGAGATGCGTAAAGGGACAGCAGCGGCGACACAGAGAGAGGCGGGCTTCTGTTCGGAGTCTGGGAAAGTCACTCCCCACCTCCACCACTTCATCCTCCCTGTTTCTAGCGCTCTCTCTCTCTCTCTCTCTCTCTCTCTCTCTCTCTCTCTCTCTCTC
>CAJRST010037777.1:14840733-14889594 GCA_907169785.1 Menidia menidia | reverse complement strand
CTCTCTCTCTCTCTCTCTCTCTCTCTCTCTCTCTCTCTCTCTCTCTCCCCCGCTCAGATTATCCAGCCGTCTGACTCTGAAGCTCCCCTCATTGGTTGTCAGGACAACAGCACCACCTGAGGTTCCTTTCGGTGAGACACAGCCGAGCGCGCACTGAGGAACGGTGTGGACTAAGTTCAGAGACTGAAAAGCCTATCCTTTGGTGGATACTCTGTGGTTAATCATCAGTTTGCACAGATTAATTTCCCTGTCAGGTTCTGAAATAAAGGTTAGGTGATTCTGAATCAGGACGGCTCAGCTCACACACAGATACACTCCATTCCTGCCGTCCAGGGACCAATATGCTAAGTCAAATGAAAGTGAAATCCATTTATTCTCCTCAATGGTCACATGATCTATAAGTTTGTTGAGGAGCACCATGTCACAACCTTTTGTTTAACATGGACATGAAATTGATTTACGTCATTCATCCTGTTTGTACTTTCAGCTGCTTTTCCTGTGGCTGAACTGGCAAAGCGCGGAGGGTTTGCGTTAGAAAATGTACTCTGCGTGGATATTCAGTCATCCAAGTCATGGGAATCGTAATCTTAATCAAGCTCTCGGGGTAAAAACATACACCGATAACGCGTGACGTCCCAAAAAAACCTTTGTTGGAATATAGACTGCCAAATCGAATTCCTCATGGCTCAGCACATTAGATCATGAATCAGAACTCCCACTGAAGTTCCCTGATAAAAAAAAAACAAAACAGCGTTTGTATTGATCAGCACGCCCAGGTGTTTTCTGTTTTACGATGATATCTCACATTTTTACGAGAGGCTGGCTAAGAAGTGTTATACGGCCCTTTTGGAAGTGATCAAAACCCTTTTAGATACCTTCCAAAAGTCCTTGTGTTGAATTAAAAAGTGGAAAAATCTGCATACAGTTCTGGTTGAAATGAATAAATTAGTCAGCAGTAACCATTTGTTGGCTTTTTGTCAGCCCCTGGCTCGATGGGAGCTAACACTAAAGTTCACATGCTAGTTTTCACTGAGCTGGAGCTTTTCTTTTCTTTTATTTGACAGCACAATCTGAAAGAGAGGCCTCAGACACAATTTCACCGAAAAGTCTCATACAAAAAGAATTTTGATTGATTAATCTTAACATCTGCGAGACAGCCCTGCTGCGTGAGGCCGATGTCTGCAGCGTATTAAAGAATAACAGGCCACTCTAATGATCTCAGAAAGTCACGTGTATCAGAAACCTCTGTCAAGAAACAGCCTGTGGGATACATTTTTACGCCATTGCTTAATGGTGTCCTAGTCACAGACTTGTCCCCTGAGAAGTTATTGTATACTGGACCATTTCTGACTACTCTGAAGCCCTTGGGTCACTGAAGGTGAAAACTGCCAGTACAGAAAAGAAAGAAAAGATTTAATTGGCTCATTTTAACTGCCAACTTTTTTTATGAAGGTAATTTAAAAAGGTAATTTTTTTTTGCAAAAGAAAAAAGGAAAAAATATTCCAATTTATTCTTTTTTTCGGGGTTTGGTCTGCTGGCCACCACAATGTTTCACAACTCCACTTTTAAAACAGAGCAGATGAAGTGGGAAGAAGTAGGGAAGGAAAAAGAAAAGTGGGGCAAAGAGCACAAGTCCTGTTGTCCGTGAGCAGATGGGAGTGGTTCTCCCGCAAAAAAATCACTGTGACCTCCATGAGGCCGTTGCTTGGTATGTAAACACAACTCCTTTCACCCTAAGCAAGAAGGTTTAAGCATGCGCCTCTTTATTCCTTCCAAAAATATTCAGCCTTTAATTTCACTGCCTGCCAATCACGCTCCAGCTAAATTTACCCTAATCTAATACTCCTTTGAAGACATGGTTAATGAACTGTAATAACAGTTTAGGCAGCATACTAAGCATTCTTTGCGATTCAAACCAGAGAAAAAGTCTAATGTGAATCATTTGTTAATAATCACATGACAGGCTGACATTTTTGTCTGTGTAGTTTTATAGACAATATAACTGTGTATGGGTATAGACAGTGGACCCAATCTGGAGAGCCTTAAATCCCCTGCCTGTTCACATGGGAAGTAACATCATACAAAATCTGTAAAGCGAATAAATAAATAACTAACCCGACCTCTAGCGGTCACCAGCTTGGACGTCAAACTCAGAGCAAGGGATGCTGCTGCTTAAGGCCATTTTATTGACCAGGCGATGTCATGAAAGGTTTTCTTATTCTTCAGTAAAAAACATCCGTTCATCCATCCGACCATCCTTCCATTAGCTGTGCCTGCACAATCCAGGCCAGAGACAGGACACAACCTGGATGGGTCACCAATAAAGACACTCTTTTGCTCTGACCAAGTACTTTGATAGCCAAAAATAAGCCTATGCTTTCGTTGTTGGAAGCATAGATTGTTGATTGTTGAGCTTTCGTTGTTAAAAAGCACAGGACCGCACGGTGGCAATTAGCACCACTGCCACACAGCGAAAGGGTTCCCAGTTCAAATCCCAGCTGGGGCCGGCTGTGTGGAATTAGCATGTTCTCTCCGGGTTCGCCGGCTTTCAACAGCCGCTCTAAAACATGCACGTTAGGGTAATTGGAGATCTAAATTGCCCGGCGTGCAACGTAAGTGTGCTTGGATGTCCGTCTCATTAGACTCTATGCAGACCTGTCCAGGGATGTACTCTGCCTCTCGCCCAATGAGTGCCGGGATAGACTCCAGCCCCTCAGTAATTGGCCGTATAGAAAATGGACGGATGGACGGTGAGAGCATTGCGTGTAACAGCACCACTTACACTTGTCATTTCTTCTTGCGCTTTCTTTCAAATTAGGGTAGTGAGTTCATTTTTAAGTCAGATGACAGCCTATCCATTCCTATTGGCGTGGCGACCATCAGACATAAAAAAACAACTTCTCCAGCTATTTTTTTCCCCTCAGTAATCTGCTTTCAGGATGACAAATTATTTCAATATTTACAGTGGAATTTTGAAATTAAGTCCTTTTGGGCTCCAGGAAGTTATCTTAATGAATTGGCCTTAAAGTGAAATAGATTAATTTGTTCTAAACACAATTAAGTGGAAACTTTTTGGTCTTACTGAGCCAACTCTGGTAGAGGATAGTATAAAGATTTCTGAACTCACAAAGTTCTTACATCTTTTTATTCTGCCACAACTTCCACAAAAAGGCAGTGCACGCATCCCATAACTTCCCATAAGACCGGACGGATTGGAAACTATGGAACTATGGAAGGCGAAATACATAAATTACTGACCAAACACACAAGGCATCCAAAGGAGTTTGTACAGTGTCTGTAAAAGGAGACACCTTCTTCAATACAGAAAGAAAATGTATACTAAATATTTTTTTCCTCCTGTGATGTCAGGAGATTAGAGTAAGTCTCCGTGGGGCATATGTACGGACATGAACTAATGTCCGGTTTGGTTATTTTGTCGAGGCTTGTTACTTTGCAGCATTCTTTGAATAATAAACGTACACCCAGACAACGAATGTCTGGGTTGTACATGTTACGGCAGGATTCTTTTGTTGCTAACATTAGGGCTAAAATGTTTTCGGCCTGATATTCTCTGAGAGTAGCTCTGAACTCGACTCTCAGTAAATCACCCTTTTTACAAGTTCTTCAAAGCTTTGGAGGTTTAAGCTACCTTTGGGGATCACGCAGTTTATACAAGGGCATGTGCATCAAGACCACTGTAAACGTAGACGACTGGGTTATACCGAGGAGACACGAGCCACTCGTTTGCATACAGATTCATGCAGCTTTGACTCCTAAATGCCTTTTAGATATATTTATAGTAGGGCATCCTTTAAGTCTTTGAGGAATAGAGGAGATTGTGTGCATGTGTTTTCAACAGAGTGTGTTTTATGGAGTATACTGTAAGCCTTGATGTAGTAAATAACATATAAACCACATTAACAGCACATAGCACAGGGTAAAGGAAGTGAATATATGAAAAGAAGAATTGAGCCCATGGCCAGCTGGTAAAATTGACTGGCATACAACTTGCCAATGGGACCATCCGATCAAAACGGATCACCCTCACAATAGATTTAGTGTCCAGCTCAGATTGCCACATCGCCTGGCTAAAGGGGAGACGCGCTCAAGACCACGGCAGTGCTGGTGCGCACTGGAGCCAGAGGGGGAAATGCAAAATAATTGCCATTTTCCATGATGAGTACCACAGTCTGAGGGAGATAAATGATGAAACAACTGCAGCAGAATGGAAATGTGATTATTTGGGAGAAAAGTGGAACATAATCTGCTATTCAGCTCCGCGTCTCGGCTTTAAAAGTTGAAAGCCGGGCAGCACCCAAGGAAGAAATCATATTAGCATATAAAGATGAATGTAACGTAAGAAGAAATAACGCCGGATCAGGCGCCATTACACGGTAAGTGAAGCCGGTGCCGGTGTTCCCTTGGTCAATTAACACCTGTTGCTACATCGGATGCTGTTTCTGCTCATCCCGACAAATTGGATCAGGCCTTTAACGGGTTAAAGATTGGATTCAAAGCCACACATCTTTTTTGATATTTGTTAACAGTACACAAGAGGGCTTTTTGTCATTTCTGACACGAGCTTGGCATCAAAGAGCAGCCACGGTGGAGTACTTCTGTTCCCACACATTACGAGGTGCCCTGACTTTTTCTCCCCATCTCATTAGCTGTAATGACTCAGGCACAGCAACGCTGCGGGGCCCTGCAGATCAAAGCAGGCCAACTGAAAAGAAGAATATAGATGTTTGATGTTAAGACAGGAACATCTCGGCTTTTCCTATGATGTATTAATTTTTTTGGCTTGTTTTCTTTTTTGTCGACCTATCATCTGCATACATCCAAAAGAAGAGACCTGACAACAAAGCATTCGGCGTGACAAATAGAGCTGCGCGGCGCATTCAGAAATTCAAGCACGCGGTGACTCATTGACCTTGCGCTCTTCGAAAAACCCCTTGCAATCAACGCCAAAACACAGAATTCGACAGTTTAAAAGTGAGTGATTCTAATCAAGGATTCATTGGATAGTGTGTCTTTTAGAGGCGACCGCGTAGCTGATAAGAATGACATCTGGTGACCCGCTCATTTTCAGGTGATTGCCATGTTAAATTCAATGCAAAAAAAACTGTTGCTTGAAATCAAACATATGATCACTGTGAATCCAATGGGTGCCAACATAAAGCTGAAGGGTTTCAAACTTGAACTCAAAGCAGTCCTTATATCTCTTAGGAGAACCCGAGTTAGGGTCCGATAAACTCAAATAAAAAAGGGAAAATGTCTCAAATAAAGCATTAAATTAAGAAAAGCAGGTGTAGAATGTAACAAATAAATAGTGAAACATCTTTAAAAATCTAAAGATCTAATCTTTAATCTAAAAAAAACAAACACCCAATCATAAGTCTGTGACACTCCATAGGATAAAAAGTTGTTTGTGGCTTTGTTTACAAGTTGCATATCTAACCATACAATAAAATAACAGGAAGTACTGACAGAAACTATTCAATATCTGTTGTTCACGCTTGGCAAAAAAGTTTTGGGCACCTAATTCTTTTTTTTCCGTATTACAGGTTTAATGAATGCAGTTATTTTTATTCTCACCTCTTAATTCTGACAAGATTTGAACTATTCTAAATACACCATCACTGACAGTGAATCACTAATCACTATTTTTCTTTCTTCATCAATAGAAAAGAAAGCAGACAAGTGTACAAGTACATATATATATATTTATTAAATTCTGATATCTACATTGCCACTGACCCTGATCTGACCCTGGATTCTCCATAATGAACTAAAAATCCAGAGATTTCCACTCACAAACAATGCCACAGGAAGATTTTAAGCAATTTAATGACTCACATGTCATTTTCTGGGATAGCCTACCTTTATAGAATTCAGAGAGTAAGAATGCTAGTTACAATACTGTTGATATAAGATAGGCTGAAAACCTTTGAGGTGTTATTGTCAGTACAGTACTGTAGGCTTTAATGACTTAATAAGCACTCCACTCTCTTATTCTGGCCATGGAATTGAGTGTGGCTGAGACCTTTGCCTTGTGAGAAGGATATTATCAAATTAAGCAAGACAAATATTGAGTCCATCTTTTTTAATAAGCGTCAGTCGACCTGGGTTAAATATTTATGACAACTCAACAAAGTGATGGCAAGGTCATCGTCGCGGGTTTGAATAATGAAAAAAAACAAACAAACAGGCGGCACATTTATTCTCATTAAATTGCCACCAACTGGTGATGTGCCTCTTATGACCGTGGACTGCTACTCATTTTGGTGGATCGCTCACTTTAATCAATTTAAGTCCAACTTTCGGTCCTTTTTCATGGTTCAGCACTCTGTAGGCGGATTACAAGCAAAACTAGCTATTAACTAGTCTGCTAACAAACAAGGACTTGACTGATATCACCGAGCTCTCTTTAAAAAAAAAATTCTGAGTTTAAGATAGGAAACTGATTTTACCAGGCACAGCACAGATTATAAATTGATCACGTTGACCCTGAGGATTAGAGCACATATTGATATGAAAACGATTAAAAAGAATGACCTGTAACACTGGTGGATTGATTTTAAATGAGAAGCCCATGTTGCATTTGTTCATTAAGATGAATACAGCCATTCACTCACTGCTAAACAATGAGAAGCCTCTAGCTGTCATGACAGTACTGCATGGTGCCAATGACCACTTGTGTCAATGATGGCCTCGTGTTCTAAAAATAATTAATTTTAGACCTAAGACTTATCTTTTCCTGGTTCTTATTCCCTCGTAAAGAACCAACCGTCTCTCATTCCTCTTTATGAATATATTTAAAAAAAAATAAGAATGATATCTGCTCTTATGTGGGAATAGTAATATGATTCATATTTTCCTTTTGGTGCTTTTAAGGGTGGTACTTCATGAGGTTTTAAATCACTCCTATAACTTCTTGAAGCATAGAGGTGAGCGGAGCAATAGAACTGTCAGGATTTAGCATGTCAGCTTAACGTCATATCTGCCCACAGAAAGCAAACGCTTATGCTTATTCGACAAGCATGCACAGGGGATGATTTGCCATATTAACCACATATAAGCGGCAAATGTTCTGTGAGATAGTAGCCAAATAAATATACTTATTCCACCATTAATCGTAACTTTGATGCAACTCACAAAAAAAAAGTAAAATGGCAGCCAGATATCCCACTAAATGTAAATGGGAAAGAAAAGGAGGAAAAGTAGAGCCCGTGCTTCGGTCAGATCAGGGATTCTTATGAGCATTTAGACTGCAACTGCAACTGCTCTATTCGACTCCACCCTCGCCATCTATTTCCATGGTTTGCTGTAACATTTAACAACAAATAGATAATCAGATTTTCAAATCATATAAAAACTCCAAAGTGCTTTTCTGGAGGTTACTACTCAGTTACTTCCTCAAAATGCTTCCTCACTACAAGCCACAATAACTCACATTCAGATGGCAATGGATAAATGCTGCTTGGGGTTCAGTGTTTTGTCCAAGTCGTGCTTTGAACCACCAGTATTCCATTTTGTAATATAAAGGCGTATCAGTCCCATCAAAGCAGCAGGTGGGTTTAAACTATCAGAGCGGGCTATGATAGAATGTTTACCATCTGTTTGATGTACGAGGGAAGGCATTTCCCTCGCAATTCCCCCGAGAGCATCTCTTAACTCTTTAACATCCTGCTCGGTCGTTTGGTAAAGAACATTTATCACTGAGGAAGTGCGCTTACCTACACTAGCTCTAATATTAAGTTTAGGTACGTGATGCCTAAGCATTTTAATTTCACACTTTTACCATAAAGTGTCACGCGGAAAAAGCATTGGTTCTGATTGATGCATTCCAAAGAAATTAATTCCCATCCTTTGTGGATGTTAAATGGTTAAAGGCTACAAGCCACATTCACTTGCACATTATGACTTAGTTAATCTTTACAGGCTACACAGTGCTTTTGCTTTAAAATTATATTTATTGCATTTTTCTTTTCTAATCGTTTATGTAAAGCACTTTGGATTGCATTGCACACAAAACACACGATACGAATATATCTGCTTCGCCTTTTGCTCTTCACGTTGATACACCGAGTGATGCATTGCTACTTGGTGTGCGGCGTCTCGCCAAGTCTTAATGCTTCAAAACAGCAATCCTCTAACTGGTAAGCAACTGCTCTTCTTCCTGAGTTAAAACCAGCCCGGAAATAAGGAAGACATATAAATCATACCAACGCCCCAGGTGGGGTAAACCTATCAGAGCTGGCTATAATACAAATTTATATTAGCTCTTAGATATCATAGTCAAGGCATTTCACTAGCATACCCTTCCAACACTGCTCAATAGTACCCAGAAGAACTAGAGTAAGAAATCTTCAGAGAGAGCAAGCTTTCATTTTCATAGTTTTATTTGCATTCTGTGTTGTTTATAACTATGTGTGAGCCCTGCAGCCAAACTAAAGCTCAGGGAAAGGACTCAGTGATTGTGAGGAGCACAACGAGTGGGATTTGCATCCTACATAAAGGTGATTTGGCACATGAAATGGCAGAGATCTTATGGAGCATGCGCTGAATGCCGTGTAGGGCCTAGAGGAAACGAGACACAAACCAGTCTGCAACAAGAAGAACGAAGAAGCAGGTTAAACCGGGTCTGCATGCTCACTCAAAATTTGTTACATATAGAGGTCTCTTCGATACCGCAGCTGATAAATTTCTTTTTTTGTGTTAAAAAGCATTTCATCTCAACGACGTGTCTAACTGGAGGTGTCACAGAACGAGCTGTAACACGTGTCCAAACACGCAACTTCTGCTTCAGCTAACAGAATCCTACATAAAAAGTTACTGTATGCGTGTAAAACGAGGCCTCTGGGAGTGTTGTTTTACATGTTGATTTACAGGCGCATGATATTCGGGCACATCTTTAGATGAATTACATGAATTACAATCTGAGGGGTAAAAGGTGGATCTGTGAATCCTTGTTGGCCAAATAGCACAATAAGCACTCATCTGTTGGCCAACAAAGATTCACGGATCCACTTTTTACCCCTCAGAGCCATTTGGTGTCATGCTGATGCATTCATCTTTGGAGTCAATGAGTCCTCTTTTTCATCTTGTACTTTCTTTTCCCTCAAACATTATATCTTGTCACAGAATTGGATTCACAGTAGTATTACCATTCTAAGCCAAGCAGCTGACTTAAGATGGAGAATTTAAGTTGTTTCAGTGCAAAAAGATGCAAAGGTTTCCATGAAAAACTAATTAAGTAATATATATATATATATATATATAAATATACACATATAGAAATAAGATTTTGGGGGATTTTTCATCAGTGTTCAGAGAAGGCGAATATGTCATCTTTGGAATATCTCAAATCAGTCTAAATTGTTGCTTGTGTCTGTCATTTTAAAATCTCTGGCGAATAGAGTGCTAAGATGTTTTCTCATTTTATGAGAACCCAAATCAATATGGGCTTATGAAACACAAACACCAGAACAAATTCAACAAGAGGAGGATCTATAATGGGATTCTGATTCTCCATCCACCTCCACAGCTAACCCCTGCATGAAAACAAATGGCAGTCAGCTCGGTTGTGAGCTATAAAAGATCAATGAGCCACAATGAGCCAGAGACTCCCCTCCAATCCCTCTTCTTCTGTCTTTCTTTCTTTTTTCTTTTTTCTGAAGCCAAATGTGGGCTGCATTAGCAAACATATCCATACACACAGGTACTTGAAGGGTGTGCATGAACCGAAATCACAAGAGATAAAAAGAGAACCTGTTTTTGTTCTTTTTGTAAAGAAAAAACTAAAAAATGCTCAGACACACGCGCAGAAAAAAGAAAAGAAAGAAAGAAAAGAAACACATGCATCGGCATTCTTCTGAGGAGTAGAGTCTTGGCAGCCAAACGTGTGATAGGCAGCAACATTCTCAGGAATATATTGTATCACATATCAAAGCGTTCACGCCACATACCCACCTTGGCCTGAAGCCTCTTGCTTTCCATACCTCTTTCTACAGTCAGCAGAAATATGAAATGAGGCAAAATCATGGTACAAAGCTTCCTGCACAGTAGACAACGTGCTGAAGAGATACCTCTAAGTTAGAAAAAAACACTACGGGGGCAAAAAAAAAAGTAATTAAATCAGCAGATTTTTGTATTTGCTTAAATTTTCATATTCTTTAGAAGGTTTGACTTTTTTGCAAAAAGCACAATTCTGGGAATATCTACGGTGTTTTAGTGCCTTATTAGCAACTTATTGTCTAATTGTCAGAGCTGAGGACACATTCTAAAAGCTGTTTTTTTAATGAGCTTTTTTCCTGTGAGAGGGCTTTTGCTGCCCTTTTTAGGAGTTTGCACAAATTAAACAGCGCACCGCTCGATGTGAAAAGCAAATAATGAGTGAAAAGAAGAGATTTTCTCATCCAGTTCCTGAGATCTACAATAGCCAGTGTCTGAATATTTTTTTGCGTGTATTTGTGTGTGTGTTAGTGTCCATTTTTCTACATCCTCCAACAAGAACACGCTTTTGGATTTCTATTGAGTTTGTGTCTTCTCCATCGATAACCGCTTTGCCAAAAGCCGTTATGTTCTTAAACTACACTCGAAATACGTCAAACAGCCTCACAAAAAGCAAAAACTTAGATCTGAAGAGGTAATATTGCAAATATTTAATTCATGAGCGTGAAATTTATCTCACAAAGCCATTCTTCTTTTGTATTTGTTTCATCTTGCAATTTTGAGTTTGAAAATCAACTCAGGCTTTCGAGATGTAACATGAAGCATCAGATACCAGCTTCCGGGTTTGAGCTCATTCCTTACATTGATCAAATGTAATATAGAACGTAATAGTGAGAAAAAACCCCTTTGAGACTGCATCTCACTCAGATATGGACCTAAGGAATCATGTTACAGACTATTATTGCAGGATTGCAAGTCCATGATACTAACAGTACAGAATACTCGCACTTATACTCTGTTTAAGCTGACTCATTCTGATTTTAGGGCTCAAAACAACCAAAATGAATACCTGTTACAGAATGAGAGCTCCTCAGCACCTGCTGCTTATCACATGCTGACACTAACACTAATACTATCTTGTGGTAAAACTGGACACAGATCAAAACTTCCAAAGCCACATTGAATAAATAACATCAGCAGCCTTTTACCATCTCAAAAACATTGCAAGAATCAGAGGAATAGGGTCTAAACCAGACCTAGAAAGACTAATCCATGCATTTGTCTCTAGCAGGTTAGATTACCGTAACGGCCTGATCACTGGGCTCTAAACCAGCTGTCAGAACAGCTGCAGAACATCCAGAATGCTGCTGCTGGACTTATATCAGTCCAGTGTTCGGGTTGCTTCTCTGGCTTCCTGTCACTCAGAGAATAGACTTTAAAACAGCTCAAGCGCCAAAATACATGTCTGACATGGTATGGACCAGCTCCGACTCTGAGGTCCTCAGGTTCTGGTCTCCTGCTGGTGCCCAGGGTCAGAACTAAACAAGGAGTAGATTCATTTCGGTTCCATGCTCCAAAATCTGGAACAGTCTTCCTGAAGAAGTGAGCCATTCCTCAACTCTGACAATGTTTAAATCCAGGCTGATACGGTTCTGTTTTAACTGTGCATATGAAAACTGAATGGATTTAATCTACACCCTTCAGTTTGAATCTATTTGATTTATCTTGGTGGTTCATTTTCTTTCTTTGTTTTCTGCTTTTAATCTCTTTTTAAAGCCCTTTGAATTTTCCTGCGTTACAAAAATAAACTTGCCTAATGCTGTGGTTGGTAAGACAACGCATATCTGTAAAATTGCAAGAGTCTGACCTCAACTTTCAGCCCCACTGCATTATCCATCTCCCCTACTGGAGGTGATTGTGCACTGCCTGGAGGCCCCCCCCCCACAACAGCATCTCCTCAATTTTCTTGAAAAAGAATTGCTTTGAGTTAGCCCCTTAGGGTCATCCCTCCTCCTGCTATTCGGTGTATCAGAGAGTTCAGGCACTGAGGGACCTTGCTGAGGATTGGTTTAGCTGCAGATATAATGTTCAAGGTAAAAAACCTACAGGGCAACAAGATGAATTTCTTGCCGAAGCGCGCCACGCGCAGATGGATCGAATGAGCCTGTCCTTGGGACCACAAAAGCAATTCTTTGAGTCGGCGAAGGAATAATTTCATGCAAACTATCACATGACTACCCCTCAAATGGGCCAGCTGTATCAGCTGAATCATGACGGGATGTATTTTAAGATGGATGACTAATTGAGAAAACATACGGCTCCATACTATATGACTCCCAGGGGTGTTGACATAAATTAAAGGCAGGGGTGTAAAAAGGCCTCATTAATGTGCATACAGTGACTTTATGAGGGATCCTGTTAACTAAAGCAGAGTTTGTACATTTACATGCATGTTGCGTACATAAAGGGGAAATAAAACAAGTTAAACCTCCAATGCTGGAGAGGGAAACTTATTTAAACTTAGTTTTGGACAGTCGTTTCCAAAGTTCTTTGGTGAATCACTGGACATTACTAGGTAATGGTGATTACTTAATTTGTTGTGTCCCAATTTCAAGTGTCTCAAAACATCTGTGCATCTGATGTCTGGACAAATAATCAATTTTCACAATATCTAATGAGGCCGTGCTGAAGTTTCCAGAAAGAACAATCACCTCTATGTGTCTGTCATCATAAAACATTTTTGGAAATACGTGGTGGTAAACATGCTTTTTTATGCCAGTGGCAAACATTTTAAACAATCATTTCAGAACTTGCAGCTTTTTCTAAAGCACGCGGCACTCCTAATGGCACTTTTCAAAGTACGAGGAGCCATTTAGTTTTCCTTTTGGACAGAAAAATGTAATACTGATTCCTTATAGCCTACAATACTATAAGCGCTGACTTATCTGGTAACATGGAGAAGGAGGTTAGAGACCTGACTGATTACCTTACTGATTGTTAGGATTCCTAAAAGACTATGGACATCCAATCCTTGTTTTCTTCTTTTTTTGTCACCCATGAGTTGGAATGTTACCTTAAACAGATTTATTTTAATGTAAAAAAAGTTGCATGAATGGAATTTTCAAATGAAGAATATCAGATAAAGACTAAATGCCAACCAATGCACATTTCAGGGAATCTATATAAGAAAAAACACAAAATGAGGCAGTTAGGAGTGTTTCTTTCATTATTATTTCAAATCTCCTCTTTTTTGCCACATTAAACTGCTAATTTCCTGTCGGCTGATTCATTTCTGATATAAACTAACACAGCTGTTTGCTGCATGTTCCCATAATTTACTGTTTTCAGGAAGTTGACCAAATATGACCTGATTACTCATTTGACGGTTGCTATCTTTCTATTTTTATATATTTTTTTCTCATCTACTATTTTCTTATATTTTCTTTTTAGAGTTTAGCCAATAAACTAATAAGGCAGACAAACAGACCGGATAAGCCGCGCACCCTGACCGACTCATTGCTCGCTTAAGGGCAGGTAGGATGAACTACATTACGGTTTGCTTCACAGCTATTTTACCAGATCTATGGTATAGATCTGGTGAAACAGCTATACAGAACAAACCTTAATATCCGATGACTTATTCCTCTCACAGATATAAGGTTGCTGTGTCCTGTGGCAAAGGTTGTTTGAAAAAGCAGGAAACCTTCACAGAAAAGATAGCAGAGAGTATCATACGGGATTGGCAGGTAAGGGCCGACATTTTGGCGTCAACTGACATTCAGTGAGTTGGAATAGAGCATAGTATGTAGACAGAAAAACACCTATCTCTGTCACTCCCTTAAGACCTCATTATGTCTTACTGAGAGACGATGACTTCTTTTCCTGTGAGTTGGCGTAGCTTGTAAATATCCAGCATAAAGAAAAAGACATTTGCCAGGTTCCCATTAAGTTACCGAAGCAAACCCAAAGGCACATTTTAGAAAAGAGACACACACAAAAAAAAAGACATCGGACAGGTTTCCTGGACTAGTTTCAAGTAAATAAATAGGGATGTCTAGTGTTGCTAGGAGGTTAGCGTTAAGAGTAATGTGAACCAGGAAATAGACTTAACTGATGTACAACGCAGAACGTGACAAAAAGCAATGGAAATACTAAGAAAAAGAAAGATCGAACACACTATTACACGTAATACAAAAGTCCAAACGGGTTACATGAACAAGCAAGAAAAAGTACAGACCATCAGACCATCAATCCTTTCATCCATTCACTTCAGGGCCGAGGGGGGGAGGTGAAGCCCATCCTACCTACCATTAACTAAGAGGTGAGAGTACATTTTACATTCAGTCAGCGGTAAAATGCACGACCATTCCAGATATTTACAAGCGGAGCTTTGAACTCCCGAAGATTTTCTTGGGAACACCACATGAACTAATTCATTGTACAAGTCCATGTATTTTCCTCTCTCCCATTACAGGAGCCTCCTACTGAGACTAATGCGTGTCTCAATTCTGCTCTAGCCAGAGGCGCCTCTTTGAAAAGCAGCTGATATCGCCCTTAAAGTTTAGCAGCTCATTTTCAGAATATTAAAACCTGTTAGGCATTAGGCTGGTGGACAAGCAGGAATCCCACTCTGTAAATGATTCAACTCATATATATCCAGGTAAAATAACCCAAAACCCGATTATTAAGTTGTTGTTTTTCTTCTGAACCACAGAATAAGCACACACAAGGACGCATGCAAAGCCCTAAGCTGCTCCTTTGCGTCCCAAACGGTCCCTTTCGTCCTGTTTTCCTCCCATTCTTTTATTCCCATTGCCTCTGTGTCTTTTACTTGCGGAGATGAATAATGTAGACCCCCTCATTGTTTTGGAATGAAGACAGCATTTCCCTGGATGAGCTTTTCTCTAAAGACTTGAGGCCCACAGGCCTACCTCCAGGCCCTCCCCTCTAATCTGCATTCTCCCTCTGTTCTCTTAATTAGGACAATGTGGACAAGAAGGCAAAGTAATTGCAGCGAGATGTACTTTTTTTCATGCTTTCCTTATGACAAAGCCTTATGGTCTCCCCTCACATTCCTTCCTCCACAAGTCGTGCCCAAAGTTTCTTCTAACTACTCGTCTTCCTGATTTCCGTTGCCTCTTTTCTGGGATCATTGCCTTCGTCGCCGTCACAAAAACACTTTGGTTTGGGTTTTTTTTTTTGGTCAATATAGCTTACACCCAGAAACAGAGGCAATTGGATGTGGCAAAAGGGCAGAGTAAATAATTAAGAGGGAAAGAAATGCCGCAAGCCTAAAAAAAGTCAATAACAAGCCAACATAAAAACCCTACAACGAAATATTGCTTATTAGGTGTTGAAGGGAAACCGCGTGAGCTTCATTTCTCGAGATAATAGCCTTGTTTCATATCGAATACAATGCAATAAAGTAGAATCTCCCCTCTAAACCCGCCTCGACAGAAATGAATCCGTCTTGATTTCCCTCTGTATGGCGAATTACAGGCTGAGAAAGAGTGACGAGCCCGGGGCCTCCAGGCACCGCGGCACACAGCGCCCAGGGGACCGCCATCACTCTCGTGGAGTACATCGGCAAATAACAGAGCCTTATAATCAAGGGAGCTGAAACAGAGCGCTCTTGTGTGTTTACAGTGGGCTGTTGGCAATATCAAGGTAATGCTGTCATGTAAACAAACTCCGACAGCAGAACTCATCTCCGACTGAGAGACAAGTTAGGATATTCTCCCACTGCTATATGATTATCTATCTATCTATCTATCTATCTATCTATCTATCTATCTATCTATCTATCTATCTATCTATCTATCTACAGTGGGGGAAATAAGTATTTGACCCCTTGCTGATTTTGCAGGTTTGCCCACTTACAAAAAATGCTTATTTTTCCTCATCAGATGGTTCTCAATTTTTATAAATTCATATGATGTGATTTTCTGGAATTTTCTTTGGGATTCTGTCTTTCACTGTTAGAATGTACATATGATTAAAGTTATAGATTGTTGCATTCTTTGTAATTGGGCGAACCTGCAAAATCAGCAATGGGTCAAATACTTATTTCCCCCACTGTATCTTTCTAAATTGTTTTATATAGAGAGTGAGAGAGAGACATATAGACAATGCCATTTGGATGTATATCAATATTTTGCCAGAAATTGGCAGCTACTTTAAATCTTTTGATCATTATAAAACTCTTGGTCAGTTAAAAACCACCTGTCCTTGTTTGGTGGTTCCACCTTTCCACTTCCTCAACAGACATTGCTTTCCTCGCATAACAATATTTTCATAGCTCTTTTGAATTGCCTCCTCTTTCTTTACGTTAAGCATTAATCTTGATGTATATTTATAAGAGAGCAGTTTAGTTTGCATTTGTTTGGTTCCAATAATAATACTAATGGTTGAGGGGGATAAGGCATTGCATTTTAAACAACAATGGCGGGTTGTAATTGCCAGTTTCTGCTCTGAAAGTACAAAAACAAAGACATTTTGTGTGTGTTGACATTGCAGCTCTTTTTTATGTAATCAGCTATTCCACTGATATTAGTCAAGGTTCCATGAAAGTACATGCCATAGGGTGAAACAAACATATCTTCATTTAATGACAAAACACTGTTAAAAGCACGACCATGGTGAATCATACACTTACAAAATCCTTCATGGACAAACAAGGATAAAGAATTCAGATTTCTTCAAGAGCAAGTCCATGCCTTTACATATCCAGGCTAAGCCACTTGAGAGATTGTAAGGATTCCCCGAAGGCAATACAGATTTTCTGTCTTAGATTTTTTTTTTTTATGATTGTGTTGAAAAGTAAAAAAAAGAAAAAAAAATCTCAGTGTGTAATTTCAAGTAGACTGGAGGGGGGGTTTCTGCCACTTGGTCCACTGGGCCCTATATCTTTGGCAACCTATTTCTGCCCCATTTCATGTTAACGGAGCCACACAGGAATGTTGTATCTAATTATGAATTCAAAAACAAAATCTCCTTTAAGCAGAGCTCTTACAAATGTTGTTTGATGCTATTATAAGAAGCCGGGGAAGATAAATCTATAATGAACCACACCACTATATGTTCCGACACACTTTCAACAACAAAAAAAGACAGAAAATAAGAAAAAGCACCAGTGACATTTTATCCTTTAATACACAGAAAACATAGTGACAAGTGTACATTTTTTCCAAGCTGAATGCATGCTGAAGTCCCAAGTCTGATCCTCCAACAAGGGTGTTGAAAGCAGCATGGTTCCTGCTTGTTAAGCTGACATTTTCACAAATGTATACAGGACTCTGTCAGTTCAGCATTCGGCGTGAAGAACAGACTGTACCGAAAGAAAAAGAAATGAGATCGGATGTGACAAATTTGGGACCCTCTGATAACAATACGTTGCACTCACACACACTTGTGTTGGGGGGCCGTGTCAGCCAATCTGAGATACAGCAAGTAACGATGTGGAGTTGTTGTCATACTTCTCATATCTGTTCTGACCAGCCCAGCAGACAGCCACCCACTGCTCTGGTTGGCTGATCTGCTTGAAGCGCATTGAAGCGCGCATACATTACTTGTTTTTTTTTCCCATAAATATGCATGGGAAATCATATTAAAAACACTTCCCTCGCTTTATTCTTCTATCCATTTCCTCATCTCAGTACGTGTCAGAGAAAGCAGCTTCTTGACAGCCAGTCTGACGGAGCCACCTCTCCGCTCACTGTTCCATCCTGATGTGAATTTGCATGGCTGTCAACCGGTCTGCCTGATTATACTGAAAATAACACCTCTCATCATAAAGAACCCCCCTCCCTAAGACAGCTGATTTTTAATCATAAAATCAAAAGGGCTGTGCTGATTACGTGCCCTTTTATAATACATGCTCCAGAAGCAAAATCTCCCCCCTTAACCCTCAACTTCCTGAGCCTATTCCTAATTCAGTTCTGAGGGTCTCGATGTATGACGGCGTTTTATGGTATTTGTAATGGGCAGCGCTGACTGAATAAGTCACATTTGTCTTACAAATGTGAAATGTTTATGTTCCCGAAACGTAAAGATTGTGAGATGGTAGATTTCTATAATCTTTGATTGCAGGGATGCGTTTCAGTTATCGCTATCGCGCACACGGTAAGACGTTTTTTGCTTCAAAACATCAGGACTCCTTCTTAGTGGAGAATGCATGTTCTTCTCAATCATGTACGAGCATAATCTGGTGTTCTTCCAACATTCAAAACCATGCATGCTAATTTAGAAGGCGATTCTAAAGTAGACCCTGGCAACTGGATGGGATATCTTTTTTGCCCCTGAACTGGATTAAGCTGGTATCGAAAGGGGATTTTTGCACTGTTGAGTCAATTTGTATCAGTTATTATAACAACTGTAACTGACAATAAAGTGGATAAGTCTTTGGTCTTGGATTGGCTACCGACAGTTTGTGACAACTCATGTGTTTGGAAACATATGCTGTTGTATAATATCGTATCTGTAGTAGTTTCAAGTTATGCAATAATACATCTTTAGGGGTGGTTAAAGGAAAAATAGGGAGGACCAATTTTATATCTGCCACTGCTTACATCTGAAACTGCTTTACAAACTTCATTGCAGACTGGCACAGGTGTTACACATTTTCGTGAGAGCATAGTGGCCTTATTCCATTGTTACCTACTTAGCCCTACTGGACTTGGTTTGGTTTAGGTAATTTTCAGTAGCAAGTAAGGTGGTAACAGGAAGTCAGCTTGAAAGTTTAGTGTGGGACACAAGCACATCTCACCTTAGGACACATGGCAGTGACAATATATTTGTTCGTAATTTTGTTTGTCATATTCAATAACTACTTTAATCTCTTAATTATTATTATTATTATTATTTATTTATTTTAAATATGGCCCTTATACTCCGTCGTAAGGAAGAGTTATGTCCTTAGGCATTGATAAAGCAGCTAAAAGCTAAAGTTAGCTCATCAGAATTGCATATTCATATGTTTTCACTTCATGCCTCCACACAGATCAGATGTCACTCTACACTATAATTTCTTTGATTATTTCAGGATCTCTGAATGTGCAGCTCTTAAATATTCAGTCAATGGGTAGGTGTGTCTACACCCATCACTGGTGCTGAATAATATAAAAAGAGGATTTAAGCGGTCTACTTCTAATATTAGTCCCGTCAGACAAGAAGGGGACCGTATTCCTTTCCATAAGGTCCAGCATCTGGTTTCTTCAGTTCCCAGGCATGAACAAACTGTTGTTTAAAAGATGATTGGATGTTAAACAATTGTACACATGGTCTGGTCCCATTTCTTTTAGATAAATAACAGCCATCACATTCAAGATGATTTTTTCATGAAACTGTAATATCTTTCTCCCACAGGGATGCACCAACAGATTGGCATTAGTTTAGCTCTTAATCCTACCAGCAGTGACTGATGACCCCATTACATTTCACCCAACGCATGGTGAACAAAGACAGATTTGGAACATTTTGGTAAAAAAAGGGTCCATCCACTTTGCTTTGGTGCGCATTGACAATTGTTGAGTAAGAAGAGATGACGACAGCATAACCCTCATGCGTCATTTAAATAAAAAAACAAACAAACGGGGAAACATTCATTTCAATAAAGTGTGAAGCATCTGACATGTGTTAGACACTTCGTTAGCAGGGTTTGGGCGACTTTTTTCCCTTCTAAATAGATACATTTATCGAAAGTGACAGGCTGAAGAAAGGACAGAGGGGAGCGGTTGAGGTGACCCGTTTCACGCAGGCAAATACACACTAATTCACAAGCACACAAGCCAACGATAATTCATCACCCCACAACTTGTCATCCGAAAAACTGTCCTAATGACCCATTGCGTCTGGCGTGGTCGGAGCCAGAGGTGAGTCGTAGGGTGGTAACACGTACGCATAAGTGTGCACACATCTGCGTGATGGCGCACTCTCAAAGCATCCCCGCAAGGTCCATCTGCTGCTGCACAGGCCAGCTCATGCCTGATATCCTCCAACAATAAGAGCGGTGGACGTGAGCTGCAGTTTTCAGGTTCACAAGCTCCTTTGTGCAACTTTTTCTTTGCTTTATTGGTGAAAAGCCCCGCTTGATTATCCAACGCTGCTTTATCTATATCAAACTTCACAACTTCTTCAATGTGACTGCTGTTAACTGGTGATCTCAACCAGCTTCCACGAGACAAGGTTTTTCCCGCTCAGAGTTGTGCTCGCCAGTCCGCCCATGACATTGCCTGTCTCTTTAACTTTGACTGATGCCCTACAGAGAAAATGACACTGAAACACGGATCGCATTAGCTCCTCTGGAGTTCAAGATCCAGGCCAGCCCTGAATTGATAGTGAGAGGAGAGTGTCTCGCCCAAACTCTGACCCCTAACACCTTGATTGATGGGCTTGGTTAGACACATAAAGTCAGGGAGAGCTAAGGGCTTTGCCACATGATGCCCCGCTAAGGCTGGATCCCAATTTGCCTGGATCAAAATTAATCAAATGTAACCCCATGCAGAATGGAGAACTTTTTCATTGATCAACTTTGGATGGAAACCAATATGTTTTAGGTGCAAACATGGATGGTTAGAAACGCTGGCTTAATTTTTGGGTAAACAATAGAAAACAAACTGGGGCTTATCCTTATGTGAACTCATATATTTCCTCATTGAGTTTAATATATGTGAATGCGATGTAGATACAATATGTTTTAAGCGTCCTTTTTTTGTACATGTACGACTTTTAAGTTTTTGGTTTTTGGTAGAGAAACCAAAAACTTAATGTTAGAACTGTGGTTTATGTCATTAAAACTGCTTTTTAAAATCCATTTCCAAGTTGAAGCTCTGTGAAATCAAGCTTATTAACATGTTTTTATTTTGCAGTGTCAATGGAGCAAAAACGCTGCTTTAGTCAATCTAACGGCCTGTAAGGGCCAGATGGCGGCAAATTAATTGCACAAGACTTTCACAGTTTCGTGAACAGAAATGTGAGAATGTCTCAGGAAAGAAAAACAAGACATTCGACTAAGGCATTTTAAAAACTAAACTACATTCCATCATGATTTGAGAGTCCTTTTTACAGTAACCTGCTTAAGAATGAAGATGGAATTTGGGGCGAATACAAATTTAATAATTCAGAATTGGCCTGTGCATCAATCGGGAGCTTAATTGCTTTTAATGAATCGGTTCTTTACATTTGTTTTGCCTTCATATAATTTCTGATTAAACATACACACTATAACTTGTTTCTCCTGGAACACTGATTCTGTCACCCTATAGTTTTTGAGTCAATTTCAGAGTGTCTACAGTCTAGTAAACACACAAAAAAAACATGATAAATTACAATAAATTATATTACTTTGTAGCTTTACTGTATTTAGAAAGTCTACACCAGTAAGCGCAAGTCTCCCAAAGACTATAACTTGTTTTAGAACGGGGATAATCCGGTGGAGTCCCATTGGATTATAGAGGTGGGAGTAAGTTTTAGAAATCCAGAGAAAATTCTGAGTGTCTTTGTGAAAGCACCTCGGCAATCTGACAGTTAACTTATTTTGATGTGTCACTCTTGTGCGTTTGGCTTTGGACAAACTGCAGAGGAGTATCTTAGAGTGGAGACAGATCTCTGTGATGTAGCATGGTGTAGCAATGCATCTGAGGCCCTCTGCCGAAGCAGAGCACCCTGGGGAGTCGGACAGTGCTGCTGATGGACTTTAACTGCCTTACGATGAATAATACATAACTAGTGCCCAGCTGCCAAATCACAGTAAGCAAACTACACACAAGCAACTGTAAGCCACTGCCTCTGGGCTTTAGAAAGAGAAAGGTCCCACTGTTGCTGTACTTGAGGGTTCAAATCTGGACATGTCTCATCGTAATTAGCAAACCATTTTCACAAAACCATGTCCTCGTGACTCTGGAAAAGGCAACAAGCAATTAAACTAAGAAAATCCCAAACACACTCTCACAAATTAAAATAAAACAAATTGGTCTGTCTTGGTGTATTTTCCCCGTACTACAACTACTATACATGCAGTGGTGAAAATACACAACCAAAGTTTTTTTCAAGTATGCTTGAAACCATACCGACTGTTAAAAAATTAGACCATAAAGTCTTACAAATAAAGTTTTGTTTGTTCAGTAAGTATATATGTTGTATAAAATTTTGACTGTATTTATTTACTGAAATACAGCCACAGTGGGACCTTGTTGTATTTATTCATTTGATTAATTTATATTTAATAGGGCCAAAAAAATGGAGAAAATTATTTATTTTGTTTGAAGCCTTGTTTTGACCATTAAACAAAATATCAAAAATCCCAGAAATAGTATATAGTCTCAAGTCTTTTGCCCACTGTTATCTGGTATATGTGATTGTGTACGACAAGGTCTTGAACTAGGTCTTGAACAAAGCATTTTCCATTAGTTGATGCAAAACATTTCAGAAAATGTATGTAACAAATATGATACATATGCCATTATAGGGTTAAGATAGATTTAGTCAAAAACCAGCAAGCAAAACTGCCTTAAAAGGACACAGAAACAGTTAATTTGGGAAAAAAGTCATATATCAAGTTGTTTTGGATTTTCAGCACTAAGATAAGCAATGATGGAAAAGCATAAAGTAGCTTACCTCAAAGGCACAACTAATCTATGAAGACATGCTAACTTCCCTTTCTAGCGTATGTTTCTACACCAGTTAAAGTTGGATGGGTAAAATGTATGCCTGCCTTTAGGCAAAGTCATCTTCACTCCAGGATATCTATCATTTAAGGAAATGGAATGACATGGCTCTGTCACAGTGACTTGGGAGAAACTGGCAGCCAGGCGGGGCACAATCTTTCCAAGTGAATTTGCTTTCTCTGATATAAATCTTGCCTCCAAAAAAGTCAGGTCAATTGGACAAAGTACAGCCTGTGCTTTTTTGCCACATTGCTGTGCTTGTTTTCATTTTCCTATGATTGCTCTTTCTTTTTTTTTTTTTTTAATTCTATTTTCTATTTCTATTTTTTTTTCAATCACCATGATGAAGCTTAGGCAACAGGCTGAGATGTATTTGAATACAAAAATTTAAAAAAGTTCAGTTCTAACAGTATAAACTGGAATGTGCTTCATTTCAAACGTAATTTTAAAAAATGTAATAATTTAACTTCTACAAATAACACATAAAATAAGAAATGTTAAGAATGACAAAGCTGTTGAGCTCTCTACTCAAATATTTATTGTACCTTTGAGAAAAAAAGAACTCTATCAACCATACAGCAATGTAAAGGAAACATACCGAAGACTGGATTTATGATACATGCCACTGTCATTCAAAGAAACATGTCTCGGTATCCCTCTGAAAATAGCTTTTTTATATCTAATTCTTCTGTGTTCACTCAGTTTACTTTTTACTGTTCTGCTTGGTTTACCAAAAAATATAAATCATCTGGTTATGTCCTTTTTTTCAGGCCGAGTGGAACACACAATGTGCCCTATATAAATAAATATGCATTATAAAGATAACTTAAGCCACATTCAACTGTTGCACATAACAGATACTGCACAGACAAGAAAATTGCACATACTGAATATTGATTAATATTGAACACTGATCAGCCCACTTAGGCTGATCACTAAATACCAATTCAAAAGTGGATGAGTGGAGACTGTGAGCCAACAAATCTGCTTTTTGGTCCCAATGCAGGCCCTGGTCTGAACTGATGTTAGCTTGAGTCGCCTCATTCCCTTCGTTTCCATTTGAAAGAAACTCATACATCTTGAAAAACAAGTAAATACTGAGACAAACTCATTTATGTCCATTGGTAAGAGCAAAATTGTGTTTCCTGCCTCACTTGAACGGGTTTCTCAGAGCACATCACCCTTCTTTAATGTGCCTCATGTATATTCTGGGATCTATCCATAAGTTCACACACAGGGAGAGTATGATGTGGTGGAATAGGTGTGGTGCACAAACAGATGAAAGGATACGGTTCTATTATTTTATTCCATCTGGCCTTTTAAATGAGAAAGTTCATGCTTTGCTGTGTCTCTAGTATCGTCCTCTAATTTAAATATAATGTCCTCCAGAGCCTTAACGAGACATATCGCGCATTTTCGAACGTACTTTCTTGGATGTTTGTACTTGTGTTTGAATTATTTTGTCCCACCAGCATGCACGTTCCTGGTCCGGTTGTGTTTACACTCATTTGCTTAACTTTGTAATGTAGCCTGTTTTTTTTTCACATTTATACCAATTCTTTTTGTATAAATGTGTTTCAGTGATATAGGAACACTGGAATGTTAACAGTGCTGGTTTCCAACAGCCAAACCTGGAGTTAAATAAGGTGACTGATGACTTCCAGTTGGTTAATTGTTGAGGACTTTTAATTTAGAAGTTTTTTGGGGGTATTTTTTATTCCTAGTTATTCATTTGCCACCCACAATGGGCCTTTGCGACACTGCACTAAACCACAGCAAACGCATCACGCACCAGGTGACATCTGAAGTCTCCTTCCAACACTCAGCCAAATCCTACAAGCTGAATAAGCCATCTGTCATTACCGCAAGCCTCATTCAGTTCTGATGCGATTAGGAAATCCAGCACAGTGAGACTCAGCAGGAGCTGAGTGCTTTGTGCTTGTTTGATGGCCGGTTGATTGATTGCCTTCAGAATTCTGCTGTTTTTTGTTAGTAAACTTTGCCAGAAAGTTAATTAAATTCATCTGCACAGTGTAGCTGTAATGGTTGTCATTATCATCATCCTGGCTGCCAAATTTATCTAGAAGTTATGATAATCTCCATTTTATTGACAAGCTCTATAACGTTTCCCAGCATATTTCATTACAGAATTAGATTTAGTTACATTTGCTTTAGTCTTTCTCAGATGGACTGGAGTCTCAGACTGTACTTATAAACCATGATTGACAGGTCAGAAATAATGTATTTCCCAAATAAATTATATCTTGAACATACAAAAAGAAGACAGAGGGCAGTTTTAAACTTTGATTTGAAGCTTCTGATAATTCTGGCCATTTCTTGGGAAGTCAAGAATCCCGAGGTCAAGAACGTCCACCAGATAACTGATGATTGTTGACCACAAACAAGAATTGAAAAAAAAAATCAGCTTCAACTCAGAAAAGAAAAAATAAGTAAACTTCGCTCTTTCCATTGATGTCATCGCCATGACAACTGATGCAGGAAACTCAGCCTGCCTCCACGAGAGCAAAAGCACTGCTGGAGCCTACCCCAGCTGAGCTGATTGGCTGAGAGGAGAGGCGGTTTACAAAAAGCAAACAAGTTTTTTGACTCTGGGAGGAACCCATGCTGACACGCAAGCCCCCGTCCCCCTGCACAAAATCATGTTCTAATGACATAAAAAAATACAATAAAAGAAAAGAAAAGAAAACTGGCATTCTTTTAGTTTCTGTTTTGGAGCCTGGATGAAACAGAAAGCCCTGGATTCTTTTAGATTTTCTATGTTTTTGATTGATTTTTTGTGGATGTTTGGAATGTTGGAAAGCTTTTCCTGGTTTCTTTGTGGTATTTGATCCTGGTGATGGTTCCCTAGTTCCCCATCTGCCCCCTTCAGCATGTGTAATTGTCCTCAGCTGTCTCCTCTCAGTAATCATCCTCCTCAGTTTTTAAGCCCCATATTTTCCTCTCAGGCCTGATCAGATCCTGGCTGTTGTCGTCACTGGTTTCAGCCCCCTTTTTCCACACTTCCATGTTTCTCCGCTTTAGTCTTTTTTGAAATTCCAGCTTGGCCTTAGCCTTTTTTTTTTACTATTCTAAATAAAGGTAGTTCACCTCTGCCTTCTGTTTGTAGTGCGTTTCTACATTTGGGTCTTACCACCAAAACCTTACTTTAAGGCCTTTACAATAAGCTCAGCATAAACTGGCATTTATTTTTAAATCCATACAGAGAGCCTTTTTTAAACAGCCAGTGGTTTATCTGACAAACCGAGTCCATAACTTTTTCAAACAGTGCAGCAACTACACACGCAGCACATTAAGTGAACACAATACACAAAAGTAAATCATTCCATCTGCTCATAGTTTAATAATGTGGCGGTGATATCGATCCACTTATTCAATTTTTTTTTCTTTTTCAACTCCCTTCCTGGTTCGGCCTCATCAGTCCTGACGCTCTCAGGCCCTGCTGGAAATATGCAACTGATCGATGGCGTGCTGCTGGCTCCACCTCTTCAAGTGGATGGGCTCCCATTCCACGGCTAGAAAAGATGGAGTCAGGGGTGGAAACGTAAAGCTCCCTCCATCCATGAGCTGTACAGTTTTATTCCTATTCCGGCTGGAGCATATCCCAGCCCACACTGGGCTGAAAGGCCGGGCCACACAGAGACAAGCAACCACACACACTTACATTCACTTGTAGCTGAAACCGATGGTGTTAAATTACCCTAACATGCATCTTTTTGGACGGTGGGAGGGACCCCCCAGAACCACAGCCGATAACCTCCTTATCACAGGGCAACAGTGCTAACCACCGCAACAGGATCAGATGACCAAAAAATAAATGGTAGTTTGGTTCTTGTAATTGAGATGAACAAAAAAAAGTAAACTCTGGTTAAATCCTGAAGAAGTTAGCTTTTCACTTTCAGAGAGATGCCTCACATTAGCAAACTGTTAGCTCATCGCGTCCATTTTAGAGGCGGAGGCTTGCTCCTTCTTAACCTTCTTTTAAAATCTGTAGGTGCACTTTCTTTTCCACCTAACTGTGGACTACCGTTTCCCTGAGGAGAGATCGGCTGCCAGAACCTCAAATGTATGCAGGAGTAGCTTTCTACCCAGCCACCGCCTAACAAGATTGTGATTGCGCTCAGTAGAAACTGAATTAATCCCCTCAAATGTTTCTTTTTTTTGCCACTCCAAACACTGAGTGAAAACTTTAAGGAAGAACCAAAGCTAGAGCAGTTGGAAGATGACTTCTTCTGTAACGCTGTACCGCTTTGTAGTAAAACAACTAAGACAAAATTGAATTATAGAACTGAAGTTAAAAGACAACGTTCCAACAAAAAAGCACAAATTAAACAGGTGATTTAATTAACATGCAGCGTGCAATCTCTTTTGTCCCACTGGATTTTCCCCGTGTTTGGCCAACATGCCACTCATATTTAATTCCCTTTGTTACGCTCGTCGCCACTATTCCGAACAGAAAAGAGACAAGAGGATAAAAAAGAACAAAGGCTCATGCCGCTCCATAAATAACAAAAAGTTGAAGTTAGGGAACTGCTTTTTGAACAGTTCTCTACATAGAGAGGAACTCCCGTGTTTCAAAACTGTTGGACCAACTTGGAAAAACTAACAAAAAGCACAGAAAGAAAAACAAAAAGGGTCGCTGACTTTTTTTTTATTCTTGCAGCTGAAAATTAAATCCTAGCTCTAAAGTCATCGCTGCAAACATTGATCAAAGGTTGGTCAGTTTCTTATTTTCTTTAAAACAAAGTTTAAAACAAAAATTTTCACTTTGATTTAAGCAAATAACAAAGTGGAAAAAAATAGCTAAATAGTTTTTTTTAATTGTCTTTCTTTCTTTTTTTTTTACACATAAAAGCCCGTAAACTTCCTCTACTTCTTGCAGGTTTCTCTTATTGTTAAATTCTTAACACTTTCTATTTGTTCCCATACAGCTTTGGAGTCCATCAAATCAAATCAAGCTCCCTACGCATCAACAGCCCCACTGGAGGAGAGAAAACCCCAGACAGCTACTACTCTGCCGTTGTGGAATTTATTTCTAATACTTTTTCCCCTACCAGGAGGTAAACACACATACATATCCCAAAGAAGCATGGAAGGAAAATATTCTCTCTCTGAACTGTCCGCGGGCACCTGCGTCTATGTGAAAAGTGACCGTCTGACAATGACAGCTGTTGTGTTTCCTCTCTGAATCTGCTAAATCCCGCAAGAACTTTGATCTGATTCCATCAGTTCCACAGCTCCAGGTGTTTGTGGATGTCTGGAGGCCTCAGTAATGGCTTCTTAGCAGCTACACTTCCCTTTAAGTCTCCTGCCAACCCTCCTCTGTTTAGGGATTGGGGTTCTGAAGACTTATTCAGACTCTAATCTTCAAATTTCCACGTCTGCCTGAAGACCAGCAGCTAGTTTTCTTTTTGTCTCTGGTAGTTAGAGTCTCGATGTGTGAGACAGCTGCTTTAGATAACCTTTATATGATGCTTATTTTCTGGCTCATTTTTCGACACAGCGATCTCTGTAAGTGTGCTGAACACACTGAGATCACTTTATGTTTTTGTCTCAAAGAGCATCCAGCATCATGAAGTGCTTCAGTTGTTACTCTTTTATTTATACAGCAAGCTTTCAAACCAAATCTATGTAAATAAAGTTCGGCCAGCTGACTTCTCTGAGAACTCAGCTGTGCATCAATTACTGTTTTAAATCACTAGTACTGTCTTTTTAGGAATGGAAGTAAATAGATGCAAGACACATCTTAATAAAGAAACAGCAAGGTTCTTTCCTATTTTTCATTTTATCTTTATATTTGAAAACACATTGACAACAATAAGAATTAAATGTAACTATTAATTATATCAGTTTGGCTTAACAGCTTCCACATATATACGGGTATATCGAACATTACACAAACATAATATAATATACTTTTTAAAATGCCAATGCTGCTAACTTAGAGCAGCTATGGCACAAACCTTGCATTGGATGTTAGTCTACTTGTTAAGTGCTGTGTGTATATATATGTATGTATATATATATATATATATATATACAGGGGTTGGACAATGAAACTGAAAAACCTGGTTTTGGACCACAATACTTCATTAGTATGGTGTAGGGCCTCCTTTTGCGGCCAATACAGCGTTAATTCGTCTTGGGAATGACACATACAAGTCCTGCACAGTGCTCAGAGGGATTTTAAGCCATTCTTCTTGCAGGATAGTGGCCAGGTCACGACGTGATGCTGGTGGAGGAAAATGTTTCCTGACTTGCTCCTCCAAAACACCCCAAAGTGGCTCAATAATATTGAGATCTGGTGACTGTGCAGGCCATGGGAGATGTTCAACTTCACTTTCATGTTCATCAAACCAATCTTTCACGGTCTTGCTGTGTGTATTGGTGCACTGTCATCCTGATACACGGCACCTCCTTCAGGATACAGTGTTGGAACCATTGGATGCACATGGTCCTCCAGAATGGTTCGGTAGTCCTTTGCTGTGACGCGCCCATCTAGCATAAGTATGGGGCCAAGGGAATGCCATGATATGGCAGCCCAAACCATCACTGATCCACCCCCATGCTTCACTCCGGGCATGCAACAGTCTAGGTGGTACACTTCTTTGGGGCTTCTCGCGGATGTGGGGAAAACAGTAAAGGCGGACTCATCAGAGAACAATACCTGTTTCACATTGTCCACATCCCAAGATCTGCGCTCCTGGCACCATTGAAACAGACGTCTGGCATTGGCACGAGTGACCAAAGGTTTGGCTATAGCAGCCCGGCCGTTTATATTGACCCTGTGGAGCTCCCGATGGACAGTTTTGGTGGAAACAGGAGAGTTAAGGTGCACATTTAATTCTGCCGTGATTGGGCAGCCGTGGTTTTATGTTTTTTGGATACAATCCGGCTTAGCACCCGAACATCCCTTTCAGACAGTTTCCTCTTGCGTCCACCATTAATCCTGTTGGATGTGATTCGTCCTTCTTGGTGGTGTGCTGACATTACCCTGGATACCGTGGCTCTTGATACATCACAAAGACTTGCTGTCTTGGTCACAGATGCGCCAGCAAGACGTGCACCAACAATTGGTCCTCTTTTGAACTCTGGTATGTCACCCATAATGCTGTGTGCATTGCAATATTTTGAGCAAAACTGTGCTATTACCCTGCTAATTGGACCTTTACAGTCTGCTCTGATTGGTTAAATGTGCAATTAATGACGATTGGCCACCAGGCTGGTACAATTTAGCCATGAAACCTCCCACACTAAAATGAGAGGTGTTTCAGTTTCATTGTCCAACCCCTGTATATATATATGATATCAATCATTACCAATGTTTGATTACAGCTGATAGAAATCATGTCAGGACCCCCCCCCGAAAAAAAAAAAAAAAACCTGCTTGTCAGTCCTCGTGTCTCATCGTCTCTGTCTTGTCATCATTACCCTTACGTAGTGACCCTCCTCACTGGAACAGATGGAGACAAGAGCCACCTGTCTCGCAAAATGAGATTTAAAAGCCTCTGTTCCCAGCTCACGCTTGCACTTTCCAAGACACAGGAGGATTGGGGAAAAAAAAAAAAAAGTGGTATTGTGTGATGATACAGAGGCTGCAGAAACACAGAGCTCTGCCTGAGTGTGCGTGGAGAGAAAAGGAAGGCTTTGTGAGGCGGCTCTGGCCAGCCCGGCGCAGATTAGGAAGCGGCTTTATAAATGGAGACCATTAACCACTTTAATTGTTCCGCATTAACCGGGTGTACAGTTTTTTAACAAAGTTGTTTACGGAGCAATTTGAATGGAGCAGCGGTGGCCAGAAAAACTACAAGGCCCATTAGACATCCCACCAGACGAATACGCTTTCATTTGAGAAAAAGTCGGTTGCATGCGGGGTGAATTTAAGCGGAACGAGGAGACGATTCTCCAACTGGGTTAATAAGGAGGCTCGCTTCGGCCTGCTGCCAGGACACAGCTGTCAACACCACGCCACCCTTTCACACTGTCACACCGTCATTCTTGGAAACAAATTAACACTATGCAGAAACTCGGACCTGGGGGTTCAGTGGCGGCTCGTCACTAAGGGCGCTCCACCGGTGACCTGCTCTCACCTCCGATCACACATGAGGCCCAATAACAGGCCGCCGCTGTGAGAGGACTCTAACGGCTCCATTCTCCATCCGTTGCCTCGCCAGAACAAATCCTTCTTTGTCTGAGGAGGCATGTGTTCTATTTTTTTCTTTTTTCTTTTTCGTCTTTTTCTTTTAACCCAATAGAGTGCTGCAACACTTTTCTTGATTAGGATAATTGATAGCTGAATTTCTACATCCACCTCATCTGCAACCAGGCTTTCGGTCATCCAGGTAATGGTAATGGTTTCAGGCCCTTTCACTTTGTAAATGAAAACACATTTCCCAATGCCTCACAGGTGGTATGTTCCATAGTAATTTCCACCTCGTGGTTCGAGTAGTTAGGGTAGATAAAAAATTGCTAGTTGGTGGCGCCGTAGGCTTTCATTTCCCAAACGCTACTGGTTAAAAAACAGGTAAAGAGAAGAGAAAAAACACCTTAACTGACGGCCTGTTACACAATAAAAGTGTACCTTTATGGACGCCAGGAATACTTTTCGACTGGGTTTAGCACCAAACTTCAGCTGGTTGGGAACAGGCTCGTCAGGGACACGTTCATCATCTCAAAGCTGATTTCATTCATAAGTCTACAGTTTGTATGGACTACGAAATTGCGTTTCCACCTTTTGTAAAAAAATGACAAATGTGCATTAAAGTATAAACCCAAATGGACTTACTGGCATGGTAAATGTTAACATTTGGACTGCATCCCTCTCTGGTAATGGTAATGATAATGTAAAGACTGAACGATGAGTGAATTGTCAGTATCATAGTCCTCAGTTCCCTAGAATGGTTCTGAAAGTTTAACAGGACAGTTATCGAAAGACCTGGACCAGAACCAGACCAGAAATAAGTCATTTCTCCTGAAAATAGGTTGCCAAATGGCTTGGCGACTTTTTCCATAGAAGAATTCAAAACCATATATACAATTAGGATCAGGGAAGCAGCTCTTTTTTTAACTTCCCCTGCAGCCGTGGTTATTAGGTTTTATTCGCACATGTTCTGTACCTCAGGCTGAGCTGTCATCTTGATGGAAGTATTACAATTCTGGGCCAATCGCGAAATCTTTCATTAGAGTGGTTTCACTCCATTAATCTTCAAATTCAAGGCACCATGTCAGGTACGGTTAAGATGGAGGAAAGTGAGGAATTGAATGTAAAAACATGGCACGCAACACTGTCGTGCTCACTCTGTGATTAAAGATTAATTCGCTGCCCTTGCTTGGTTCTTTACCAGAAATGTCAGTGTCACTGCACTAAAGGTCTTTTCTAAAAATGCCTTGCATTAATGAAATCACCATCTCAAGACTTCTCAGCGCTAGTTCTCACTGCTCCTCGAAAAAGGGAGCGAGGCACGTTGTGTATGTGTGTGTCTTCCGATTTCAGCTGGAGGACCAAACAAAAGCAAAAAATAAAAACTGTTTAATCAACTGAAACCATACTTGGGCAGAGCGACCCTCACCATCATCGCGCACGGAGCAACAAACCATTCCTGACCTATAATGAGGTTTGTTCCAGCCACTACTGATGAAGCCACAGTTATAGAATTTTTGAAATGAAGACTTGGGTTTACAGTGGAGGAATGGATTAAAACATCAGTAACAATAATGATTGCGGTGCTCAGAGGTTCTTTGTAATCTTCAGCAGAAATTTCATTAGCCCTAGCCTTTCATTGCCCGGCAAACACAAGCCAAAAAGGCAAACAAAGCTGTAAATAATCTATGGGGCAGCATGCTTTGTACACCAGAGTTACGGAATTGCTTTGAATCCTAATGCCATCAGACATCATTCTGAATCCAGATCTCACCGCTACAAAGAAACGGGGCCGATTGCTTGTGCAGGATTTTGAAGGTGTAAGTTGTCCTGAGAGAGATTGGCTGGTGTGGTTAAAGTTCATTTATCATAAAATGTACACCAAATTGCATTGCCACTTACCGCTTATTCCCAAATGGGGTCACGGGGCGACTGGAGCCTATCCCAGTATTCAAAGTCACATTATGAGATATAAAGCTCTGCTGCAAATATGAGAAGCTTGATGGTGTTTCACGCAAAGATAAAGTGATATATGTTGCACATTAAGACGCTTATTACAAAAAAAAGCATTCATGGATAGAATCAGACACAGAAGGAAGTCGGTGTATTGCAAGTAGATTCCAATTACACTTCTCAGAATCAATTCAGCATGTTAGTTTGATGACACATGGGACAGGACCGAACATTATTTTAATTGCATTTCTACAAATCTAAATTAGGGCTGTAACTCCAACGTGTTCATCAATTTGATTGACTGATAACAGAAAAAAAATATCAATAATTCCACCTCTCTCAGCTCCCTGTCAGAGCTGGTAAGGCCACAGCATGGTGAGACCCAAACGCACATACGAATTGGTGGTGATCCGAGGAAGAAACACAGGAGTAAGGCATTATGATCTGGGGGAAGACTTAAAAAGATACCTCGATGGCAGTAGATGCCACCATGTCCAGCCAAAAATACAGAAAAAACACATCTCTGAGCCCACAGCAGATTTTGAGATATTTCACCAGCTTAGATTGAATCCTATACAGCTGTCTATATAAGTTCCTAAGGGGCATGTCGAAGCGCAAATACCAAGCATGAAGTCAAAGAAATTGCATACTTATGAATTAATGTAATTCATATTCATCTGGTTTAAAATGGTAAAACCTTGAGAGCTTGCCCTGCTTTAAAAGAGTCCGATTAAAGCACTTAACGACGCAGGATGGCTTCTGAGACAAAGGGAGAATGAATTCTCTCTCATACTATACAAAACTTTCATCACTGAGTCAGATGAAACCTTCGGCTGCAGGAAGTTTTGACTCTGGAGGTTGTATGATGTTACTTTAATCCATGTCTGACAGCGTGTCAAGTCAAATCCTTACACATGAAAAAGAATGTAGGGAAGATCTATTGACTCCGTCTTGTGATGCCCTCCGCATGACTCCTGTTGACAGCAAAATTACTGTAAAAAAAAAAAAAAAAGGGGAGTCTTATGTATTGCAGAACTAAAAGAGTTTGAACTGTCAGAAATGTCTCCTTTTTACCTCTTTGCTCGGCTCCATTTGATGGTTAAAAGAAGGAAAAACAATAAAAATTAGAGAAAAAAAACACGAAACAAAACAAAACAAAGAAAATTCTAATTATCCCACAATGGAAGCTGCGGGTGTGCATTCTGGTTTTAGATGTCTTTCCCGTCCATGATAACTCCAGATAATGGGAGTTTGTGGATGCCTTATGCTCTGATTGTGTTTCCCTGGGCAGAAAAGCCAGACCGAATTAGAGTCTGAGTTATTGCAAAGTGGGTAGGGGGGGGTACCGTGCGAGCATCATTTGAGTCTGCCACGTTATTCCGTCTCAATTAGGTTCCTAATCAATCAGCGGGGGAGGGGGACGGCGAGCGGGAAGGCAGGGACGCCGCTTGTTTACAAACCAAATCCGTTTTCCCATCATTAGCTCTGAAGACGTCAGATCCCAGCGATCTGAATAGCGATTCGCCCGTCGGCATATCCGGTTCACTTGTAAATATTGACAAGCGAGGCAGCGGCGGGGGGGTCGGCGTCCATATGCAGAGCGAGTTTACCTCGTTTCCACTTTCCGGACAGGCCGCTCCGTCCTCTCACTCGACTGCCCCGCGGCACTCTCCCTTCCCCGCTCAGCTATAACCGTCCCCGATGCCTAAACATCCACACATCCGGCCTGATTTACTCAAGGCCCAGCTCCAGCTTCAGCCGTCAGCCTCTGGGGTTTTCTCAACTGCAAAGGGTCATTTGAAACAAACTGGAGCAGCAAATATTAGAGCGCAAGGTGGATGCAAACACAAACCAGTCTGTGTACAAGTCACCTGCACATTCATCCCTCCCTTCCGGTGGATCGGCCTGACCCGCAATTGCATCGCGCTATCTGAGCCTCCATGGCGTCCAGCGCTCAGACACACAAATCCACGCACCTAGAAATAGAAAAACGAGACATCGCAAGGGGGCCCAGCAGCGTTCCCTTGGTGTCAGAGTCAGATTAGGACGGGTGGTAAGGAGAACAGCCAGCATACCTGCAGAGGCTTTTATCCGCACCCCTAATTGAACACATTTGACAGAGCTAATGCAGGTCTCACGTGAACAAGACTGAGTCATTTGAAAAGGCCCAAAGGAACAGACGGCAGTGTTTGCATAGCTTTTTTTTTTCCCTCCCTCCGCTTTGTTTTGTAGATTAAATGCAATGTTTGCACGGAAACCTAAAACAGACTTTTCTCCCTGTGATCATCCGAACTTCAGACTTTCATTTCTGTCTTGCTTCATTAATGTCTTCAGCTAGTTCCTAATTACAAGAAAAAAACGCCTTTTGCCCCGTCGAACCATGAACAAACAAAAACCTCATATTTCCCTTTCACAAAAAACTTTATAAGCGCAGATTTTCATGTCAAACACGACACCCCAGCAAACATCTGGGATTCCAGGTGATCATTTGAAGCCTTTGCAACCAAAGAACAACTTTCCAACAACAGAAAAAAAGACAGGAAAAGAATTGACTTTAAAACAACAACAAAACAAAACCTTTACACACACAATTCTAATTACAGGCATCGCTTCGAGATGAATGGGTCCTCCTAACTGTCTTTTCTAGCTGTCATCCGGGCCTAGTCTAATTCCTCGGCTGCTGTAATGAGACCATGGCAGTGATGTGTCAGCGACTGTAGCGAAATCGACGCGGTGCCAAAGTGGCTTCTCGTTTCCAGGTTGTCAGGAACTAAAGTTCTGTCAAAGTTAGGGATGCATCCCACGTTTCCTTTGGAGACAGTCAACACAATTTGATGACAGCACCAAATGCTCCCTTGTTTCTGATTAAGACACAAAGTTATCATATGACAGTTGCTGGGGGAGGTGGAGGAAACTTTCACACACACACATATATATATATATATACATATATATATATATATATATATATATATATTCATTTTCCATAACTGTTATTCCTCGTAGGAGACATTTCTGCATTGTTTTGTGGAATTGTAGATATCAGTGCATTCTTTTTGGGCAACTTAATGGGCATTTCAAGCCTCCAGTTTTCGGATTTCCATGCAGGTTATATTTCAGTTCCAAAATCTACTTCTAATCTTATAAAAATCTAATAAACAAACAAACAATTGGCCTCGGAAAAAAAGTAAAACACAAAATGTAACCAAAAACGTAAGTGTCAAAAACAAAAACAGTTGGGGGTTTCAGTGGCTTTGTCCAACAAGCTATGCAAAATAAGCCGTGTGCATACACATCAGAACTAAACCACATAGCAGGGGTGTCAAACTCCACTCCTCGAGAGCCCATACCCTGCAGGGTTTGGACTTTTTCCTGCTTCTGCCCACCTGATTCTGATTAAATTGGATCTCCTATGAACACTGTTGCACCAGCCTGCTAATGGTACTTTGATGAGAATCAGATGTGTTGAAATAGGGACACAGGACAGCGTACCTCGAGGACTGGAGTTTGACACCTGTGACATAATGCCTGTGATATTATCTAATCATATTGAAGTAAACCTGAACCCAATTTAACCATTTTAGATGAAATCATGGTATTATTTGGTGTGCAGACCACTGGGCTATCGTTATGGGCCATATATTGGTCTATGGCCCAATTCCAGACAAATCTAGGTTAATACCTTTTTGCAGCAAGGATTCAATGATACATTTCCAACTTTAGAGCACAAGTCACAGTTAGAAATGCGCACATACACTGGAAGATGCACACTGTGTAATCAACTGTCTACTCACCAGTCGGTTTGCTAGCAGCCAGATCCAGATGCTCATCCAGCTAAAAGCGGTGCCTACTGTAAATAACTGCACTATTTTTTCCCGAAAGGCAGCAATGTTCACAGCAGCATTTTCAAACCATTTTTTTTTCTGGACACAAACACCACCTTAGTCTTAACAGGAAGTAAAAGCAGCTTTTGGGAATAAAGAAACAGAGGTGGCCTGCAGCAATGTTAAACCCTGAAATGTATTCACACTCAGCGGTTTGTTAAATATACTGTAATTTCTTTCTTTACATATTTGTATCGTTGAACAGTAGAACTGTATACCCGTGTGATATTTTTGGGTAGTGAATGCATACATATAGGTAGTGTCAAAGAGCACGACTTTAGACGGTCGAGAAATTCCCCTTCAGGGTTTACGCCTAAAGCCAAGCTCAGGAGAAGCCAAGCAGGAGCACGCCCTACCACTACTTTAGGATCCATATTTTATGACTCTAGTACACCGGCGATGCGCTGCGATATATCATTTAACATCAGTTTTGGAAATTAAGTCAGACCACGTCTCAAACTTTTACAGCTGAAGGGAACCGCCATCAAGCTTAAGGGCCTAGGAAATGAAAGGAGAGCCATTGAGAGATACAGACACAGGTGGAGGGAAGAAGCGAAGAAGGCAGAGACATAAAAAGATAAAAGGGAGGAGGACGTGCTGCAACCGGATGGTTAATGAGAGTTGGAGGCAGAGGAGTTGAGGATGGGGCAGAACACAAGCCATGGAAGAGCCGTGCGGTTTGAAAGATCAAGTAAGAGACAAAGGTGAAGTCAGCTAACCCAAAGAGGCATCGGGAGGGGTGTAAAGAGGTAGGCAGTGAGCGTGTTCGTCAGGGCAGAATTTGCCAAGAAGAAGAGGAAAAAGGACTGCAAAGGAGGCTGCAGAGAAAGAGACATGCAATGCAGTCTGACACGAGCTAACCCTCTGGATCCAATCCTGCTCCAATCACACACACACACACACACACACACACAAAAAAAAACACAGCTATTCTTTGATCCTGAGCACTTTGAACATTCAGTCAGCCTTGTACTTTCGTACGAACGAAGAAGAACAAGAGACGGAATAAAAAGCAAATAAAGCGCCGGCCCGTCTTTTTACCTTCTTACCTTCCCCGTTTTGACATTTGTCACGTGATTGTACACGGAGGGGGGAGAGGGGGACGGGGAGCATAAAAGGGTGATCTGGTTAAAGCGAAACAGAGAGAGAGATTGTTCAAACGAGAGAAGCAATTAGACAACATTCTGTCCACACTAAATGGAGGCATAATTGAGCACAATAGTCTCCCCCCCCCAGTGTACCGGGTGGACTTAACTATCCCTGTGTTCCTCTCACTGTACGCTTTTTTTTAATCTTCCCTCCTTGTTCTGTCTCGCTTCCCCTCCAACAATGGAAGATTTTTCACGGGCAACAATAAGGAGCTGATGATTACACAACCGCTAGGTACCATGGGCATAATCGCTGCCTGGTACCCAATCCTGTGCCCGCAGTGAGCCACACGCACACACACACACACACAGACACACACACATTTGCAGGAGGGAGGAAGGACGTGTATGAGGCCCTTTCATTCATTGCTAGGCAAGCCCTGGTCATGGGGAGTCCTGCTCTTGGAACCACTGCGGCTTCCTGGCAAGCCAGGGAGGAATACCAAGCGTTCAGACCTCGTTAAGCAGACAATGCAAAATGCTAATGCGAGCGTTCCGTTTGACGGAGGACTGCCGCAGCGAAGTCATATAGAGAGCGACTGCAATAAACTTCGGGATAATAAGGGCTAATTAGAAAATGCTCGGCCTTGGTTGTTTGCTCTAACGCGCAAAGCTGCAGTGAGATGATTACTAATGGCTGACATCACGGGAAGCCGTAACTGTTAAGTGCATAGGGAAGACAGTTATGAATCTGCCCCAAGACACTCTGTATACCGTTCACGGATGATATGACGAAGCGCCGGGATCTGGGATTGCTGTAGCGGTTTTAGCAGGCTTTGCTTTAAAAAAAAAAAAAAAAAAATGTTTTTAAGGTTAATGGAATGTGAACTCATGTGATGGACTTTTTCCAAAATAGAAGAAGATATCACATTTGATACAAGCTTAAATGGGTTGGTTTGGGAGCTGTTTTCCTCAACGGTTCCCCGAAAAATGGAAAAGCCGTACCGAAGGCTCATCTTGATGGAAAATGGAGCGCAAAACTCAAAGAATTGGTACGAAACAAAGTGATTGAAAAATGAGAGTTTGAAAACTGAGACTTGATGAGGGTGCGAGCGGAATACTGATCCAAGTAAAGATGACTGAGTTATCATTTTACATCAACATGGTATTCCATTTGATATCAATACCAAACCCCATTCCAAAGTTGTTGTTTTTTAGCAGACCTTTAACTTTTCAACTTAGCTGTCTATCACCCTAAAAATGTGTGAAAGGAATCTATCTTTTGGTGACTACAAAGTTTACTATTCGCGGTTTGGGGTTTCACTTCATGTCATCACCATAGGCTTATGGATATAGCAATTCTTTGATTCATGGCAAATTATGAAAGAACTCATGAGATGGTACGCTCCAAATTGAAATGTTGGGCCACCGACTGACCGATGTTCCCATCACCACAACCCTTTCAGCTGTAGCTTGGCTTACAGTATCTGACCTTTAGGAGTTCTGACAAGAGTCCGGCCGCACACTTAAAATCGCTCATCAGAGCAGAAATGTGTATACCAGGGTGGCGTTGTGTGTAATGGTAGTTATCGAACACTGCAATTACATTTTTAAAAATACACTAAGGCTTACAGTTTTCATTTCAAAACGATTACCCGCTTCTTTCTCCAGAACCCGACATTACTTCCTCTTTGTCTGAGAGTGTTTACGCACATGCATGTGTGTGTCTGTTCGTGTGTGTGTGTGTTAGTGTGCGTGGGCGTGTGTGTGTGTGTGAACTCATGGCCATCCATCAAGCCAAGCCCTATACAGTGTGGTTCAGTCAGCCATGGAGCAGAATTAGTTGCTGATAGATTGTGAGAAACAGCATCGTGTGGTGGCGATGGATCCATGGAGGGAGTGAAAGAAAGAGAGAGAGAGATATAGAGCCGAGGAACTGAGGAGAGCAGTAAGAGAAATATAGGGATGATGGATGGAGCGACAGGAAGTTGGTCCAAGTTTCCACAACAAAGTGTGCAAAAGAAAAAAATAAAAGGAGAGAGACGAATAGTGAAGAAAACTGTTCAAAATTACCAGGAGAATTACACACTTAATCATCTACTGCAAAAGCTTTGTTGTTTGCTTTGGGCTATTTCATTGTCTTTTTCTTTACTTTTACTTTCAGGAGATTTCTTGAAATATGTCTGGGAACGACATTTGTCATCAATGGTAAAGTTTATTACACAGATCATAAGACAACTTTTACAGAATATCAAACTCATCGAAAATTCTACCAGGTAACCTAACTATGAAACAAAGAACTGGAAAACACATGAAACATATCTGCATGCATGACTTAAAAATGATTTAATGATTTGAATTGCTATTAAACTATTTGTGAAAAAGATTGATGAAACACAACCTGGAGAACTCCACAAGGACCAGCTTCTGCCAATTATTATTGTATGTTAATGTGTCGAAACTACAAAGAACTTAGTTGGAAATGAAAACTAAAATGGCTGTTAACTACACACATTTGCAGAAATAAATTAAATAAATATTTTTAAAAAATAAAACTGATATATACAGTACATTTTTTAAAATCTACATACTTATACACTTATTTACATTAGAAATATCAATTCCAGGGCAACTATTCTGGATTTTGTCTCGCAGCGTGTCCTCCTGTGACTGTTGGAGAGGTAAGTCCCTCCATCAGACCATTCTCGATGGTGTCTCCCACATCTTTCTGTACAGGAATGTAATACCTTTCTAAAGATTGTGATTTATTTCAACTCCCAGATACCAGGCACAGGGCTTATAAAAACCTATTTCTGCTGTCACAGGGCCTCACTGTGCTGCAGACGGTTAAGTTTAATTACACTGGTGGTTGCCCTGCTACTATTATAAAATGTAGATCATCAAATGAAGTTCAATTCACTCCGAGTTATAATTGATTAATTCACATACGAGCTGTTTCTTAATATCGGTGTTTAAATGTTACAATAATTGCTTCTACTTAATCTCACTTCCTGATGGAGAAGCGCATTCAACATCCACTCAGGAAGTATAGAGGTCTAATTAGATTACCCAGACATTCTCAGCCACACTGTCAAATCAGCAGTAAACACACGTACACACTCAGAGTGCTTATGCATAGTGCTATGCCTGTGTGTGTGTATGTGTGTGTGTGTGCGCGCGAGGTGACTAAAACAAACGTGTCATTTTAGGATGCGGCCTTCAGGGAATTCCTCATCACCGTGGAGGAATCGCAGCCACGATGGAGAGAGATACAGTTGCAGACCGCGGTACTACGCTGAGGGACGCCAAATATGGTCCAACTGTTCGTCTCCACCACGGCCACAGCGCAAAGGCAGAAACAAGGTCAGTGAGCACAGCTGGTCTGCAGTCAAACAGTGAAAAAAAAAAAAAAAAAAAAAAAAAACCCCCCCCCCCCCCCCACCTCCCTCTCCCCGCCCGCAGCATGCTGAGACAACATACTCGGTCTCATTAGTAAATCTATAGAAGCAGTGGTGGACGACAGGGGCTTGTTTATCCGGATTTTCTTGAAGTTTGCGCACAACTTTGCTTAATTCCCTTGAAGCTCCTGATGCCCTACTTTGGGAATCGAGGCGAGCGCACAGGTGGTGGTACAGGCTCGCAGCGCTTGCTTTCTCAGTTGTGACCATTGGACGCGGTACAGTGATGACGCGTTTGAGTCAAACTGAATTGTTTCCTTTTTTCAATGAATCTCTCAGTCTAAGAAAGGCAAAAATAATATAATTAATTGGAGGCCATAGCTGATTTAGTTTTTTCTCTACTGTTTACTGTGTTTACTGTTTGGGAATGACATGAGAAAAGTAGCAGAGACTGATTTAGGGAAGCATTCTGCTTTCTTATGTGAAGAAAAATATATTAATGACAAATATGTAAGAGTTTACAAGACCAGACTCATACCTTCTTCCAAAAATAGGATTTCTTATGGTTGATCCAAATAAAAAGAAGAAAATAGAAAAAATATATATTTTGGGCTATCCATCTTTTCTACCTTCTACATGGAACAGTTTGGTATGTGTGTGTGTGTGTGTGTGTGTGTGCATGTGTTGGCTTTCCCAGTATCAGAGTGCAATGTCAACAAATCTTACTGAACATTATAGTGGCGCCAACAACAATCAGTTGCGTGTCATTGTGAGGCGATAAAAACAAAGAGCAATGGAGCCAATTGAGAGGATGCTATGTTTGACTTGGTATGCGGTTGTGTTATACTACACAGGTTCACATGCAGAAACACATGTTGGAAACTGAAATACATTAAAAAAAATTCAAAGACAATTGAAATTATTTGCTAGCCTGAAAGCTGCTCAGCTTGCAGTGACTTTCAACAGGCAGCCACTCTATCCACAAAACTATAAATTGGATTTAATGGTCTTGAGTGGCCACTATACAGTATTAAATATGATGAGTTGTTTTAGTTTCTTTCTGTCAGATTTGTGAAACTTCTCTGCCCAACCCCTTCTGCCAAGATGATCAAAAGGCTCAAGAGTAAGCTATTGTGATAACGCCTTCAGAAAGGAGCAAATCATGTGACTGAAAGCCAAGGATAAAACCACAAGTTTACTCTCGAAGCAAAGAAAAGTATTGTGATATTCTAACATTTCTTGGTCTTACTTTGAGCTATAATGCAACACATAAATTGCTCTAAATGCCAGGCTAAGGCGCACAAACGGTATGTGTTCCTTAGACACACTGCCATGATATCCAGCTATCCAGGTGGCCACGTTACAGGATGCCTGTGCAGTGTTTTGAAAATGCACACCGCCACACTTGTCAAAATGAAAGGCACAGATGGCATACAAATAGCAGTCCTGTTGTGTACACATGGATGGAGGGATTTATTGAACCATTCATGCAGCAGGCAGTAATGGATGGCTTGCAAAAATCTTTTGTGCTGCAAGTTGTTATGTCAAATCAGCACAGTGTAAAGGTAAATGCCAGCAAATGTCTACAATGATTGCCATGGTTTAAGATGGACTTAGATTCTCCCCGTGTTAATTAGGTGAAGGAGGGGTCATTTTCTGTGTCCACCTATGAGACGTATTTCCCAGACACGGTCAAACATGCAGACTTGAGCAACGATGGAAAAAAAAAGGAGTTGCATAACCGGTTTGTAACCCCATCAGTGAGCCTTCCACTAAGTTTAACACCGCATGTGTCAGAAATTTAATGAGCAGATGCGGAGAAACTAGATTATTCTGGAGGCAAACAACACTTAACTGTGAGTTCACTCTGGCAAGGTCACTGTCTGCTGGGTAAAATGCAAAACAATTTTTCTGTTAACACAAGTATAGGCTGAGGTAAATGCTGTGTGCAATTATGAGGAGAGGAAGGCCAAACTACCATAGAAAACTGTTGTATCGTTGCGGTTATTATGATGATGACAATGGTGGACAGAAGAACTGATACAGCAAAGAAAAACGTATATCAGATATAAATGTGGAGGGATTCACCACTTTTTAATGCTGGGTGCTATTTGTTCAGATTGTCGGATGCAGACTGTCCATCTTATTTAATAGATACAATCTAAAGACACATTTGACATGTATTTGGACAGACATTTAACTTTTTTAAAGGCTGTATGTGAAGCACAGCATGTTATGTGCTATATTATGTAAATAAATACATAATTTAGTTTGATTTTGAGCTTGTTTGCCTCTGTTATACACAAATGTAATTTAATTTGATAGAACTGAAATTAATTTTGCTCTACAAATAATGGGGATTATATTTTTTGTTTTTTTTTTGTTAATGAAAAATAAAGGCTAGGCTAGGCTAAAGGCTAGCCTTACCTTCTACGGCTAATAAGTATAGCCTGCTTGGGCTAGTTTGAAAAAAAAAGGCTACTTCAGAGAAAAATTAACATTTTTGCTCCTTCCATATTTTTGAGTGTCTTGTCAGTTTTCATACACTAATAATCTATGGAAAACTGTCAGTCTGACATGTACTTTTCACACTGAGCAAGTAAGAAGAAACTCATCCGAGCCACACTTGTATCAATTCTGGGGTTTGAGCAGTTACTGCTTTTAAAAACAGACCTGCGCAACAAATACATATAAGCTTTCTCCTCCAATACGTTAGCCTCTGCTGTCTGATGCACAACTTTTTATTCATGAGTTCAGACTGACACGTTGGGGTCAGGCGCTGGGGTTTTGTGTCATTATGTAATCTAGCGTTTAATTTTTAGGGATGACCTGTCTTGCCTTTGCATGAAAAACTGCCTTTTAGCTCTAAAAGGCTCGTGCTCCCCTGACTGGCCTGATCACACATCTGACTCGACCTACAATTCTATCGAGATTCAAAATTCCGAAAGGTGCTTTTAGCTGATCCAAAAGTTGATTTAGTGTTAACATTTCTATTGATTTTCCAGGACAATGAGACATTGTAAAACACAATAAAAATACTTACCTAATAGCTATTTTCTTATTAATTTGATACATCAATTATTTTTCTCATTTATCTTAGTTTCTCTTTATACACATTATATTATGTTATATCATATCATATCACATTACATTATACATATTATTACAAAGCATGATAGGTCAATATATAGGGACCATAATAACAGAAGACATAACAACCTGTTCCAAAAATGTATGTAACATTTAACTAAATGTTGAATTTCTTATAAATGAAATGCAAAGTTAGAAATGCATATTATTTAGGAATTTAGTTGTTTTTTGGGGGCATTTTTTAGGACGACGACATTGCCCCTAATCGTCAGCGGTTAAACAAGAGTAGTATAGTGACAAAGGGGTAGTTGATGAACAAATCTTCTGCATTTTAAAGCTTTTGCTGCTACGTACAGAGAAACGTTCTTTGGAGTAAAAATGTGGGATTCTACCTGGCACTAATATCAATTTCTCTGAGCGAGTTGATAGAATTTCTTGTAAGTGAAGATGAGTTCTGCTGTTACATGTGTTTTTCATCATCTTCTAAGTCAGCACTTTCCCAGAGAGCGAGATGAATTGTGCTCCTCAGAAATGGAGTTTAACTGACGCAAACATCCCACCGTGATTCTTTTCTTTGTTGGTCTAAATTCCACTGGCGCAAAGAAGAAAACAGTCTCTCACTCTCCCTGCAACCTGGTCCGAATTAAACTGACGGGTTAATTTGATCACCGGTGACAAAGAAATGATGGCTTTTTTCGCTCGCTTGACTGTGACAGAGCCACTCCGGTGAATTAGAAACGCGCAGACTGCCGAGCGGTTACTGATGGTTAGTATCAATCATTATTTGGCCTCGTTGGAAAGCGGCGGCCCGTCCATATGGGCCGTGTCCACGGTCGCTGTCTCCCAGCGGAGAGGCTTTGGCTTTGTGTTGCCCCACAGATGTTCACAGCTTGTGTTTCCTGCTATGGCTGATGGCATTACACTGCGGAGTGTAAGCCTCTCTTAAACAGAGATAGGCAGACACGGGGACACGAGGGTGAAAGGGACTATCTTCGTCCTTCTCACACACACACACACACACACACACACACACACACACACACACACACACACACACACACACACACACTTGCATCAGCATCAGAAGCCCATCTGGTGAGCTCTCTTCCAGCAGCAGACGTGTTAGGCGCCTTCTGACACCGTCTCTGCCGTGTGAAACAAGGAGCTGCTACACGGCTGCCGTGTAAAGCAGCTTTACCCATTCCATCACTTCTGTAGTCAAAGATCTATCAATGAGTCACTGGTAAAACTATTAAACTGCGTGAGGGGATTTGCTGGAGGGCTGTGATTTAATACAAAAGCTAATAAATGCTTCCCAACAATACATTGTAGATCCAAGTGTAATAGAGGGAGGTCAGGATGTGTTGAGATATGTCTGATGGTATTCATGTAAATCCAAAATGGAGATTTATACACGGATGGAAGTCTCAATGCCTGCATGAAGCTTAACCTTAACACGTATCGACATACATATAATGCGAACATTTACTTGTATTTAGTGTTTAACATATTGTATGGCTGTCACGGAATTACATTTTAAAATACGTGGCGTTCATGGCTCTCAACATCAAAAAGGTCCTCGACCCCTGCCCTAAAACAAACCATCCACACCGTGCTACCAGTAAGGAGAAGCAAGAGCTCTTGACTTCCACTTACCGTAACCCGTTCAGAGTTCTGGTTACAGAACCATCTGAAGCAGTACTGTCCGGTACAAAAGTAAACAGGAGTCTCCCCCTAGAGCTCAGACTCCTCCACACTCAGGTAGTAACATGTCTACAGCCATCCTATTTTGCCTAACTATAGCAGATGTGGGCGCTAACAGCCAAACCTTGACTCCAGCAATGCCAAAATCAAGCCTTCTCTCCTAACAACAGTCTCTCAGCTCGCTTGAGAATGTTGACGATTTCAAGTATTGTGCACCGGGACACAACGCCCAGATATTGGGATAAAACAGAAAAAAACAACAACACATACATCTGTCTGCTGTGCACACGGCAAACAATATTGTTATGAATTGTCTTCATGTCAATATCTGTGGAAAGAAAAAACCAAACATAAGCAAACAGATTGCACGTGTAGATGTAATGAGTTCACCTACAAGCCTATCGCCGAGGACAGATGGCGGTCTATAATAAGATCCAAATCAGCATTTCTGACGCATAACGTTTAATTTGACGCATTAAATTTGGGGTGTAGATGACTGTACGGTTTACCTTTCATCCATATTGTCATCGAACAAAAAAAGCAACAGTCTACCTTGAAGCTCCTGAGGGAGAGATACCTAAAAGTAAATCTAAAAAACAAAAGACTTAAGATTAGGACCTTAGAAGCTATAGAAAAGTTTAATATTTTCTATAGCTTTCTAACATGCCTTTTGCAAGCACTGAATACAATATTTAGGGTGGAAGTGCTGCACCTCTTGGTGATTTTGACGTGTTTTTTTGGATTATTAGTCTTCATCAGAAGTTGTTGTCTTGGAACAAGAGCTAAACTCCGGCTTCTGTTTTCTCGTACAGTTTGTATGTTTTCTAGTTTCTTTCGATTTCGATTTGGCCCTCAATTATTCCTGCTGACTGCCACCTCTTATTTAGGCAATGAACGGCAGAAGAAGCCTCCAGGGAATTCTTCCTCCATTTAGTTTTCTGAAATTGTACTAAACACATTGGGAAGTTAATGTTCCGACGTACCGTTTCGGAGACTCCCTTTCAAGGTGGAAAAAATAAATAAAATTCGGCCGAACATTTACTTTCGGCCATGAGGGGGTGGGGGGATGCAAAGAAAGTCTCCATGTGCAGAGTGTGAAAACAAAGCTGGTGAAGGATTCTTCGAGGTCCCCGGGTCCACGCGTCCTTTAGGTTTTGTGAGAGGAAGGCCCGCCGCGGCTCCATCGGGGAGGACTCAAAAAAGCTCTGGCACATGTTGCTGTTTGGACGGGACCTGATCGCCCCCCCCTGCCTGAGCAGGGACCACAGATCTCTTCTGTGTAGGGACAGACAGAGATCTGTGGTCCCATGCGTGGGTGCGCGCTACATGCTAAAGGCTGGCAAGCACCGTGCCGCAGTGACTTGTCGAACTTGCTCGTTCGCTCTCCTTCCCCATTTCCTTGACAACAGTGATGGGGTAACCAAGACTCCTCCTCTTCCTCTTCTTCCGTCATCATCTCAAAAAACGTCCATCTCGGCAATTGTCACCTTGGCGTCGCTATAGTCCTTTTGTCAAAATTCAGTTGAAAACGGACGATTTTTCTCTTTTTGCCTTTGGTGGCAAGGATGGAGGAAAGGGTTCGGGAAAATCTCGAAAAGGAGAGATATATACAGAGTACAGAGAAAAGACTTCATGCGGCCTGTCCTCAAAGGATGATTTCCCATAGTTTAGTGAGGCTTCACATGCAGGCTCAAATCTCACAGTCCTACATTTTTACCACTTGGCAACTATGGAGAGACGCAGCTTCTAAGACAAGGGACGCGATTAAGATAAGATTAATGGAGAATCGATTGAGGGGAAGATTTAGATCACTTATAGAATGACTCACTCTCATCAACTACATCAAGCTCCATTAAGCTTGTGCCGGTTTTACTTTTCCCTTATTTTAGAAAAATCAGGAATGAGAGAGATAGTTTAAAAAGGCACTTAAAGCCCCCCCACTTTTTTTTTCTTGTTCTCCACAAAAGAAAAAGCAAAAAAAACAAAAAGAGAGAGTAAAGGATGGTCGGGGCTATTATTCTAAGCGCTCAGAGGTTTCGTTTCTCAATAGGTTTGCTTTGGTGTTCATTTGACACATTGCAGCCAGGTAGAGTTTATTATGTTTCTGCCTGTGGGAAAAAAAGAAAAAAAAAACCTGCCCTGGAGCACAATTTGTCAACTGAATTCAATGATAGCTTCCATGGAGTGTTTCAGGCAGCCACCCAAGCAGCAGCTTATTTTCCTCAAAGTAGCAATCAGACATTTCGAAATTCACCTCGTCCACATTGTCTCGGGCAGCACAAAGTTTAGCGGGGCCTGATCAGAGGCTCTGTCTGCGTGGTTAATACCCATTTCCGAGTGACCTTCACAAGTCCACAGATTTGAGGAGGTAGAGTGAGGCCGTGTGATGAGACAACATGCAAATCCCTCATATTTTATCTCTTTTTATCTGACAGAGTTTTTCTCCAAGCATAGCAAGCAGCTGAACAGCTGAGGCCAGATTCACATGTGCAGGTACCCACACACGCACATTCACGCACACTTTCTTTTAATTAATAATTTGTTGCAGTCATTTAAAATCCTCTCCTTTATCGTATATCTCTTACATCGGTTTAGCAGCCAGACCTTAGATGGCCGTTTCCGTTTTAAAGCATCAACCATGTCGGGACGATGTCACCATGACTTTAAGCTGTTAATGCGCCAGAGTTTTTATCTTCTGGCTTCTAGATGTGGTCCTCGAACCGGCTGCATCGACGGTTAATTTCACTGGCTTTCATTTTCCTCCTGACTGACACACATAATCAATTAGGCCTCTTCTAGGCAGATGTGTGGCTTCCTAATTATGTCCCCTGGCTTAAAATAGGAACTGTTGGCCAAATTGTTCAAGCAAGTTTATCTATCTATCTATCTATCTATCTATCTATCTATCTATCTATCTATCTATCTATCTATCTATCTATCTATCTATCTATCTATCTATCTATCTATCT
>CAJRST010037777.1:14804878-14840723 GCA_907169785.1 Menidia menidia | reverse complement strand
TCTATCTATCTATCTATCTATCTATCTATCTATCTATCTATCTATCTTGTCACATGCTGGCTTGCAACACTTACCAAGTGTTCCGGCCTCTAACTTCCCGACGAGTGCCAGACATTCACACACTGGCACTATGCTATCCCTGGGTAAAATAAATACATAAATAAGCTAGCTGCTCTGAGGCAGCCTAGCGCCTAGAGCTATGAGTCCCTTGATTCTTAAAAGCACAGGAAATGTGAATAATTTACAGCGGTAATATTTCAATATGCACATGACGCAGTGCATATTAAAATATTATTTTTATTTATTTATTTATTTATTTATTTATTTATTTATTTATTTATTTATTTATTTATTTAAATCCTGACCAATCTCATGTGGTCATGGATGCCTGGACGGTTTTCTGTTTTTTATATATAGTTCATACTCATAAAGAAGATCAGCGATTCAGTTTTGTATGGCAGTTTGACACCTATAAGAGAACTAGAAAGAGATTATCAGAGAAAGGAAGGGTTGGTGTCCCTGCTGGAGGGACGTGATACAGCAAAGAAAGATCTGAGTATTTAGCCATGTGCATATTCCGACTGAAAGGAAAATGTCAACTCTTTGTTATGCTTTTTTTTTTCCTCACAAAAAATATCAAAAAGTAGATTTTAGTGGTACTGCTAGGCTGCACTAACCCACTTCACCCTATTGCTCTTTCATATGAAAATATTAACAATGAACACACCATCCCCAAACACCACCATTCTGTTGACCTCTTCTTAGAGATCCTTTTAAAGGAATACAATGCGATCATCAGATTAATTCTAGGGTTTTCTCTTCAGCCAGAAACATGTGGGGGAGATGGATTGTATCAGACAGCTGCAGACTTTCTCTCAATCTGCCTCATCACACGACCGATGAGAAAGACTCAGAAGGCAAACTCGAGCTGGATGGAGAGAATAGAAAAAGAGAAGAACAAAATGGCGTTGGATAACAGAGAGGGGTTTTTATATTGAGATGTGAGTGTCATGATTGGCTCCAAGGGGAAGCAAATCCAAAGGAGATTTGGAAAAACCTACGAAAAAACACTTCTTCTCTGAGCTGTAAAATAAAAAAGATGTGAAGCCTGTGGATACATTTTTAAAAAATGACAGGGGCCCGTAATCAGCTGCTTATTATAAAGGGCAGTGATGAAAAGCGTTGGGTGAGACACTAACAATGTAAGTTCGCATTTTGGTTGGGCGGCATTGTGTTACCTTTGATATTAAGCTGTAATAAACACTTTCCAGGTAGCTCCGATGCTCGTAACCAAATTACTCTTATGGCTCCCATTCACATCGGATTCACCCTCTCCTCTCCTGAATGATTCAGCGGCTGAAGACAAAGACTAAAGCTTCTTCATAATGTAGATTCCTGCTTGAAATGATTCATTTATAAACCCACGAGGAGCAAGTTTGGGATTATTCCTTCAAAACACAACAAAGAAAAAAACCTGAGTACAGCATGAATGGTCTCTCATCCTTTATTTACATCATGCTACCGACCATCTTTCCTTGTGTGCCAAGTTGCATATTATCCACATGAATGAATGGGAGCTCTCGGGGTATTTCAGCTGTCTCCCACAACACCCAAATCATGTACGTTACAGTAGTTCGGTTACAGGGTGAACAGGTTTTGGCTGTGGATCTGTTCTTAACACCCATTTCACAGCACTGCTTGCTAAAACTCCTTAGGATAATAATTAGCAGGCAGGAAAACTTCATTTCAACATGAAGGAGAAAGAGAAAGCAAAATAAAAGTAGAAACTTCAATGATTACTCAGTAAGTTTGGCGAAAAGTCAGGGAATATAATTCTAAAACCTTTACAAATACTAAGCAGCTATGGGTTTCTCTCAGCCGCCGCCTGGAACTCTCATGGTTTAAATAATTGATACGGATGAATGATGAGAAGCCTAGATTAAGACTGCAATGTGATTGTAGGAACAGTTTTTTCCCTCCACCACCTTTTTATTAAAGTTTAGAAATAGAGTTTAGAAATACTAACTGAAGCCATTGTGTGGCAGATGAAGAAAATTATCTAAAAGAACTATTTGACATAATACTGGATTTAGTGCATTTAGGGAAATTAAATGGATCCATTAGTGGTAATGCACTTTTATCCTGGACTAATGGCAGGCTGTCGCAGTACCATGGAACATATTGTGTCTTTATTGTATTTTTTGGAGATTATCTACTGAGCTTTTTATCCTCTCAAAGCACTTTAAAAAATATACACACTTCCATACTGACATGGAATGATTTTGGATGGGGAAATTTGGCACTTTAGAACAAAGTTTAGAATGTTATTGTACATGCCAAATGGAAATGTTGGGATAGCTGACTGAGCTAATCTTCAATATGCATGGATCAGATCCCAAATCCTGACAAGTTCAGCAAAATTTTATCCACAGTCACCTTGTGCACAGTATAAGGCGTGGATCAAATAAAAGATCTGGTGCCTTAGTTAAGAAAGTGTTAAGTCAATTGACTTGTTTCATTTAACCTATTTTAAGGGTTGTGATGTTTCTCTGACTTTTTTTAGTTTGTTTTTGTGTTTTTTGTGGGGGTAAATAAAACCTGTTCTAAAAGCAAAAAGGACAACCTCTTGTAAGCTGTAATTACAGATCAACTGGTCAGAAACTGGTCAGTAATCCGACCTAAAGGAGGGAATAAGCATAAAACATGGACCAATATCTACGTTACAGGCACTAACACTGAATTACACAATTAAATTGAATTGAATTGAATATTGAATATACTTTATACTTTATTGATCTCCAGGGAGAAATTGACTTCCAGTACAGCCCGTACCAAGATCAAACAAACAAAACACATAGACACACCAGTTCGGGAAGACTGAGGGCAGCCACACAGGAGGGCGCACCAATTTTTCTTCAGAACAAAAGAATACATTGGGAAAGCGGTTGCGGGAAGAGGGGAAAAAAAGGCCCAGTGCCACGCCCCCTACAAGGGACGTAACAGTGATTTAAAAAAACACCTCAGTACACTTAAGCACAGATACCGTCAAATCACAACAACAAGGACACATAGGGAGGGAGGGATGGGGGGTTGGAGGGAAGGGGAAAGGTAACAACGAGGCAGTGAGTCCAAGGAATGCATGAAGTCTGTAGTTGTGTGTGTGTAAGTGTAGGCAAGCTGGAGTCAACATCCACAGGCAGGATGGAATTTGTCCTTGTGATGCCCATACTCCTGCTTGGGAGGAGGGAGGGGGGTGGGGGGGGCAAAGCGTCGGTCTGCAGTTTCATCCAGGGCAAAGTTGTAGAGTAGCAGCTGCAAGGCCGCTCTGGGGAGGCCAGATTGAGATAAGAGAGATAGCTTTGTTCCAGACAGAGCGTGTTTTGTCTGCCTTAAGTCCTCAGCAGGTCTCTCAATGGCGATCCAATTCAGCCGAATCGTGTTAATTTCCATCCATCCGAACCACCAACTTCTCCAAGGTGTTCCCCATCACCCTCATGCTGTCACACATCGTCCCCATTTTGCTCCTATGAGCCTCCTGTTTGCTCCACTGAGTCCCCAGTTCACTCACCAGAGCATCATGTTTGCGAGACAACTCGCACAAGGTTTGAGTCTGAGCATTGATGGCCCGGTAAACCGGCTCGACAGGCAGCCCGCCACCAGTTGCCATCAGCCTCCGAATTTCTCGAAAACGTAGGTATCCACCAACTCCAATCAGCAGGAACCCGGTTATCATGAATCCAAATAGGTATAGGTCCTCGACGTCCTCCACGGAGAGAACTGAAAGGCATAAAACCCTCCAGCTCCTCCAGGCATCCATCGTGAAACCCGCTGGGTGAATCCCGGCTGGACAAGTTGCAGCCCCAGCAGCTTGTCTTTGGAAAAAGATTTTGTCAATTGCGTTGAGAGACCAGCCGACCAAATCCATGGTTGATGTTAGGCTTTAGGAAGTGAAAATGCAGAAAGAAACTCTGAGATACGACAGGACAAAGATAGCAAGCAGGCAAAAAGGGCAGGGGGGGGGGAGCAGAGAGAAACACGTCTGCACTCACCGAGAGCCGGAAGAAGATCTAATAATATTGTGCTATTTAGTAAAACAAATGCTCTGTTTTCATTGATAAAAAGCATGACCACTGTCAGCAGTTCCTGACCCTCGTTCAGTGGGTAGCAGAAGGAAATATGAATAAAGCCTTACAACCAAAACCAAGCAAGCATCCAATTCCAATCTCCTATCATTTGAATAATCTGATAGAAGCATTGGTTTATCATTATATTTTCATCCCAGCATTCTCTTTGAATATCGGAGTGAATTCAATTCTTCCTAATCAAAATAGGCCAGCATTTTCAAGATGGCTGATCAGTGAAACTGCAAAAGGATCCATGATTGCATTGTGAAATTTTAAACAGCTAATTCTGCATACTTAGGTGACCACATCTCACCTCTTGCATCAGCGGACACCACCGTAGCCCTGACCCAAAAAAAGAGCACATGCTACGAGGGGTTGATCAGGGATGGAGGTGGTGCTGAGAACGATTTTCCTTTTGCCTCCTCTGCACTGGGAGCTCAGCCTCCTTTGACGACACAATTTCATTTTCAGATCTCATTAAGGGAAGTACTGGGAGAGATAAAGATTTGCTTTATGGCAAGTCCATGAGAGCGCAATTACAGTCCCGCCAAGCATGAGCAGATCCTGAGTTTTCACATTAACCTTGGCCACCTCTGGTCTATATTCAGGTCTTATCTTGGCCTTTGAACACACTAGCTTTGGCCTTATCATTCGGTGAGTGTTATTCTTTTTGTTGAATGTGGATGGAGAAGGACTTAGAATAGGCTTCAAGCGACGAGGTATTGTTTCAGGTAGAAAAATGTAGGCTTTCTTCATTTCGTTCATAGGATTATGCGTTTCACTATATTGCAGAAGCCATCGCTCCTCAACCTGTCCTGAAAGAAAAGCTAAAGGGCTCATTCACTCAACTATTAATTCAACTCAACTGCCTGTGTGGAAGAAAAAGACAGCAGTTCATCAATATTTTACTCCTATAAGGCTTCTCCGGAAAAAAAAGAGTATTGCCTAAGTCCATAGGTACCAATTAAAACAATGACCTAACGGCCTTTAAAAGTAATTACAGAAGCATAATGATTAATCCGGAGCCTCTGTACCTCCTTCTCCGCTCAAAGATCAGGGCACATCAATAAATGATCCACATGCCCCTACACGCACGAAAAGACAGGCACTCACACCAACCCTCCGATACAGAAACAAGAACACACAATTGTGCTCCCAATCAGAGCTTCCTTATCTTAATCTATGTAGGTACATGACCTTTATTGGCACAGCCTTCAGGAGCAGTCTGTTTCAGATTAGTGAATCCTCAGGAACAAAACCAGGTTAACACAAATGGAGTCCGTAAAAACAGTGTCGAAAGAATGATTATATGTACAAAAAAAGCAAAAAACATAATCAGTGCATTTCATCTTAAGCGCCGTTTTGCTGGTTTTATTCGGAGCTGGACATCCATCCAAGAAATCTTTCTACTTAATGGTTCAATATGTAGTTAATCTTATGTTTCTCACTACTGGTTGCCCCTTTAATACTTACATTAATTAAACTAAGCTAAAAGGGGGAAACTATACATAGCTCCATTGGTCATGTCTCCTCATGAGGTGTTGCTTAAGCAGCATCTGTGTTTGTGAACAGAGGGTTTACAATCTGCAGGGGCTCCACCTACATAATGAGGCTCCACAATCAAAGTGAATTTGTTGTAAGAAGAGATGGCTCAATCATAATAGGAAATCAGCCTCAGAATGTGTGAATGGGAAGAGAAGAGAGGGACTAACCCAGTTTCTTTTTTTTTCCCACTGGTTTCAAACCGCTCCGTAGAGTTGTGAATATGTAAGTTTAAATCCAAAGGAACAACATTGTTGGGTTTCTCTGCGTTCTGGTTATGTTGTGATCCCTGGGCTAGGTTTTGGGTTTCCTGTTCTATAGCTTCCTGTGTTTTTTTGTTTTTTTTGTGGTGCCCTTTCCACAGTTTCCTGTGTTTCCCCTCTGTCTCTTTGCCATTCTCATGTTCCTCAGCCTGCAGTTGTACTCATCAGCTCAACTCTTCCAACTCGGCTCAGTTTTCTCTGCTGCTTTTTCTCATAAATCCCTCCCTCCTCTCTATACGCTTCCTGGTTCATTCATTCCTTGTCAGATCCTGGCTGCATGTTACACAGCCTTCACTCGTTCCCAAGTGTGTTCTGCATTTTTCTTTTAGGGATGCTTCTTGGTTTTTAGGTTTTGTTCTTTTTTGAGTTAAGTTTTAACGTCCCAACCGTGCTTCTCGTTGGTTTTCAAAAGAAATCCTTTTTCCTCTGACCAGCACTCACCCAATGCAATCCTTAACACACAGACCATTGCGATAAATATGTACTTTGATTAGTGCTGCCAAGTAATGCCTGGTCCAGACTATGATGTTTTTCAGGTGTTCTGCCAATCTAACTTCGATAGACTGGAAACCTGTTCAGGATGTAGCCCTTCCCAACCCCAGACAGTGCTGGAATGGACTTCAACCCCTCCCTGACCCAAATTAAGGCATAGAAAATGGATGAATAAATCTATTTAATTTGACCTACTGGGTAATCATGATGAGATAATCTGACTTGGTCCTTTTAATTTAAACTGCATCACAGCTTTGAGATTATGTTGCATTATATTGTTCTGAACTTATCTTATTTTGTTTGTAATGTTCTATCTATCTATCTATCTATCTATCTATCTATCTATCTATCTATCTATCTATCCAACTCATCATAACAAGTTGAATGGCAGGGGAAAGTTGTCTTTTTTTAGGATGTTGCTGAATAACTTACTTTGCCTGCCAAGGAGTGTTGATGGGAATGGATAAACCTCACTGCCCACGAAACACTGAAAAGTGATGGAGCATTGAAAAGAAAGACCTTGTGCTCGTTGAAAATAATAATATATAAAATAAGTCCATGAATGCAGCACAGTGTCCACTGCATTGAAGAAAAAGGAGCGTGGGATAATAAGAAAATGCCTATTAGCATTACGAGAACAGCAATTTCAGCAGATTGGATCAAATTTATATGTGCAGAAACTAAGGTATGTCTGTGAAACACAGGTAGAAAAAGTTAGTTATTACATATCTGTGAATCTGTTTGATGAAATAATAGAAGAAAATTCCAGATTTCAGTTTTGTTTTGCTTGATTAGTATGTTTCTTGGCCCTGTGATGGACTGGCAACATGTCCAAGGAGTATCATGCCTCTTGCCCATTGACAGGTGGGATAGGCTCCAGAACCCCCCCTGACCAACCTAATAATAAGTGGCATATAAAAATTAATCACAATAATTCTTAGTTTTAACAACCATGAGCCAAGTAATTATTCTCAACAATTACTTTGTTGTGTATTCTAATTCATCTGAAAAAACAACAACAAAAAAAACACATCTACACAGGTATGTTATGATCTTCTGAGTTTGTATTCAGCAGGAAATTATTACAACACCGTGAGCACACGGACTCGCCAGCACATCACCATCAGATAGTTCTGTTGTTGGTAATGTCATCTTAGGCTGGAGCCCAATGGAGAGGAACAAAGAGACTTTTGAATAAAGCTCAAATGGGGGACATTTTCTCAGCTCATTGCACATAGATGTTTTCAGAGTGCAGCTGAAGGGGAATCAACTGCACTGTCTCACAGAAAAGAACTACTTTGATGCCACAGATGCACTTCCTCCACTCTAAAAAAAAAGGGGGGGGGTCTCATGAATAGAAAGTAACAAGTGGTGTAATTTTCAGCCATTAGGAGTTGGTATTGATGGCCTCCCAAGACCCCTCATAAACTGGACCCATGAATTCTGTATGTCACTTTTCGGAAAGCACTGCTGAAATTTTGTACTTTTTAGGCCAAAGTTGAGAGAAATTAAGGATGCAACGAAACCTGAAGCTCGGTTATTAAGAGAACAAGCTTTTTCCAAGTGATCCATGTTCCTATTTTCGTCTGTCTTTCTGTGTGCTGAAGATAACAAGGGGTGAGAACAAAAAGATAAGCTCTCACATAGATAAAAAGTTACTATTATAGATGCAATGTTCATTTGTTACCTTTGCTTAATGTTTGGCCGTTAGTTCGATTTTCTTTCAAATTTTGCTATCAACTCTGTATATATGCAAGGGCACACAGCAGGATGTTGGCCAAAGAGTCCTAAATAAGGCAACTTTCAGCCACACGAGCCTGAAAGCTGCATTTACACATTTTCTCTGCCATTTCGGCCATCATTTCCATGCGTCAGTGTTCCATAGAGCCCGGAACAAAAAGTAGAGTGTTTTCATTCTCAGCAGACAAAGAACGTCTTATACATCCTCACCTTGTTATTACTGGCACTGCTGCAAGACAGAAATAAATTGCCACTGATTACGGCCCGATAATTTCGAAGCGCGCGATTTACCAGCTGGAGGGATGAAATGTTCGACAGCGCCGGCGTCAAATTGAAAGAACAATACGTGGCGCCGGCTTCCCACCCGAGCGCGCTCACTCAAGTCAGCCCGCACGACTCCGAGAGCTGGAATCTGTTCAGGAGGGGGCGCATAACAAGTTAAGTCCAAGAGATGGAAGGGAAAACACATAATATGAACTACTGAGAAGAACGAAAGAAAAGAAACTGTGGCTTGAAAATGTTCTGTCCTTGTTCATACAGCTGAAACTTGATTTACAGATTTGGGATAAGAGCTGAAGAGGGCCTCACATGCTGGTTGGCGCAGGGTCACAGCAGGAAAACATAAAAATGCCAAATTATCTGTCATGAGCTCATTCTACTTTTTCTTCAAGGGGCCAATGAGGATGCAGCAGGGAAAATCAGAATCACAGTCTTCATTTGTTTTTTCTTTCCTTTACTTTCTTGAGCACTGATGGAATAAAAACTCTTACTCTGGAAAAAAAACTTTTGCAAACTGGAGGACAGAATGAACTGATTCATGAAACAACGGGTCGTACATAAACGCACCGTGGTAAACTTTATGCTGGAAGCACGTGTTAATAATCTCTTAATAAACGCTAATAATAAGAGTCCTGTCCTCGTCTAAACTCTGCCGTCATAATCTGTGGGCCTGTTCCCATAGCTACTGATGATTGGAGCCTCATCTTTTTCGCTAACAAGGGTCTAACTTTGGTTCAAACACCTCTGCGGGATTCTGCAGTGGGAGACAAATTAGCCTGAAGACGAAGAGTTGATACAAGACAAAGTGAGGCTGGTGCGAGTCATCTTTAACTGTCTGTTAGCTGGGAAAGGTACCACGCACCTTTTTTGGGAAATGTTGTTTACTTCGCCACCGTCTGCTCATCACACACACAAAAGCCTTTTCCAAATAAACTGGGATTTAAGGAACGGGGCTGAGAACGTGAACATCTGATGCTTTGTTTGCAACGTGTACCTGGTGAGGAAAGGTGAAGACTGGAAACCATTTTTAAAGGGAGCTTTTTAAAACTCTTTGAAAACTATTTTGCTAACAAAAAACAGACTCAGAGTCTTGTTCAGGGTCTAGTACTAAAAATATCATTGTGTTCTTGTGTCATAATGGCTGCTCTGGCCATGTTGGGGGACTTTGCTAATGAGACTTTAGGAGGAGAAGAGGTTTTTAGAGATGACTTTGATTTTGAGGCACAAGATAATAAATAGCTTGTGCTCCACTTTGACTTTCACAGGCTTTTTTCATCTTGAGTTTTGTGAGGAACCGCTTCAGCCATCGCTGACACAGCTCCACAGATGCCGCTCTGCTTTTTGGCCTGATGTCTGTAATCCATTCATCTCTCTCTGTCTCTCTTTTTCTAATCTTTCTGTTTTTTTTACCGAAAAATGATCCCTTCTCCGTCTTCCTCGTTCTGCTCTGACTCCTCATCTGAGACCACCAAAAGTAACAGGTTTAGTTTTTCCCACTTTATTTATTAATGTCTCTACACACTCTTCTCTTTGTATTGGTATGCATCATCTTTATTTGCAACTGAACTAATTAAGATGGATCTATACACCAAGATAACAATCCATAAGGCACATGCTATCAATACAATGTTAGTATGATGTAAAGCTGGGGGAAATTATTGTAATGCATTTTTCTACTTTTGTGCCTAGAATTTGTTTCAGTCATGAAAGATTAATTTCTCATAAATGGGAATTGTCCCTATTATATCATTATTCTAATGAGGCCCTGACTAATGGCATGGCCGGCCCTACCTCTTTACTCATAACTGATTCAGTTAGGCTTTTGCTATAACTGGCAAGATGCTGGTGTGGTCACGTCAGAGGAAAGTGGCCAATGAGACTCAATTGTAAGAATACACTATAGGGTGTAGCCAGGCCAAGAAGATATCTGTGAATTACGCACAGCAGTAAGCGCTCTTTCTGTTAGAGGTCCTGCATGACCTCTCACTAAAAGCCCAGCGCTTCCATACTTTACATGTGACCAAAATAAATTAAATATGCATGCGCTAACAAATCCACTGTGTCTTCTTAAGCTTAAGGCAAAAAAAACAAACAAACACATACACCATACCTAAAATTAATAATAAGATCAAGCCTAATCAAATAAGCCCACAAGAGGGGGGAAATATCTGAGTTGTAATAAAATATTTTCTTTTAACAATCTTTAAAGACTCACTAGCTAGCAAGATTGCGTTAAAGCAGCTAGTTTGACTTAGTGTTTGTGGCCGGCAGTTTTGGCTGGAGCCAGCCACTGGAGTCCAGCCTTTTGGCAGATGGTGGGCAGAAGCTGTGGTTTGAACTATTTATAATCGCTATACGGTCACAGCTCCTCACAGTCTGCTAGCGTCTGGTGTAACTAGGTAGGAAGGCGAGAGCTAGCAGGCTAGAAATGCGGCTGCTGATGGGTCTCTTGATGGGCTGGCGAGTGATGCTTTTAATGTTGCAGTTGAAAGCAACACCATCCAGATACTTCCACTTGAATGTTTGTTTTATTTGTTTACAGGCTACTTAATAGGTCCTCCTCATAGCGTTTAATGGGCTCCTAACAACACATGCACATTACGCCTGACTAAGCAAGTAATCAATGATTGTTCTAGAACATATGGGCCATCTGACCTTTAGGTTCTGTTCCGCAGACACAAATCACCCAGCACATGGTAATAAATAAATGTATAAATCTTATAGACATGTTAGAAATAGACTTTGTGGGTGGGTGAACTTTAAGGGAGTCTAATCAAAGCCCTATCGTGCTGTGACTTTCAGGCGGCAATTATTCCAATTTAGCACACATCCCACAGCAAAATTAGAAATGGATATCCCCGTTTTGTCAAAGCGTTTCTATTGGGTTTCGCTCATGTCCTGACAAACAGAAGAAAAAAATCAACGAGTGTTTCTCACAATGCACGAGATAAAAAAAAAAAGAAAAGAAAAAAAGCCCCAAACCATCTCTGTCACGCTGATCAAATGTGACAGCTGTGTATTAGGTCTGACTGCGCTCAGGCACGCCAACAGAAATAGGGAATATCTGTCTTCAGCTCCAATTCTCCAATAAAGGTGTCAGTTGAGCCAAGCACTTGGGAGCATACGAAGGGTGAGAGTGACACAATGTGGCGTTAATTTCCCCCCGTGGCAGAGTTTACCACTTTCTATTCAATAACGCTTAGTCTTTTTGGAGATACAGCCATGATAGCCAGGCGGTCTTAGAGGAACGCTGGAGACTATTGAGGCACGGAGCAGGTGTGTGTCGGCTAGATGCAGGCCGTTGTTAGAATTGGGCTAGAATTACTCGCTTTTAGCATAGTACGTTATAACTTAATCCATGTAAATTACTGATTGTCTTCTTCCTTTTTAAGATTGATATTATTTGTTTTATAATAATAATTGTGGGTTAAGCTCTCTATTGGTGTTTCTACTCATTGTCCTCGTCTCTCTGTTACAGTAGATGCACGTCTTCATCCACACACACACTTTCTTATCACAATCCACCGAAATCTGCATGAATTAAGGGCTGGCCTGTTCATGTCAGAGCTAACTGGCCACTAACGCTCGGTTGCGTCCAGCTGTCCTCCTGATGAAGCCCGGCCCAGAAGATAAATGTCCATCGCACCCCGAAATCGAGGTTCTTGCTGACTGAGATCTTCCGGGAGCTTTGTCTGTGAGAGCCCACCGCCGAATTACTTTGTTTTTGACCAATAAATGTCATAGTTGTACTCTTGATCTGCTCTGGTTTATTCTCAGGCTTCCAACTAAAGAATCAGGCTAACACCGTGGTGGAAGAGGAGAGAGGTGGGAAGAGGAGTGGAGAGCGGTGTGTGAGGGTGAGCAGATGGATGACACATGATCAACGAGTAGTCACGGAGATACGGGGAAAGAGGAGAGCCAGGGGGACGGGGAGGAGAGGGGGAATCTGCTCAGGTTAGGGCCGAGCGAGCCGGCGGGGAAGATTTAAATCCTCCCCCCGTCTCACCCCGTGCTAATGGAAAAGCATCAGTCATGAGTGGAGGGCTGGAGATAAATACATCACGGTGACTGCGTGCCTCATGGCAACACTTTCTCCAGCGTTCAGAGGAGGAGAGCGGTGGGGCTGGAGGAGTGGGCGGGTGCTGGTAATTGTAACCGCACGCCCACACCTTTACGCAGCAGCAGTATTCTCCCAGGACGATCAGGGCTTGCTATATTTCTGTCCACTCTGGCTTTTCCAGTAAAAAGATCAGTGTTTGAAGCTGAATACTAAAGGAATTATGCAATTCTGGCTCCCTCAAATATTTTTAATCACATTAACGTTGGTCGTCTTTGTTTATTTTGTTTTTAATTTATTTTACTTGGATTAGGATGCATCATTAATCTTTTTTCCAAATAATAATTGTGTTGGTTCTAGGGCCAAAACGTCCGTTTCGCCCATATAATTCAACCAGTAGAATTATACAAGGTGCATTTTGTTGCGATGCCCTTTATGTAAATTGAATGTTTGTGAAGCTTTCAGAAACAAAGCAGTCACAACTTTACGCGAGTAGGGTCAAACAGAAAACTGGAATTCCTTATTGTAACACTGGAATTCATTTTTCAGTTTTTTAATGTTTCTTTTACCCTTGCAGAGCAGCAGAAATTTTAGGTACTCAAACAATACAGTATAACGCCAGAGTAAGAAAACCTGTTAGCTCTCTTTTGATCTCAACAAAATCCTTCTGTTACTTTTGCCTGCCGTGTTGAGCTGGGTCAATTGGGTTTTCGGGATGTTTATTTTTCTTCTGCCTTTTTATTTAGTTTAGTTTTTTTACCTGTACAGCTTCCTGCTAAATGCAGTGACAGGTCATTAAAATCCATTAAACTAAACAGGCAGGTCTCCTGAAATTATAAAAAAAAAAAAAACACTTGATATGAATTGAAGAGATTTTAACATGTATGATGACACCTAATTCTAAAAGCTGGCTCTTTTTGTGGTTTCAGCAGCAGGTCTATTTTAAGAGATATGATATATTTTTAATTCAGGAATTGCTCCCAATTTCAACTTCAAAGTAAAAAGTAGGTTTGGGCTACCCAGCAACATGTATAGCTTTTAATTAGTTTTAAAAGTGCATGTTGGGCAGAAAAGCTCTCTTACAAAAACAATTTTCTACTTAACTTAACTGCTGTACATTACTGTAATGAATCTGCAACACAGCCAACAGTAACAGATTAAAGGTTTGGAAATTATCCGTCTGAACGTTTCTTGACCAGAGGAGAGTAACAACCCGCATGCTCTCATTCTGGGGGGGTAAACCGCGAGCAGGGGCTCTCTTTTGGACATAAAGAAACCAGTTTGGGTGATTAAATATAGAAGGACTCCTATTGGGCATCGGAAGGGGTCTCTCGGGCTAACGTCAGTTATTGGGCACTGGGAATTTGTCAATTGAATGGTTCTTTTGGATGGCAGCTTGTTATTAAAGCTGTTTAGCTTCGAATCACAGGTTAATCACATTCCATTCCAGGCCTTTCAATAATGTTTATGGTAAACTGTAAAAACTCCATTCATGATCGTCTCTACGGATCTCATTGTTGGCTGTTTTTCAGAGGGATAGCATAGAATAAAGCTGGATTCATGGGTACATGGGAATAGATAAGACTGTGAATTGTTTATCATAGAAAACTTGGATGGGATATTATTTTGAAAATGTAAATAACGCTTAGTCCCTAAGAAATAAAAAAAAACAGGACAAAAAACGAATTAGCCGTCTTGCCAGTTTCATTAGATGAGATTAAAAGTAAAACCAGAGAATTTAGCTATCCCGCCGGGCTTTTGCTTCCCCCGACGTAATTAAAGAAATATCAGTTTTAAATTCCGCACTCGCACGGCGATACACCTTAATCTGCTGTCAGGCTGCACAGGCCGAAAACACATCACCAAAAGCCCACAAAAGAAATCAGGCGACCAAAAAGCCAAACGAGTTTGTGCTGAGCTGGAAAGGAAGGTCGTGATCTGCGGTTTCTCAATCCTCGAGTGGTCTGGGTTTTTTTCAGGACTGTAATTGTATATAAAAAAGGTAAATCTATTTTAAAATGAAACAGAGGGGCAGAGTTTTAAGTTTCTTTAACTGCTCTTGAATAGATTTAAGCTTCAAGTTACAACGCATACCACCACGAGGAGAGTACAGAGGTAAACTCACTCCTTCGTTCTTAGCATGTATAGTAATACCAGGAAATGTGTGTGAGGCTAAAGTGAAGTTTGTATGACTCAACCAAGCTCTCGGGTAAGCATTTGATACGACTGTCCTTTTCCTTAACATAGCAGACAAAAGACTGTTTTATCTCGATCAAACTGTTTTATTTCCGGAATGTTTTGCCGACTGTACTGAGAAAAAGTGAAAAAGGGATGCACATGTTTGTAAAAACATAAAGACACTATGCTGCTAAAGTGAGTTAGGTCTTTTATTTATTCTCCGATGATTCATAGCTCAGTGTTTTGTGGCTTGGCAAACAAAATTATTTCAATATGAGGTACAAAGAGTGGAGGAAGAGAAAAAGCAGCCGGTGTCCTGTGCTTGGAGATACTGATAGCCTGAAGAAATATTGCTCAACTTTAAAAGATTAGATCTTGGAAAAAAAAAGTGTGAAGAAACAAGAGGGGGTTGGGGCACTTTGGCATAGTATTGTAAGTTTGTTAGATATTTCACAAATCAATCATCCTGCACGGCTGTTTAAAACCACACCTGGCCTCCCCTGCTCATAATCAGCCAGTACGGTGGGAATCTGAAGTTATTAGGACTAAAAACAGCTGGAACACCACACACCTGAGAACAATTGAAGGCCCCATCTGCACTCTGGCTCTGCTCACTCGTGACTAAACAAACACACACAGCCTCCACGCTTGCGTAAGCAACATTGCATAAGGTTGCACGAAAGGAGAGTTGACTCTTAAGAATATCCACATTTGCATATCATTTGTGCAATTCATCTGCCCTTGCAGGGGCCTTGAGAGTACAAATCGCTGAATTTTCAGACCTTGAAACCTTTATCGGGTCAATTTTTGTTGCAGCCCTTGGGACACGCACGCATTCAATGTCACACACTCACATGGCCTTTGTTCCAACATTCAGCCGACCGTTCCCTCACATAGAATTCTGTCATTTGGCCATTTACTGGCAGCTTCTGTGCCTTTAAATAGCTTAACTAGGTGGTAAAGTGGTATTTGTAACTGGAGAACATTCTATTTTGGATTTCTATAATAAAAAGCCGCTTGTGTGCATGCGTGTAAAAGAAAGTCCAGATCAAAGCGTTCCACATGGCCCAAGTTGAGGCCAATCCTTCTGCTTGATTATTTCCCTCCCATCAGATTTCAGGGCTCCAAAAAAAAGATAGCTTAGAGGGGCGGTTTGTGAGACCAGAGGACAGGACAAGAGAGAATAAAGCAGAGCTTGTGAAAAAAAAATGAGATTGGCTGTATGTACAAGAGTGAGATTGTTTCATGTTTGAGAGGTGGGCTATTTGGGTTTTCTTTTAGGTTGCAAGAGGGGGGCAGGTGGGAGGGGTGGGGTGGGTTGGCTGTGATGTGAGTGGCGTGTGATAGACACCAGAGTGCCTGTGTGCTGTATGACAGGTCGGGCTGAGTCCTTCCTGCTCCTGTCAAATCTCAGTCTGAGTGGAACAGACAAATAAATTAAAGGTTTGACAGAGCACCATCAAAGCAGATCCGGGCGGGTGAAAGAAAACATGTTCATGGAAACAAAAAAAAAACCCCCAAAAAAGAAAGAGAGAGAGAAAAAGCTAGAATAGCTACAAAGACAAGAAAAACACATTATGCTTTTTGCAAGATTAAAGTGGAAGCTGCCTCTGAGGGCATGCGAGTTTCTGTTGGTAAAAGTCCAAACAAGTTCTCTTCCAAGTCACAAGTCATGGGTAGGTTTGAAACATTTTGTAAACTCCAAAAACACGATACACTATAATCCACTGGTGCTGAAATCAAAACACTGAAAGATTAAATGCCAGCCTCCCTTAAACCTTCAGGGCTCCTCGGCAAATATCGTCCATGTCTGTGGAATCCTTCTGGATGGTTGAATACAACATTTCAGAGAAAGGGTCTTTATTCCACAGCGTTGTTTTCTCAAAGGGGGCAGCTATCTAAACACCCAAAACCTGCCATCCATAAGACAAAGATGTCCCGCTGACGAAAGCTGTCATATACCAAAGACAAAATCAGGACCGATTCAGAAATGGAGAGTGATTAAATTACAGAATGGAGAGACATGACCATTCTACATCCTAACCAACAGCCATGGAGGAAACTAGGGCGAGCTGTGCCTTCAAACTCTGGAGGGAACGTGGCGTTAAGGTGGAAAGCGGAATAATGAGAAACAGTAAGGGGAAGCCGGCAGAACGAAGGCCGAGGAAAGAAAAGGCAGCCTTGCACCTTGACTCCAATCAGCAACTTGTGTTTGCCGAGGGCCCACACTCTCCACTTCTCCTCACAGCCCAAGGCTGACGAGGTCCGTCCAGCTGCAGATCAGCCTCTGGCCTCTTTCACATCCGCTCTCACCCAGGAGATGACGCACTTTGACAGACGCTGTGCCATCAAAACAAGTTTGACCCCACTCATTTCAGACTGCCAGCGGGCGGGGGGGGGGGGGGGGGGGGCACTCTCATGCCCCCAGTGTATAGGGAGATACAATTGCTTTGTAATGGGGACAGCAATGGGGCCCCAGTTGTTTTTTTTTTTTTTTTTGGCACTGCTTTCACGCCCCACAGGCCCTTTTCAGAATTGTCAGATTGGTGATGAAATGTCACTCGTGAGCAAACAACAGTCAGTTTCACGTTTGTAGATCTATCTGCTCTCCGATGTCTGTGTGAAGAGGCGAGAGTTGGGAGTGTGCGATTGGAGCCTGATACGAAATTGTGCTATAAATTATAGAAGAAGTGAAATATTTTACAGTATTATAGAAAGATTGGATCTATTAAGTGTTGACTTAATGCTTAAAAAAACAAAAGGAGACTACTTTGTTTGGCACACATGGCCAGAAAGCACTTCAACAGAAAGCCACTCTCTACTTTGAAGGCACAAACAACTGACGGCTTACCGTGTCATAAAAAACAAACAAAATGTCCAGCAAAGCTGATATCAGGACTGCAGAGGCTTATCTGTTTCACCCCAATGCCAAGCATATTTTAATGAGGATTATCGACAGAACCAGACCTAAAGGATGCTTGGCTTATGTGCTAGTGCGGACTCAGAAAGTCTCCTCAGCTCGGACTGAGACAACAACAACGGAGGTCTTGAAGGCGATGGAGCACGGCGTCTTTGACCCTTTGGTTTTCCAATTGAAGGGTAGGGGCAGGCTCTGAGGTGGAACACTGGACTCGCACAGCTTGACAGGTCAGTTTCAGTCATAACCCATAACACACGGTGAAATAAGACGACCAACCAAGTGCATCCAGGGCTGGCAAGAAATCCAATTTAAAGCACTGACACGTTCCCACGTCTTTGTTTCTGCCGCGATAGGCCGATCTCCTCTAGTTCTCTGTGGCTTGTGTGCAGTTTCTTCTGATTAATTAATTTCTCAAACTGCACAGTTTGTTTTACCTCCCGCCCCCCCTCCCACCAGGAATCCTCTGCCAGAACCGATTAGGGAATTTTTCCCTCGTATACCGAATTAAATCCATTCCCGCCTCTCATAACTGCTGCTCTGCCAGCTTCCAGCGGATGCACCTCAGGGCTGAGGATCTTAAAGTTCACAAAAAGAGTGAGGATGCTGCAGAGGGAAAGGGGAGAGTAGAAAAGAGGAGAGTAGATAAACGGCGGGAGGGTGCTGCCTGAAGCAGGGACTGTCCAGTAAATGTACTGCTCTATCTACAAAATCCACACTTTGCTGTTTATTTACACAGACCGGCATTCTTTAAGAAGCTCCGATCCTCTCCCTGAAGTGAATCTGCAAAGTTTAAAAAAGCCCTCTGTGGCATGTCAGCTTTGGAAATAGACTCTTAGAGGCTGTGTCAGGAAGATGCGATAGATAACAAGTCACTTTGCGATGCATTTGTGCCTTAAAGGGAGCTCACGAAGAGTTGGACCCGCGCACTCCAACCGTCCGATACCACTAGAGTGTCCTCCCTTCATGGTGCTTCCAACTTCCGAATGCGCGTCGAACTCCCGCAACTTCAAGACACTCCATCAAAGGCCACACTTGAAGGTCTGAAGGTTGGGAGCGGGAGATCTGGCAAAAGCAAATAACCTGCTGGCATGTTCGTGCCGCCCTCCACCCGGCACCAATATATCAGCCTCAGAGTGCCGGAAAAGAGAGATTTTCCAAAAGCAAAGTACTGCTTCCTCTCATGAGTGCCCGAGGCCTCTGAGCATTCAACCGAAATCCTGCCTTTAATAGGAATGGAAATGGAGCCGCAAAGGCCTGCCTTTTTAAAAAATATTTGTAGGTTTTATTACCAGCTGAAATGAGCCTATTTCTCTATTTCTGGCCTTGGCGGTATACAAGTGGGGAAAACAAATTTGGCAGTTTAGCAGAGAAAAAAAGAGGCAGACTGCCATTGAAAGGCTATGAGTCTTCAGTACAAATACTTTAAATCAAACTACAGGGGGCTCGGTATGTGGTAGATGTCTATGAGGTCAGCAGCTTTAATCAAACATTGATTTATTCCTCCCTGCTTGCTGTTTCCACGTGGGATATCGATAGCTCTGAAGATAGGACTCAAGAGGTCATCTAATACTGTCTAACCTGAGAGCGAGGCAGGTATTTTGAGTGTTTAATATCTTACAATCAGTCATCGCCGGACCCTTTGGGGGGAAATGCTGTTTAAGGACAATATTGCCTTAGATTAACCTGAGTATTTCACAATCTGTTGCAGCCTTGATAAAATGAAATACATACAGATTTGTTCAAGATAGCTCTGAAACACAATTTGGACATTGATTTTAGTTGATATTCTTTTCTTTAAACCTTCGTCTATCCTCATTCAGATGCTTTGATTTGTTGGAATGATTTCTGCTGGTGCTTCTGGCACTTAAAAAAAAAGGAAAAAAAGCCAGTGGGAGAGTTTCTTCTATGTACGAGCAAATGATTGGGCTACTCAGAGCCAAATACTTTCCCTGGATAACAGCTTTCTTGCACAAAAAAATAACAGTCAACGAATCAAAACCTATGACCCGTTGTCATCTCGTCTAAGGCTCTCTTTCCTGATGGAAAATATAATGTGTTTAGGAACACCCCTACGGACTTAAAAATAGCCACATTTCAATCACACTAAAGCTTGAAGTACGTTTGTTTTTAAGTACATGCATGTCTGTGTAATGCACACATCCAGAGATGGATGCACAGATCCTTACTCCAGATTGTATTTTCTTGGCTTGTATAGGTCAAAGAAGAACCTCAAAGGGCTAAACCTCAGAACTATTCAACTGCTTCATTCACTTTCATGATTTGGTAAAAAACTGGAGATGCCCTGTTGCAGAGTTCAGTCGTGCATTTGCTTTTCCGAGAAAAGGCCATTGTACTTCTTTATTATTGGGCTGTCCCCAATGTACACTAGAAAGCCTTCGCAGGATAGTTCTTGTGCATCATTCTTTTGGATCTCAGTACTGCAGTGATAGAAATACGTTTGTCTTTTAGAGACTTGACCATATTATTTGGTTCTGTGGGGTTCTGTGCTTTGACCTATGCTTTTTACTTCATACATTTTAAAGGATGCATTGGGGGATGTGTGAGTTCAAACATTTGTATTGTGTTTCACTGAGTTTGGAAAGTTCATAAGCAGACCAAACTGTCTATTGAACCAGACCCAGTGTTGAGCTGCCAACCTGGAACTGTTGTTCATGCTTAAGTGACAAGAAAAAACTCTCCACTGAAAAGGGGGACTGTACAGTACATGGACAGTTGTCTTTTTTATGGTATTCAACCACTGGAGACCAAATTACCAACAGCTCAACATCCAAACAACCCAAATGGATGAAAGCTAAGACACAGTGTTTTATTGTTTAACAGCTTCTGTTTATGAGCTAGGCCATGCAGCGCCCAGCTGCTTACAGAGATTTTATGCAAGTATTAAACAGTTGGACTTTTTTTTTTTGCTTAGCTCATTTCGCTTTGCATCATGCATACTGGCTCGGCAGAGTTCACAATGTGAGGAATAACCTCTTTACAATGGTGGAGAAGAGAACACTGTTTTCCTCAAAAAGCACAAATGTGCAGGGTTACTATCAAAGTCTGCCTTGTTTGCTTGTGAATTTTGGAGACTAGAAACATAATGAAGTACGGAAAGGGATGAAGAAAAACTCACATTTAAAACAGATTTACTACAGTTATCAATAAAATATTTGAACATAGTAAATTTTTCCTCCAGCATACGGTATCGCTCATCATTGGAATGCCCGTCCGACATATCGCAATAATAATAGCGCGCTGCGAGGGCTCGTATGACACAGGGAGGTTCAAAAGGTGAGCAGAGATGCTACGTGACACTAGTAGTTCTGGGTTGAGAGGTAACAGGCCATTGTTCTGCATTCAATCTTAATCTAACCTTGATAAAACATTAAAGAAACTTTTTGGTAAGAAAAAGAGACTTCTAATTATAAAGAACTCTTAAGATTTGAACATCTAAGGTTATGGATTAGAAGCCTGTATTGAATATTTATGTGTTTAAATTTTCACATTGCATTGTTATTCACTATCTACACTCAAAGAGCTTAATGATGCACGCAGGTCCATAATTCATTCTAAATTAAATGGATAACTTATGAGGACAGGCGCGTATTTACTTTGCTCCATAATACACTCAAATATGCAATCTATGTCTTATTATGTACTTATAAATGATGGGAACGTGACCTTTCGCAGGTGGGATTCGCCCCTTTCTCTGTTAGCTGCCAAGACTTTGTTTTCCTCACACAGGGGCGCTCAGGCATGACCAACACCCGTCCTCCACTTTCTACCTAATCATCACTTCACAACTTGACAAGGACACTCGTAAAAGTGTTGAATTATTCGACTCAGGTCAAATTGAGCTTTTCATCACGTCTTTGCTGAAGGATATTTCACAAATCCAAAGGCTGTTGGATTTCACGTGCTGGACGACAATGACACAGGAAGCATTATCAGCCCATATTTGGGTTCGAGAGAGATAATAAAAAGCAAATAGATTAAAAAAAACAGGATGATGGATGGGTTCCATGTCACCCTCCTTAAGTGTGAGGTTCAGTTAGAAGCTTGTTTATTTTCCATATTGTCCCATACTTCCTTATATGTGACACAAATTCGCTGGCACTTTAACCCTTTCGTGCATAGCGTCCATTTTCAAAGCCATTTTCTTGAGTAAATATATCTGTTATAACGTTTTAAACACACATAGGCCACAGAAATTGAGACAGGTGCATCATGCTATAAGATTTACTTAATGTCCACAATAACATATTGTGAAAGAGGAGCTGAGATAGAATAAAATAAATCAAATGGGTTGAATGAGCAGGAGTGAGAAAAGCGATGCGATAGTAGTGAATATTAGAATAGGATGAGAGTTCCATTCAAAGTTCTATGTTTCTGCACTCTATTAACAAAAGTCAAAATATTGTTTTGTCTTTGTTATAGTATTTCAAGAGTAAGTAATATTAAAATGTATGCTGTCCACTCGAGTGGGCATCTGGAAAAAACCTTGAATAAACACATTTCTGATAAAAAGATTTGTTTCACCTTTTTTTTGTATGCCCTAAGATAATCAGAAACACTTTGGGAAAAAAAAACATGCACGAAAGCGTTAACTTGAAGAGGCTTTCAATGTGTAACTTGATGATTGCTTTGATTTAAAGTGCCTGGGCTAAAAAAGAAATAAATGAATAAAAATATGCCTTTTTTTAGATTAACAAGGTCATGCTCCCTTTCTATTCCAGAGGCAAAAAAGCAGAGAAAAAAAGTCCCATTTTGCTCAGTTTCTTCCTGAATGTCTTCCCACTGTTTCAATATTGCAGGATTCTTATGAACATGCCTTTTGTGAAAAGAGATCTCTTTTGACAAAAACTCTGTGCAAATTTATGCAAAGGGGAACATTTTATGAAGAAACATGGAGCAAACTCCCAAAAGTCACCCAGGCTTGTGCCCAAACGAGTAAATAAAGCATGCAGCATCCACACTGTTGTATTTTCTCATAAGCTTAAAAAAACCCACCCACAATTATACTGTTTTAAAATCGGCGGCTCTTAATAACATGGAGGACAACATGGAAGCTAGCTCCAAATGCAGATGTGGCCCCATGTTTCTCACCATAATGACAGCTTTGCTATTGTAATTGAAAAGCACTCAAAATGTTGAACTTTTCGAGTGCTACATGGTTAGGATAAGGATAACAGATGGGTCCGTGTATTATTTCAACAGACTCCTGATTACCAAATCATGCCCACCTACCACGACCGTGCAACTTAAAACAAAGAACAAGCGGGAGGTGCAAACTAGACGTCACACAGAGATTAATTGATCCGAAAGTTGTTCTGGCTGGCAGAACAAGAGCAACCAAAACAGTGAATAAAAGCATTTTTTTTCTTTTTTTTTTAGCCATCACACAGTTTGTTGGACAAAAAGAACATCAATTAAAAAACAAACAAAATGTATTGGATGGGAATGGGACCAAACCTTTCCTCGTTGTGCAATGAAACAAGAAGATGAACGATTAGAAGAAAAAAGCCAATTTTGTAAGAAGCCGGGGTTCTTTCAGACATGACCCACAGGAGTTGGAGTGAGTCAAAACAACGGCGCCCCTTAGCAGCCATAAGGTCAACAAAACAGTTCCATTCTTCTGCTACCTAGCAATTATCACAGAAATGAGCCAATTATATCGGATTGCCTCACGAAATGATGAAAAAATAATGAACGAAAATCCAAAGACACAATTTTGAATATCTTGTAAGCATCTATTATTTATAGTCCCAGGAATGAATTATTAAGCCTTCACCAATTAGACACTTGTTGACTCCATATAGATTTCTACATGTATGAATTTCTAACAACTTTTGGAAGCTTGAAATCACATCACTGTGGTTAATATAAAATGATGTAACTTTACAATATTAATTCACAATTGTGGGAAAAAAAGGCACATTTTAAAAAGAAGTTAACTGGTTATTTAGCATAGACACGCACACACATCCATCCTTAAACTGTTGCAATTTTGCTGGGATGACCTTTAAAAACGTATTTATTCTGGCCGTGTCAGGGGACGATATCTGTGAATGTCCTGTCATATGAATAAAAAGGAGAGAGCAAAATAACGAAATAGAACCAAGACAAAGGTGCTCAGTAATCTAAAACCAAAGACCTTTCCGGGATGAAAACTTAAAAAAGTTCTTCAGCAGTTTACTTCTCTTTTGGGCCGAAAAAAAAAGAAGGCAAAGGAAAGATGAGAAATAAAGATATGTTCTTCTCTTATTAGTTAAACTTACAGGATCCTAATGGATCAGATAGGCACACGGAGGACCTTATTAGCAATTCTGCTGCCACCCTCCTAGAGGAGATCTGAGATAAGCCCCATCCATCAAACTCCACCGCCTCATTCAGAGGGATGGGAGACGTATTCCTATCTGTTCATCAGCACTCCGTCTTTCGGATAAGCTCATAAACTCCAACAACACGGGTGCGAGGTTGAAATGAACAACGCAAGGCTCTGGGAGAGCTGCTGCATTCCAAAGGAAGGGAGGGACATCTGCTGGTTGCCAGCTGTCTTACAACTCCAGGCAGAACGGCCGGCCACATCCAGGCTGAGGAATGACGCGTCACCTTCATCTTAAATTGCCTTTAATCTGCAAAGCTATTGACTAATTTCATGTCTGTGAGCGGATCCCCACCCCCACCTCTCACCCAACAAACTCGTTTCAACATATGTTCCAATATATTTTGCGTGCCAGAGAAACAACTTGCTCAAACTGAGATGAATCTATCCAATAAATGCGGATTCCATGAACCATTTGTTTGTCCCAAACAAATCGCTGCAGAGATGTTTGGCAGCAGATGCTCAGAACATCCCAGATGCCAGATTTCTCCAACTCGCCAAAATGTTCGGGCAATGATAAAAAAGGAAGAAAAAAAAAGACAATATCTGATGGCCAGAATCCCAGATCTGAATCGCTGTCAACACCTGCCAAGAGAGATGTGCCCACCGAATTTCGAGCCAATAAAAAAGAAGAGTGATAGGAAGAAAGGAAAAGAGGATTATCTCAATCCTGCAACATCAGTTAAGTATTAGTGAGAGAGGATGGTGTTCTGACAAACAAACGGTTAAATCTTCATGAAAAATCTTTAAAAGATGCTCAAACAAGGCCCTCTGCCTTTTTGATCAGTAAGATTAGTAATCATTTGGTTGCTTATCAGAGGGTTTGCATCTTTACCTTTAGATGCCAGTGGCTTTTCCCTCAGCCAATCCCATTCAGAGCAGGTGCTTTATTAGTCAGTCCAGTAAACTCTTTATTTCGCAAATTGCCTTCGGATTGTACTTAGATAGAGCTTTTGTAGTGTAGCTGGCCACTCAAATGGAATCACTGGCAGCTTGAGGTGTTTTTATCCCAAGGACACTCGTATCTGATGTAGTGTGGCCAGACCACATGACCGCCCGCCTTCTTAAGAAGGAAGACTTAAAGCCAGACCTTCCTTCTCTCCTCTTAAGCTCCAACTGTCCTGACTTGTGGGAAATGAAATCACCTGAGAGGTGAAACCTTTAGCTTTGACTGTAAATCTTTGTGGATTTTTTTTTTCTTGTTGCTTTTAGACTGAAATATTGATGAGGCGTACCCATAGGTTGTTCCAAATCATGAATAGATTAAAAGGTCATCCCTTCCTATCTGCCTCTAGTGTGGTAAATGTAAATGAAAAAAAGCAACAATAAGCATTTTTTTCCACTAATGCGTTTATTCATATTTCAGATGATTGTACTCAGTGAGAGGCAGCACACCTTCCTCTGACATTTGGCCTGGGACAAAAAAAGGATTTTGCTTTTTGTTAGGTAACTGAGGCGTGCTTTTGTAGATGATTTTTAAAAGGACATAATGGAACAGGAAGCATATGCAGTCTTTGCTCCACTACTGCGTAAAAATGGAAGACAAAAAAACTGCTTTAATTTAAGAAAGTCATGAAGAAAAACAAAAATCTTCCAGGGTATTGTAAAAAAAAAAAGAAAAATCAGGGGAAAAAAAAAAAACTGCCAATATATATATATTTATATATATATACTTCTTTCCAGATTTTGTGTACACATATAGATCTAAGACATTCTAAGGGCAATCTGTTTAGCTCGATCCTGCAGCTGCCGTCCATTGTTTTAGCGTTGTTTTTGCAGACGTTCGGTTATTAATCTGCGATTCGCAGCCGTTCCTCGCCAGCGTAGGTCTGGAGAGAGCGCCGTGTTTAAAATGACTGCCCGCCGCGGCTGCCAGCTCTGCTGAGTGGAGGTAATTAAAAGCACCACGCTCCTCCGTCTGCCCTGCAAACGCTGGCTTTGGCCCATGTTTGGGAAAATAATCCGAAAGTGGACAAACGTGTGTTGGTAAAGACGGTGGTCAAGGTGCACGTGAGAGGGATAAAAGACCCTCCTCTAAAAAACCTTTAAGGACCCAAACGATTGATTCTATTGCTATACTGTGCAAGACACTTGAAGAGAACGATCGCTTCTTCTCCCTTTTTTTTCCCTTTTTTCTGAACGACTCACATTAAGGAGAAAAACACTGGCCAATTCCTCACATATTAAGTGTGCTTATATTAAAAGACCAATACTATCCCCGTTCCCTGGACGGGCTTGTGGTGATTAATAGGTGATAAATGGGTCTAAAGTTAAGCCCCTGTATTGTATGCAGATTTCAACATGGTACTTAATTAGCTATGGGTTCTGGACACAACTGCTCTCTTTCTCCCCTTCTGTGACTGCCTGCTGTTGCTATAGAAACATCAGAGAGGGAGAGGGAACGGCACCGACTGCAGGGTGCTTGCTTTTGTGTGTTTTTTTTTTGTGTGTGTGCGCGCGCCATGTGTTCAACAGCGCGGCTGCGATGGAGTGAGATTTCCGAGAAAACTGTCGGGCCGTGTCTAATGAGCGGAGTGCGCGCTCACGCTCGCCGGTGGAGTCCGGGGCCCCGAAGCTCGCAGCGGGTCACATCCCACCGCCACGCAACTCTCTGTACATCTGCATACACAAACAGCCTCTTCACACACTCTCCCGCTGACACTCGGGCTCTGTGAAAAGCAGGCCGGTCTGGTCTGACCGCTCATAATGAGGGGCTTCTTAAAATCAAGGCGGCTTCCCGCGGTCCTCCGGGTCACGTCCTCATTAGGGCTCGCCGGCCTCGAGAGGAAGGAAATGCAGTGGTCTGAACTCTGAACATGGCCCAGCGACATTTCTAACGTCAATTACCTACCTACACCACTGGGGAATGGTTTGTAGATATTAACACACCGCCCCAAAACCTCATGTTGGTGACACACGCTGGACTCACCGCCATCGTCTCCTGATTCGTCCGCAAGTTCTTAAACAGGCTGACAAAACGAAGGGCGGCCCTGTGCCACTTACGCAAAGGCGAGTGATTTAAACATGAGGAGGAGCAGTGTGAGCTGGAGCTGCTGGATCGGATCAGCCACCGATTTTCGCACAAATATGCGTATTGGCCGGCATGAGAAAATACAGATCCAGACTCCCGATCCAGTTTTTCTTTTTTAATCCAATCCCACACGAGCATTAGCATCTCCTAACCTACAGGTCTGTGTCCTAACCAGAGTAAATCCCTGTTCAACATGAGTCTGACAACTAACTAAGTAAGCTAAATAACTTTAAACTTTGATACAAGCCGGTATCGGTATCGGATCGGAAGTGCATAAAGCTGGATCGAGACATCCCTAGTGTTCAGTCAGAGGCTCTCTCTCAGTTTAACAGCAGCGCAGAGCGTTACTGGGGTTCATTGCTGCCCACAACATTAACCCCACAATGGCGACGGAAGGCCAGTGCTCTCCATCAACCCCGAAATAGCAAATTTACCTTATTTTTTGGAGAGATAAAGTATGATTTTAGAATTTCTTCAAATGGGCAAGGTGTTTCAAGTGGGGTTGTCCCAAAGAGCTCTAGAGTACAGCTTAAGGGTAGTAAGACGACACGTGGAAGTTGAATGCTTGCTTTCGGTTTCTTTGACTTATTTTTTTGGTAGACACGCGCGAGCGGCGCCTTCCCTCCCTAAGTGCTCCGACTCGACGAAGCCTGCTCACAGCAGTTCTGAGCATCTGCAGAGTGTTTTTTACCCTATTATACACCCACTCAGACATAACTGAAGGCATGGAAGCGGTTTATGCTTCGCTGTCTCGCTGAAGGACACTTCATTATTTGGACTGAGGAGGGAGGCATCAAACCCCCGATTGGTGGAGCAACAGCCCCACCCCCACCCTCGTTGGCTGTGACTAGCCAGAGAGCCTTAACATGGTACAGTGTGAAGTTTTCTGGATGGCGTGACTGCAAGAAACCTTTTCTTCCACGGTTAAAAAACTGAACTGGTTACTTGAACCCAAGCTTAATAAGTCAGAAGATGACATTAAGTTGGAGTCGAATTTGAAGCAAAATACTTTCAATTTTCACTGAATGCAAACAACTACCATCAAATGTCCCATTTGATAAAAATAAGCTGAATGTTAGTCACATACTTTAATTCATGGCCATTTCATCCTTATCTAAATGCTCCACAGTGTTTACCAACTTAGTTTTTCTCAAGCACACAAATAAACTTGGTAACTGTAGCACTGCTGGCCATTTGGATTAAAATGACCTTGGATTTTGAGAATCTATCTGCAAACCCTGTCTACATGTGCACCTATAGGATATTGGACCAGAAAAAAAGAGGGAAATGCCATTTAGTGAGTTTGGAGATGAAGTTTGCCTAAAATCTGAGAACTATGCAGTCAAAAGCTTCAGAGGAAGGAAGTTGATCCCGGTTAGCGATAGAGTTTCTAGAACATTGAACAAATCTGTCTGCAACATGCCTCAGTTAGACAAAATAACATTGAATCAATACATTTTTAACATAATCACTAACAGCTAGTAAAAATAACCTTAACAGGACACACACACTCAAAAGGTAAATATCAGAAAGTGTACTAGTCTGTTCTTTTCTATGAGTAGTTTTCCCTCTGGCTGGATTCCGAAATGTTCTAGATCTTTCAAAGTTCAGAGCATTCTTCTAATGTTTAAAAAACCTAGAAGTCCAAAGATGCTTAGTCTATTCCCTGTGCTGATGACTACATGGCAAAGCAATCTCAGAAGGTTTTGCTTGCTGTAACACAAAACCCTCCTAAGAGGATAATCAACGTATCCAGGAGGACTTCACCCTTCAGACAGTAGGCCAGCCAGCAGCGGCAGTCAGATACAGAGTCAGAAAGACCATTTCAATCTGGACTCAATTAGTTTGTGTTGACGGCGTTAAAACTTAACTTTAGCCAGAAGTGACTGTATTAAAGCTCTGCGACCGCCGGCTGCCAGTGGTCGACACAAACCGGCGAAAAACAAAGCGTGTCCTCTTGACTCCGAGTTTTTCTGCAGACAAAATGTTTACTCTTGACTTTTTAATGAAGGTGGAGGAGGTCAGTGACGGCTTCCATTATTTATTCAGAGCAGTCGCGCAATTGACTCGAGGGTGACTCGACAAACCGGAGGAAAAGTTCCACTCCCCAGACTTCCCCCTTGTCTCGGCAGTCTTGAGTTTAAAGAAACTGGATTGCGCTGCAGTTGCTTCCGCCGCTCGGGCTGCCGACGCGTCTCTGAGCCGAGCGACGGGGAGCTCTTTGTTCATGCCTCAGAGCCGTTCTAAAATCTGTCAAATGCCAAGGTGACTGCGTGAGAGAGAAGACAGAGATGGGTTTTTTACTCAATATTCGCAGCCCACGCCGTATCTTTGTCGTTGTCTTCCTGAACAGCCTCCGACAAAATGCGATACAGCATCTGGTCTTTGATGTCTGCATCCGGCTCCCTCGCAAAACAGCTGACTCAGACGGGCTTCCTTTCTTTCAAGGTCACACTTTAACAGCTCTGTGTTTTCCCGGGCTCGTATTAGGGCCACTCTGAGCACGTTAACAGGCACGCGCGCGTCTCTGGTTGGTGCAGTAAGACTGAGATGACGCTAGATGTCAGCAGATCCTCAAAACCTCCCTAAGTCCGCCACAAACCACCGGGGCTCTGTCACTCACGCACGTGCTTGTGTGTACGCCAGTTCGAGCCAGTATCTTTCTATTTGTACCTAATGTGTCGCAATCTAGTTTGATAAATGGCATCCGCTCTGACTTTTTTTTTTTTTTTTTTACGAGTGTGTGTGTGTGTTTGCCTACGAGAGAGAATGAAAATTACAGAGGCAGCGAGACAGAGATAAATAGGCGGTGACTCCCACCATTAGTCATGGAGGACATCCTCATAACCAAAGCGAAACATCATTACTGCGTTCGGGCGGCAGAACCCCGAGCGCGCGCGCGGCCGCCGAGCGGTCCTCGCGACACGATGTTTGACACGTTTCCGGGTAAAGGGGCTGGCGTCGGCGTCGCGTGTGTGTGTAAGTTCATTTCCCGCCACACACGGAAGACTGATGAGCGGCAGCTGATGCGCTGGAAAAACTCCGCACACACATCAGCGAGTTGAACGAGAGGTCCCTCATCTTCCTCGCACGCGCGCGCCCGGCCCAAAAGTGATGGACACGGGGGGGGGGGGGGGGGGGGGGGGCAGCGCGTGCGTCTTCGGGGTCACGCGCCGCGTCCATCCCGTTCTCCTCTCATTAAACTGATGATGTTTCGTCTATAGCCCGGAGCCTCTTCCACAATGAAGAGGGCAAAGGGGGGGGGGGGGGGGGTTGACCGACGCCGCGGTCACGTGGCCTGCATTAACGTCCGTTTAATCCAAAGATCATTCTTCTAGGCGGACCAGTTTCTGAAAGTTCTCCACTTCAGCCACGAGTTGGGGAAAATAAAAAAATCCTAGCCGGAGGAGACGCCAACTGAATAGTTGGAGTCAATATGTTTTTGCCCACTACTGACTTCCAGCCTTTGAAGTGGTTTATTCCAGTGGGCAAGACCTTGTTCCCCGAGGCCATTTACAGAAAGACGAATATGTTAAAAAAAAAAAAGAAGAAGAAGAGGAACGTGTTGAATTTATTTATTATATTTGATCGGATTCAACAGGTACTGAAAAGGAGACTGAATCTTACTGGAGATAGAAAAAGTGTATTGTATAGAAATGTATTTGTAGTTTTTTTTTTTATATATTTAACATGTCACATATCAAGAGAAGAATGGCGTACAATATGCGCTTTATATCATGTGATATGTTATCAAAATAATCATCCAGGTCGATAAATGAAAGTCTCTGAGGAAATAAACTCCAAAGATTGCTTTCTAAGTAACGTGAAGGGTCAGTTAACACTAAAAAGCCAAAAGATACAAGAATTTCCGTTAGCAAAACATGCCAGCTTGTCATCCAATACGAATATTTTCAGCTTTGTGGTCGCAGGGACAATTATATGTCCTGAGCTTTTTGGAGTGCTGGGAAGATTTTCAAGCTTTTCAAAAAGAGGCAAACAGTTTTTTTGTTTTTTTTAATAATCTTCTCACTCCTGTTCCTATGGTGGCATGTCTTAGTTTGGACAGACATGTGATACTTGGAAACTAGATCCAATGAGTTTTTCAGCAGGATAATACTAAACCTCTAGATGAATTGCTTTCAAAAAGGTGTGTGTTTGTGTGTCTGTGTGTGTACGTGTGTGTGTGTTCTGAACTGACCTGCCCGCTGTCCAGAGCTATCCCTCTTTGGAAATACATGGCACATTGTGAGCAGGAGAGCAGGCCAATGTAAAAGACCTGCTGTTTTGGAAAACTCTGACTGTGACCATTCTTTTTTTCTACTGGAATGAATAGGAAACCCTAAACAAGGTATTGTTCGTCCGATAAAAGCTCAAACCCTCCCATAACAAGATTTTAAACTCCCCAACTTTTCTGCTTATAAATAACAAGAAATGATGAGTACTTCTTTTCTACATAAAAGGTGTTCAGTGACAGTTTTATTTAGTTTTTTTCTTGTGCCTCCCGTGAAGCTGTGACCATCATGCGGACATTCTTTTCGCGTCTGTCCGATTTCTCCGCTGCAGACTTAAAAAAGCCGAGGCCAGTCGGTGCCGGCCTCTAAACTAAAACAAGGGTAATATAATGACATGGGGCCGGACACTGAGAGAAAAAAGGCCAGCTCTGTTTAGCCCTGTGGGATGCCGCCAAGGTGAGTGTGGTCATCTGGCTGGATCTCCCACACACAAACACACACACACACACACACAAACACACACACACAGTGACACAAACAGTACAGAGCTGAAACAGAAGGTGGTAGGAAAAGAATTACAAATGCACACACTGTACTTTAAAAAAAACACCCCATCAGCCCATTTCCTCAGGTTTTTATTATTTTTTTCCTCGCTCAACCGTTTGGTCAGGCAGTCACTCGGCAGACAAACACTTTTTGGAATGAGATATGGGAGCACCCCGCGAAGACAGTCTGGGGGCGTGAAAATCCCACAATCAGCACCTTGCTGATGTGCCGGGAGAAGGGAAACTGTGTTTGTTGTTGTGGCCGAACGGCGTCCGAATCCACACGAGAGGGAAACCGACGGTCAGGGAAATATCATGGGTCAAAATGTCACTGCGCGCCAAATTAATGAGCTACCACATCATCTCAAATCTGGCCACACCCGGTTTGTCACGTGCGAAGGCCCGACAGCGACACGTACCGTATGCGGGGACTGTCAGCAAAATGCCCGCAACCTTCTTGCAAAGCTTTTCTCTCTGCCTTTTCCTCTCCAATCACACGCTGACGGGTTTATTGTTCGCTGCTCACAAGCTCTGAAAATAACCCAACTAAAGGTTATTACTGTATGGGACAAAGGTGACAAACACACTGGCCATATGGCTGTCACTGGGAGAGCTGCAATAACATTGGCAAGAACACAAACTGGACACAGCTGGTCAATATCAAAAAAAAAAAAAAAAAGAAAAAAGAAAAAAAGGAGGAAATATATAGACAGAAATGAAGAATTTTTAGGGGGAAAATAATATCTTATCCGTCGAGCTGCATGGGGAAAACTTTCTATTTTTCTTCGGGACTCCTTTTTCCATGTTTGACCCAACTGTTTTTTTTTTAGGAATATTTGTCCAAGAACACCACATTGAATCTCAACAGGAATGGATCATTTGATCTCCGTCCAATACCCACCTTGATTTAAAATGACACCAACCTTTTTTAAGAAAAGCCCCATGAACCCTCATTTACAGCCTAAATAATTCTGTTTGAGACTCTCCGATTGTGATGTTTGTTTGAAAAGTTTGACGTGCCGTTCATTTGAATTTCAAGTTGAAGGAGATCTGAATGAAACATAGCCAACGGCGGAGCACTTTCTCTCTCATAAAAGCAGGTCTTGGTTGGAGTTTGGGATGAAGCCTGGTTATGAGCCATGCTTTTTTTTGTGCATTTTTAGGTGCAAACAAACGTAAATACATACCTTTAAACGATAACGTATAGATAAGAAATATACATATACTATATAAAGACATCTCATTCAGGAGTCCAATGGAGACTTACAGACAGAAAAATGGGCGTTTCCAACGGTTGGAATGTTTTCATCAAGACATCAAATCGAACATTGCTTTAGGTAGGATATTTAAAACAGCTAATACAGTATCGGTAAAGCTCAAACATAAACGTTTAGCTAGGTTCAACATGTCTCCCCGGTCACAAATCACTGCCATGTGAGCAGTGAAATGACAGAGGAGGTTTGTCTTGTTTGGTGCAGAATGTGCTGAAACTGCAATTCCCCCCAATGACTGATGAGTCCATGTATTACATAGTGAATGTAACAACTGCTTTTACCTGAAATTTGGGTTCCGGGGATCCGGGAGGGCGGGCGGGCGGGCAGGGGAGGCGGTGGAGGCCAGACGACAGATAAACGTGAGAATAGAGGGAGAGAGAAAAATGGAAAATTAGCAAATCACCATGACTTAGCTCTTTAAAACCACTGATGACACGGCGGAGCTGACAGAAATTTTCCGAGAAAATGATGACACGCCGTTTAGATTAGGAATATAAAACTAGAGAATGATGAGGACAAAGGAGTCAGCGCTCCTTCAGCTCTGTCCAAAGCGGCTGTCGAAAGCTCTTTGTCTCCCCACTATCACACTAATTGGCTGATTTCTCCAGCAGGACCAGCGGCTGACAGACTCTGATCCATGCCAGGGCGAGATAGCGGCGTGCCAGATGACTCTGGCACGGCGGCACAGGGGAGGCCTGGCCCGTGGTCAGGCCGCAGATGAGCCGAAATGGGTCCAGCTTCATTAACAGAGCCGGGGGCGGCGGCGGAGGAAGACACAACTAATAATTTTAGACGTATTAGTCAAAAATAATGTACTCTTGAAGGCAAGGGGTGAGAGTGGTGAACAGGGTCAGCGAGATGAGCTGTACTGTAGCCAATCCCGTCAATGAGTTGTTTATCAGTAACAGCTGCCTGTGCGTGTGTCTGTGCGTGTCTGTGTGTGTGTGTGAGTAATGGAAGTCGGTCTCTGCGCTGAATTGCCTCCATCTTTCACCGACAGCAGGACAATGAGTGAAAAACACACAGTGTTCCATTTAGAACGAAGGTGAACGCGTACTCGGCAGGCCGGATAAAGCAGTAATAAACCCACTCAGGGCTTTGCATTCATTGTGGCGCTGGGGGGACAAAAAACAACCCAAAAAATGAAACAACAGAACTGGTCGGGAAAAGCAGATCGGGGCTCGGAGGCGAGAAACCTCAAAGTCCGGCACTTTACCACAAAACAGGGCGCTGGTGATATCAGCGTGCTTACGTGCCTTTGCTGTAAACACTGTTGCATTTAGCAACGCGGGGGGGGGGTCTCAGCTCCCAGCCTAAAGTCGCGAGGTTAAAAAAATCATCTGATTAGAAACCTTCTTTCTCTCGTGCTTTGTTCCCGCGGTCTTAAACGTCTCACGAGTCCAAAGCGGAGGCTTTCGGAGAGGCACATCTGAACCCCAGCATGCAAACAAACGCAGTGAGACATGTTTGTGTCCTCCATAAGGCAGGTCAGAAGGTATCTGTAAACACACACACACACAAAAACACACACATACGGCCAGCATCCCCGTGATTAACAGTCAGCGCTCTCCTCCGCCTGGTGGGATGGCGCAGCGTGGCGTCTCCCCCGCTGCGGGCCTCTAATCTGTTCTTTATCTCTCCGAGCTGTGATCCCACGTCCAGCCTTGGGTCGGTTCCCTGCTCCCCCGCCACGTCCTCTATCCATCCTCACTCCCCTCTCTGTATCCCCCGAACGGCCAACATTTTCCTCGTCGTTCTTTGTTTTAGACGCTCCCACACCTCCACTCCAAACACGTCCTGTTTGGCTCTTTTCTTGGTGAATGGGTCAACTTCCACCGCTCAAGCGTGGACAAAATCCAATTCGCACAGTCAATAGCCAACAAAATCTTAAACTAAGTGAGCCTCTCCTCTTCCCCTCCCCTCCCATCTCTTCTCCCTCTTTGTCTCCTCTGTTTTCCGTAGCAGAAGCGATTACCTCCAGCCTCAACCCGGCCGTCTTCCTTCAGTCGCATGGTAGGTTCATTACTTCCGTCTTCTGAGTAAAACTAGTAAGTTTATCAACCCTCTCTGATTTTCATTTAGAAAAATAAAAAAAGAAGATGACTAGTGTGGCGGTGGGGGGAAAAAGGAGCAGGTGGTTTGTGAAATGAGGGGAAGATGCAGAAAGGAGGAGAAGAGTGTCCTCGAGAAAAATGGCATCCAATGTCAGAAAATAAAAAGAATTCCACTCATTTAAGCAACTAGATGAAACATAATAAACCATCTGCGCGCACATTTTAGGGAAATAGGCTATGAATCATGCATGAGCTTGATGGGGATGTGAAGAAAGAATTTAAGCTTGTAAAAGTTTTAATGGATGCCAATTTAGCTAAATGGTTAACAACCCCCCCCCCCCAAAAAAAAAAAGAAAAGAAAAAAAGAAAATAAAGTGAAAGCACACAGCTGTGCAGTTTTAGTAAGAGGGCTGAAAGTGACTTTCAGCGTTGCCCCGGGTTTGTGGGACAGAGGACGGAGGTGAGCGAAAGAAGAAATCCAACCTGTGATGGGAGGGAGGCAGGAGAAGCCGTTCCAGCAGCAGAGAACAGGCTGGGAGGCAGGACAGATGTTCAGCTTAAAACTACGTAGAGGACAAAAATGACTGAGTACAGTCAGCCCTCACACACAGGGATTTAATTCCTGCCATATGTATATACACACATACATACCTATCCAGATGCAGCACGTAAGGAGACCTATGTATGTATGTATGTATGTATGTATGTATGTATGTATGTATGTAT
>CAJRST010037777.1:14773141-14804868 GCA_907169785.1 Menidia menidia | reverse complement strand
TGTATGTATGTATGTATGTATGTATGTATGTATGTATGTATGTATGTCTATCCTTCTAATGCAAAAAGTATAAGAAGTCAAAGTCAAAGAGTGAGTATATGACTAAAAAAAGAGACATTCCCTGTCAGTCCCTTATGTTTAATGAGGTTGGAGGCCGTGTTCTGGGCAGCAGGTAGCAGTGGAAGCTTGTCCACAGGAGAGCAAAGAGCCTCTAACAAACAGGAAATTACATACTACACTATTTTCTTTTTAGATTTTTTTAGTTTTTTAAATGAATCTCAATTTTGTAATTCATTTGATCTGTTTATTCATTTTTCCATTGCGCAATCACCAAGGTGAAGGAGAAAATGTCTAATTATTCAAAGCTGATCAAATAGTGGCTAAACATGAGAAATAAATAGCTATCATAAGTAAACAAAGAGCACAAGAAGGCCCGAGGGTTAACTGTTAGCTTGATTTGAATTAAAAATTGCTCTTCTCCTTGTCCATTTGTTAGACATGGACTTGTTCAAAATGGAATTGAATCTCTGACTTCATGAATATTGACGTGGGGGCTCTTATAGGTTAGATCAGGCAGGGGAGGCCAACTAATAAGTCTTAACTTATGCAAAACGCCATCAGTAGGTGACATAATAGGCTCATTAAATGCCACCGATGGCAGAATTAATGTATATGAGTGCATTACAGCATCTGAGATGGAAAAGCTTTCAGGGTTGAGATTAGCACTCTATTGAAAAGAACCAGAAAAGCTCTTGTTACCATTTCAATGACTCTGCTGAGGCAACATCCCAACAAACTTAATGCCTGCCACATTAGCACTGTGGCCAGGCGTTATACTCCAGCAGGTAATAAATCAAAGAAACACACCCAGCACATAATAACCAGTGGAGGTTTAGAACTACTGACAGAGTTAATAAAAACGAGCGATGGACTTGGAAACACTCAGAACTTCTATTAGTCATGGAAAAATAATAAGCTGCTTGAGGAAATTATATTGGACGTTAATCTTGATAAAATAGAATTTTAAAAAAAGGCCATTTAATGCCAGCCCCTAATGACGCGATTTGCCGCATTTGACTGTTTTTTCTAATTTAATAAGATCCACTGATGTGTAAACCAACTGACAAGCTGCCGTCAATAATCAACCAGCAGCCTGTGCGGCCTAGGTGGGTATTAAGATTAAAGGGTGATGGTGGCTGCTCATCATCATTTGTCAGATAAATAACTCCCATTGGAACTCCAAAGAGAAACTTTGGGCGGGAGAAAAAAAAATAGGTCTGTCGGAGCTTTTCATCGCTCAATCTTAATTTGCTGCTGTCAGGATTTTGAAATGCCCCCGTTTCATCAAAACATATTAAATGTCATTTGAAAGCCAGTTTTCATAATTACATCTGATTGTTCATATGCATATCAAGATCTGCTGAGTGTATTAGAATATTAACTGTCATCCAAATTGACGGTATTAAAAATAGATTTTAAGGCTGGTGGTGCTTTGGCGCAAAGTAATGAACTCAATTTGCTAGACAATAGGCATATTGGCCTTTGTTGCACAAATAACGGCCGGTATGGCTATCGGAGCCCCATTAAAAGGGAATTTTTGGTGAGTTTTTTCCCCCTTTAGTTGGAAAAGCTCCTTACGCACCACAGCTGGGCTGCGAGCTCAGATAGTAGTACGAAGATAAGAGTCTTCGAATGGCGGCTTTAAAAGAGTCCGGGCCATCAGTCTCACCGTGCCGACACTTATTTCTCCTCGCTGCTTCATGTCAACGACAGGTTACGGATTTATTTACCGAAGCTGGAGTTTCAATGGTCCAAATTATGACGAAATGAGGGACGATGTGGAGTGTCAACAATCTGAGAAAAAACAGCACTCCGGCAGGCTGATTTTTCGAAATCCCTCAGAGCTGAAGGAGTCAACAGGCCGGGCCGAGGAGCCGCGACCCACTCCAATCCGTCCACCTGGAAAAAGTTCTGTGTAGAGGTTTTACTGAATGTGAGAGGGCTTATTACGGGGCTGATGGAGAGACTGAGACACTTGACAATCATTTTGAGCGACGGCCAGCAGACAAACACTCGTCACGAGGCCCCTCCACCTCGCTCTGACCCACGGATGCAGCCACGCTCGGGCTGAGTCGTACCGGGGAACAGTTCTTGAGAAGAAATCACCTCGTGGGATGGAAGTGGATCCATTAGCATGATGGAAGTACTCAACTGTACTTCACAACACAAACTGCAAAATCTAAGGAAGCACAAACCGGATGCTTTCAGCCCTAATTGTTTAGCAATGATTATAAAATATACATGTATTTGTTATGAATTCATTAGAGAACAACATTAGAGAAAAATCAAGTATGTTATTTCAAGAGAATGTTGGTTCTCCGTACTTTTTGTTGGGGGGAGCGGGGGCATGTGGAATTTAGAACTATGTGGATTTAGAACCTCAGGCAAATCGCTCGACCATGCAAATGGTAAATGAAGCGTATTTTCACAGCACTTTTCGGGTTTAATTGACCCTCGTCGATATGCTTTTACACTAGGAGCCAGATTCCCCCCTTTCCGCACACACTCGTGAAGCACTTCTGGGTCCAAACAGAGTTCCAGGCTCTTTTACTCCCCCTCTGCCGTGCACGTTGGCACGTCAGAGGCGGCGTGGGCTTCGATGTCTTGCCTGAGGACTCTTTGACATGCAGTCCGGGGATGCAGGGGATTCAACTAAAGACCTTTTGATTGGCGGATGACCGCTCTTCTTCCTGAAATACAGCCTTCTCGTGTATAGCAGGCACCGATGTGGAGCATCTATCATTTATTTTTCACCCCTGCGCGCATAATTTTTTCTGACTGCTGCACAAACATCTGTCAAAGGCAAAAGTTTTCCGCTATGGCAGCCATTGCTGGATGTGTACAGTATAGGCACATGACTGACCTCGCACACAGCAAAGCCCATCACAGGAGCAGAGCCAGCTGTACACACAAAAAAGAAACCATCAAGACGGACGAGAATGTGATCAACTTTTATAGCAAATCGTGACGCAGCCCATCAAAATTCTGACTGCCATTGTTTTTCTGTTTTTGTTTCCCTCCTCCTAATAGCTGCCAATTAACGTGAAGAGGAAGAAAGCAACCCAGAGACAAACCATGACAGCAGATAATGCATATTCATTCTTTAATTCCTCCCTCTCCTCGTTGAGGTCAGAGTTACCACAACAGGCGGAGGGGGGGGGGGTGAAGAGTTAGAGAAAAACTGAGAAAAACAAATTGTAATGTGACAGATTCTGCTGCACAAATGCTGTAAATCAACTGTGCTGCTCTCTAAACCGAGGAGGCGCTTTAAACAAAGGGATGTCTTCACCACTCAGTTTGTTATAAAGAAAACGCGTAAACCAAAGTGAAGGCTAAAGCATTGCGAACTTAAACTGCCTGTCAGATAGTAATAATAGCGCAGCTGGAGGCATTTAACACAGCCAGCTCTCCGTCACGGCTTATCAAATTGCTGTCTGGAGCCACATCTGCGTTTATGAGCTAGCCTCTCTGGTTGGACACCTGAAGCAAGCCACAGAAGTGTTGGGCTTTAAAAACCACTAGCGAGGAAAAGCCTCTGGGGGACGGAGAAAAATCTAATCTCATCATGGCTGCCGATCGGTATCTAAGAGCGGGATTGGAAAAGATAAGGATATAATTTAGCTCCGCCAAAGTTCGCATAATGACGCCGGCAGTGTGAGGAAGTCGGTGAATCTCAATGATCTGAGCCGAAGCTGATAAGCGAGTCGTTTCATTTCATGTTTCGGCCCGCTGCACGAGTGAAAAACGGCGCACAAAGCGTTCATTTCACAGTCCGCACGCCCAGTGTTCCTCTCTCCGTCTGAGGATAAAGTTCATCAGATTTAGACAGAGTTGTTAGACTGGTGGAAATACTTTGATCTCCTCAGGAAAATACTTCAGAGTCATTCATTAGGTCTGCCGTCTGTGTGTTCGCTTTATCACTGATGTGTGTGTGGGAGCAATAAGTTTTATAGTTCAAAGAGTCACATAAATGTGTGTGTGTGTGTGTGTGTGTGTGTGTGTGTGTGTGTGTGTGTGTGTGTGTGTGGTGGTGGGGGAGGTGAAAATGTGATCTTTAGAAAAATGTTTGATAAATTATTCAACTTGCTACATACTGATAGTGGCGCCGTTAAACGGGCTCTCACAAGCGGGGCGTTGTTTCTGTGTTAGGCGCAGCGTCCCGGGTTCGAGTTCTCTGCCGGCCGACGAGCATTGCCTAAGAAACCAGCGCGTCAGTCCTGCATGCACTCTGAACCGGGGCGTCTGCTCCCCTGGACAAAAAAATGAAGCGCTCTACGCCAAGAGGGATTGGGGATCTCCGCCAGTTGATGACATAAGCCGCGTCCTGCAGTGTCCCTCACAAAGGGAAAGTGCAGCGCATAAAAGCCCGGCTTCCAATTTGCATTTAGAGAGTGTTGTGGCTGATTTTCTGTTAGAGAATTGGAGAAAGAGCCACAAAGTCATTTCACCTCGCGAACTCTGTCACCAAGGGGCCCCCCCACCCCATACAGACACAGGATTTTTCAGGGATGACAGACGTGCGGCTCTTGACAAATAAACTCATGTCAACAGTCCTGACATGGAGAAATGAGCGTTCACCTCAGATACACTCCAAGATAATTACACATCATTAACGAGGGAGAGGACTTCAAATCAGCCGGCAAGAAGGGGGTTGCAATCCGAAAGGAGGCGAGAGTCAAGATAAAGGTCGAGGCGGATACGCGCGCGGCAGGAAGTTCGTGACGACTTCCTTTGAGTTTGGCACCATTCCCAAGCCCTAAAGATCCCCGTAAAATGTACAACCCTCAAAAAGTCAAGACTTTTACTGAGAATTGAACGACTGAAGCATGAAATTGCTCGACAAGGGTAAAGCAGACAATAAGTGCGTGGCCGTGATTGATTTAAATAGCCAAAGGTGCTGTATTGTTAGCGAAGTTCACAGCTTGCCGGTTTTCCCGATGGTCAGTCCACCACTTTTTAAACAGCCTGCTAACCAGCTAACCAGCCAGCCTCAATGATAAAACAATCCTTACTGTGAAATGAGCTAAGCTGTCGTCACAAACAAAACATGCGGAAATGAAGACTTTAGCTTTTATCTCAGCGCTCTGGAGAAAAAGCTAATCTAAAGCTAATTGAAAAAAAAGCAGTTTAGCTTGTCTTCAACATACTGAACATGGAACTCATGCCTGTGCAACAGGTAAATTTCATCACTAGACCTGAAGAACAAAGACAGCAAGATTCCATTTAAAACTGGCCTTCTTAAAGTTCTTAGAGGTTAAAGAGCCGAACTGAAGTTGGTTTATTAGTCAATAAACCAAATTTTGGTGTAGTAAGATTTTGAGGAACGCCTGCACATCCAAAAATCAGAGAATACCCTCTGCCCACACTTCACTACTAAGTAGACATGGTTAAGTTAGACAAACTGTAAAAATTTTGGCTGTCTTGGTTCTGTACCATAATATGCAGTTATATATATATATATAGACCTTATTTAAACAGATCTCATTCATATTCAAACGTTTCAATTAGAAGAATTGAATATCTTGATTTCCCATTCATTGTAATTTGCAAAGCAACATGATCAGATTCATGTTCAGTCGAAAAAACCTTAAATAATAACAGGCATAAACTCAAAGGACAAGCTTTTTCCAAAGTTATGTTCGTATGATGTTGAACATCTCCATATTCGAGACTCAAAATCTATTCTGATAGTAGCTTTGGATTTGTAGTCTTTGATGTTCAGTGGTGCATCAGACAAAAATTAAAAAAAAGAAAGAATTTGGACCACACGATTAACTAAAGTTCCCTTATACGAGCCCCACTTGCATGGGCAACGTAGCCATGCAGAACATGACACTACTCATCTTTTAAATAACAACAGGGGGCTCAAGTAATGATGAGATGCATATACTCCTGCTCTCTTCCTATAGACGGTCTTTCTTCCGATGTATGCCTTTTTTAAAAATGGATATAAAAGGAATTCATTTGCATGCTTTTGAGAGTAAAATCTGGTCGGCACTCATTTTAAATGTGACTGAGAGGGAGTCTACAAACGTTGTAGCTACCATGGAAGTCACTGAAATTATATGAATTGGGAACATTACGCTTTAAAAACTGCAGAATTGCTGTAGTGGGATGATGAAGGTTACCATAAACGCATAGGAAGTATATAAAAGCATATATTGAGGACATAATCACGTGTAATGGGTGAGGATTTACACCTTTTCGGACAGGATTTATCAGCTGTTTGGACTTTAAATACCTTAGTCCAACAAGGGAAAGTTGACTGTACCACTTGCAAATTGCATTTTAAAAAATACACCAAGAAAAATCTTAAAAAAGACAAGGAAAATGCGAAAAAACAACAGGCGAAATTCATTGTTGCATTAAAAAAAAGAAAGGCAAAATACTATAGTGCGCTCTATGAAATAAGTGTGGCCTTTTCTAATGAGAGGAGTTGATCTGTATTAGCGTAGCGCGACATTAGCCCGTCTATGACAACTCTATGACGATCCCGCCATGGGCGGCAAGAATCAGCATGTGTCCTTCTTCACATGGTAACTCTTTGAGTTATCATACTACAAAGCAGAGAAATACATCAAGAACCATCCTTAAACATCTGGATGTCTGAAAACACCCTTGGCATGTAAACAGCTATTATCTAATTTATTGGGTAATTTGGATGAATTAAGAACAAAGCTCTTTTACGTATCATAGAAAATAATAACTAAAAAGGGACAGTCATGTATAATGCATTCCCGAGAACAGCGTGTCTTATAAGGAGTGATATAATGATGAAGCACAACACTACTGCCAATTTTAAGAAAATGTTTAGCCTCCTTTAATCTACTACAAGGCAACAAAAGAAAAATCCCCCAAAACAGGTCTGGTAGGATTGAGATTCTAGCACAGCCCCTTTTATTAGCGCAGCCTTAACAAAAAAACAGGAAAAAAAAACAAGTGTCAGCCTTCCAAGGTGAAAGCCAAATGGAAAATGACAGCCAACGTGGAAGAGGAATGGGTAACAAGGCTTTTTACGCCAACAGACGCCAGCAGAGTCCCTACTCTGGTCGGGAAAGACAAAAACATGATGCATGGGCTCCCTCTTCATCGCTCTTCACCTTCATTTAACGCCACAACCACAATGTCACGCCGCCTCCCTCCCCCCCCATGCAGATCCAGATTGATTGGTGATTTACCCACAGATTTAAAGCGCCAGAGACGGGGTGAGGCAGTTAAGGCACAACAAAGGAGGAGATGTCGCACCTGCTGCCTGGAAACGCACTAAATCACCAAAGCGGTGGTAAAACGATGACTCGGCTCGGATTCTGTGCAGCACCGACGCATCTGGTTTGATTTCCTGGATCTCATACCGACCAGCGAGTGAAAAAAAAAAAAAAAGTCTTGGTTTACAAATTCTTAGTGTCCCCGTCGGAGGCACGTTCCAAGAAAATCCTCAATAATTAATTCAAAAGGGCTCAGAGTTCGCAGTAAGCTATACATAGCCCAGTCAGTCTGTCATTGTCAAGCTCAGCACATAGAAGGTAGCATGTACAAAAATAAAGCCGTCCAGGAAAGAATGAGGAGACTTATGAGATGAGATGAAGGGGTTTTCACTACACAGACATCTATGGTCACATTTGAATATTAAAATATATGCAAAGTATTAGTAAAGTATATCAAAGTAAACTGATTCACAACCAAGTGCCTTAAAGAAACTAAAGGAAAAGTAAAAAAAAACAACACATTTTTTATTGAAAAGCATTTTTCTTTCTTTCGAAAAAAAAAGGCCAAATCAGAAGGGGTTTAGGTTTGTAAGATGAATAGAACAAGTTTCAGACCTTCTGGGAGACTCAAAAACACCACCTAATGTACAAAATGAAGGAATGGGAGAGATCCATCTCAAATTTATCTGTTGGTGGACAATTTAAACCACAAGTCCAAAGAGCTATAGTCCCATCCACAATTCCTCCCAACATTTGTTTCCCCCCTCTTTCCTCAATCTTGTTTTTAGACGTTGTTTTGTCTTGCTTCTGCTTTTCCTCCTCTCTCATTTTCTTTAATCACACTTTATCTCCCTTTTTTCAACCCATTGTCTCCATCTACCTTCCCTCTGGCATCCTTTTATCAGGTCTAAACCACATTTCCACCGCGCTTTCTTATTCAGAGAGATCATTTTCTCTTCAGGTGCCAAGCTTTTGTGGGGGGAAAGCACTTGTTCGAAATCAATTTTCACTACTATCTGTTATGTCCTCTTTTCTTTCCCCCTCCCTCCATCCCCCATTCTTTCAGACCTTTTTTTTTTCTTCTCGACTCATTGTTTTCGGCGCGGTGATAAGGACGCCAGAGTCAGCTCCTCCATTCAACTCGGGGAAAACTGGAGCCAGGAAGACGCCTGCGTGACGAGCACCGTGCTCGCGCCGATGGCTATCTGTGAGCCTTATTATGAGGAGCGCATTTACTTACAGGTGTTTGTTTGGAATCGAACAAAAGAGGGAATAATTACAGATTCCTATATTCTCCAAACAGTGTTATTATTCACTCTGCCGCTGCTGAGGAAGGTTGTACCTGGATGCTGAAGCAATTCTCCTTTTTCTATTGAACTGAAATAATTTGATTAAACACATAAATATGTCTGTATTTTCATAAATATATGTATTCGTACATTAACTCCAACATGGCACAAAATTCAAATCAAACTTCTGGGAACTGAGAGAATGTATGAATTATTAACACATTACAGCAGCTAGTTGTTACAGTAAGGATATTTGGAGGGAGGTAGGTTTTATTGCAGATGTTTGATTAGAGAAAAATCCAGTTTATTGTTTTATGTGACTTCTGCCCTAAATCATCAGCATTGATAGTTATCAAAATAAGTCCTTTATGTTTCCGCATGGTTAGTTTAAGTATATGAAAGCTCTTGACCAAAAATCATTTTTTTCCCTTGATTTTAGTTCCATTATCATAAACTCCGGAATATTGGTTTTACAAAAAGATGCAAAAACATGCAAGGTTTGGATTGCCAGCAGCACCTGCTACAATTTTAGTCATTTAGTTTTAGTTTTTCTGTCACGCGGTCGTTTGTTGCTCTTGTTTTCTTTGACTTTCTGCTCTTGTGACATGTAAATCTGCTCCACGTCGGGGTTGTTGGGAGTTGGACAGGGTTCTTTTTTCTGTGGCCGCCACAAATGAGGGTCTTTCTTTAAAATAATGTTAGATTAAGCGATCACATTTTTTTTCTCATCTCACAACAAACTTGTCACCAGACCAGCTTCACTCATATACAGAGTTTAAATCTATCAGACCACCACCCAAAGTAAGCTTTATCCTTACTGCCCTAAACTAACAGCAAAGTAATTCTGTTATGATTTTTTTAATGGTTCATACATCAGTATAATATGATTTTCAATTACATGATCAGATCTTGTTACTTTGCAAACTATGAAATCATCATTACTTAATTAAGATGTCAAATGATATTTATTTACTCGCATTCCTGGAGAGAAAACATAGTTTTAGTGGTTGAACTCACTTCTGACCTCTCAGAGAAGCCCGGTCAGTTGGCAGTAATGTGGTTATACAAGGGGAGGAGAGTTTAAAATGGTAAAACACTGAGAGCACACTGCAAAATTAAAAGAAAGAGTTGAACCACTCATGATGCTGGATGGTCTCTGAGGCCAAGATAAAGACATAAAGTGACATAAAAAGGCGGGAAATAAAAGTCAACTAAAGATGTCACACAGCTGAAGACTCTGAAGTGGACCAGGACGTCCTCTGCTGCTTTTCAGGAAAATATGAATACTTCTAGATCAGAGCCAGAGAAAGTCTTGGCTTAAATTTAAGAAGAAAAATCGCAGCTGAGCTGCAAGCATCCAGGAACACCTACGTTAATGTGGGATTTAGGAGATTGAAACACCGACAGTTTAAACCAAAGCGAGCCTGTGCGGACGGATTTGGAACTTAATAACGAAAGAAACCGTCAAAGAATAGATGAAAACAATAAGTCAGAATGGAGGCTATTATGAATACCAAAGGAAGTCATAGAAAATGTTTACAGTTTTACTACCTGTGAAAAAGGACCATTTGGTGGTTCCATTTTTTACTGCCTAATAAATATTCTATTATTAAGCAGCTTTTTTAAAATATTTTCACCATTAAAAAAAAGTATTTTTCAATATGTCTTGAAACAGTCAGATAAATCTCTGTGTCACAGCTCAGAAATGACAAGAATTAAAAATTTGTGGGGGAAAAAAATAGATTCATGTCAAAATATTCAGAGCGCCGACGGGTCGTGAGCATGATGAAAACGTCAGGAAACAATTCAACAAACCCTCCAACTGTTTTCAGCTCAACAGTGAGCGCTTGGACGGCTTTGAAACGCCCACCGACACTCAGGCTGCTTTCATCCGGCGCTCTTCAGCTGTTCACCAAATGGCCTCAGCACGTGCGGGAATAAGTGAGCCTGTCATTTGTCAGAGTGAGTTTAAAATCTGGTTTTAAGAAAAGGGAGCGCGATCGTGCGCGGTTACATCATATCTGGGGGTCCTTTCAGACCTCGAGGGGACCCATAAATGATGTAAGATGTTGCATGGAAGCTGTAACTTTCACAGGGGATCTTACATGCAAATAACCAACTCCTAAACCGGTTTGCAATCCTTGATTATGTCATAATCCGCTCACAGACATCAAGTTTTTGGATGGATTTGGAAGCCCTTAAAGGTGTCACAAGTGAGAATCTCGCCGAAGCCAGAAATCCATGTTTGTTTTAAAAGAATAAGTGTAATTAGAACTGATTATCAGCTTACAGATATCAGTAAATGTTCACACTCCCTCAGGGATCTTTTAAAGGAGGGTCATTTTACAGAAGGAAAAAAGAAAAAACTTAAAAGAAAACTTTATTTTTCTTTCTTCTGGAGCATATATGTGGCTGTCTAAAGGGACCACCGACTTAACTTTGATAAAAAAGCCACGTAAGTCTGATGCGCAGCCTGATTATGTCAAATAACCCAGCGAAGAATAACACAGTCAACCCAGTTTTTATCCAGTGCATCATATTACGCCGCACTTGTAGCTCAGACACGGGAAGCCTTGACTTTTTTCTTCTTTTTTTTTTTTGCTCTGCAAATACGCATAAATCTTCATCAGCAGCTAACTCAATGATCAAATAAGCCAATGGGGGTCAACCGATAACATGCCTACGGTTTCACTTCGAAATGTGACTTATTGGAAAGATGGGGTCCCGAGATCCCACTCGTGATAAATCGCACGATCAGAGAACCGGAATTTCTGTGATTCTAAAAACAAACTGCCCCATATAAGCAGAATTTCATAAACCTAGCCTTTCAGCATATACACAGCAATGGGATTTCGAGCTTAAGCATGATTTCTAACCTGCCCCGTCTTCTAATCGCCACCTATCCATTGCTCTTAGGTCTTATCTGGGTTGTGGTATATTTACATTCCAGGCCAGTTAGATGAATGACTTGCGAAGGAACCGTGCCAAATACCGACATCGGCATCATTAATACTAATCAATGGCAGCTTCGGGAAGTATGTGCTAATCAAAATGCTAGTTGTGTCATTTGCTTGAAACTAATTTTGAATAGCAAAATGAGCAATGGCCCAAGTATTTTAAGCATCTCGTTATTATCATTGGCTGAAATCCTAACCCTATCCATCAGTTATGAAGGACCATTCTTTTTTTTTTTTTTACCCTGAATGTTTGAAGTTTGTTTTCCTTTTCCTGGTTTGTGCGGAGCATTTGATCTTAGCCATTAATCCTTAGTTCCTCAGCTCCTTCCTGTTCGGCTCATCATCTCCACCCTCTTACACCTTTGCAATTATCCTCAGCAGCCTCAGACTCACCAGCCTTCCTCCTCAGGATTTAAGCTCCACGTTTTTCTCTCGGTTTTCGTCAGATCTTTCGCCGATGTCGACAACATTTCACCCTCGCTCTGCGCGCCGTCGTTATTGATGTCGTCGTCTGGTTTTTTTGTTATTCATGGGGAGTTTTGTTTCCAAAATTTAGTTTTCGTGCTACGCCGTGGCCGCATCTCTTTGTTGTAGTGTTGAAAATTAACCATGTGAAGTTCACGGCCTCCTCCTCATCAGCCTATCCGTCTACTTGCTATTCATGGCCATCACTGCGTCTTGAACCCAAAAAAGGAGAATGATGTAAGCAAGAAAGTGGAATGGGATGTAGAAGGGTGAGGGGATTGTGCAGGTTGGGAGTCTTATTAGTCACCGCCAAATCACCGGTGTCAAGCCCCATCACAGAAGGGGGCCCGGATAAAAATCAGCCCGAGTTGTTCAGACAGGATGAACATGTACAGAGCCCTCTAAAAAAGTTTCTTTCAAAAATATAAAGTCAAACACACAGACCTCAATAACGTCTTCCTTATTAAAAAATATAATAAATAAAGTATGTCCTTAATAGCTGCACAAATTAAACAGGAACGTTTCAGGTGTGAAACTGCACTAGAATGAATGATCTTTCAAAATAAGAATGTCAGCTAAAAGTAGGGAAACAAACAAAGTGTTTTTTATGACCTTAAAAAAAATTCAGCATGATTATAAAATTAGCTTTAGATTATTTGGTTTTGGTTTTGTGAAGACAGCCTGCTGTTAGTCCAGATGTTTCTTTAGAGTTTAAGGGGTTAAAGCTCCCATATTCTCATAGCTCTAATATTATCGTATGTTTGGTTTATTACCTCCTAAACTGAGAAGCAGATACTCTGCACCCCCATCTCTTTGCTTTGTAAAACTTTTTTTTTGCTAATGTCATGTATCCTGGGGGACAGCAGCGTCCCTCTACACTTGCTGACAGCTAATTAGCGTTTCATTAGAGCGGTGGGAGGATGTTTGATGCGCGGGCCTTCACATAAGCGGCAGTCTTCGCATTGCATTGTGAGATTTGCAGCATAGTAGGCCAGTAACACACACTTGGAATTATCTCGTGGGAGACATAATTGCACTTGATTCTTATGTGTGCTGTGTTAAAATATGCAGACTTGCGTATTTCACATGGAGTGGAGCTAAATGTTAACTTGTTAACTGGTACCTACTCAGCACAACGCAACTTGGTGTGTTTGCATTTCCTTTTGGGCGGCGCCCGGGTAGGGGTGAGATTTTTTGCTAATTTAGTCGAGCCCAGACGTCGGCCTGTAAGCCGTTAATTGGCCAGGGAGCCATGTGACTAAATGAGACTAGAAAATATATATATATAAACACATAAACAGCTGAGTTGAGACAGAGACAGAGCTGAGTAGGTACTCGTAGAAAACCGCCATCAAAGTATTATGGGTGGTTAGCTTTAAACTCAAGGCTGTGGTTCTGTTATGTGCTGTTTCGATCAAACAGAAAAAAAAACATTCGGCAAAAATGATAATATGCTCTCAAGCAATGTTGTCTGTGAATGATGCTTAACAATCTATATTCTGGCGTTAGGCACGAAATGGGACGGTTTTGTATCCACGTTCGAGTGGTTTGAATTATAACCGTGTCCACTTATTTTTAGACAGAGGCGAGGCGGTCTCCAGGAGTTCCATCTCAGACAAGTCGCGGGTTATTCCACCTAATGGAGGCTATTTCTTCTTCCTGGTGCACCGTGTGTCTCTCCCTGTGGGACACATCAAGCCGGCTCTGTCACCCGCACGAGCAAGAGAATAAACTTCTGTTGTCAATCAGATCCGCGCAGGCCACAGGCTGACACACACCGGGGCCATGCACAGCCCCCGCCTCTCACAATCCCCCCCTCCCCCCGGAGAGCCGCTCTCCTCACCTGGCTCCCACAGCACTCATCTTTGGCTCATTCTTTATCTTCTCCGCAGTCTTTATTCCTTGAGACCGATGCCTTCCCTTTTTCACAGCCTCCGTAAATGAGCCCGTAATCTCGCTTTGTTCTCCCTTGCTCCTGGGAGAGGGTTTTGCCTACACACCTCATTTGGCAACGGTCTCCTAAAGCCCCTTTGTCATCAGCTGTTTTACAAACCGTCTCTTTTGTTGAAGCGACAACATTCAAAGAGCAACGCTTCCCGTAATTCTTAAGCACCAGGAAGTGGACGTTGGTTATATTAGCTTAATTGCTATCTGAAGCATCAATGGTCGGGCAGTACCGCTGTCTGTTGGGTTTAACAGTCAAGATTCATTACCTCTTCCCTGTAAGCACCGTGCATAAGCTCTGATCTCATCATTTCACAGTGGCCCTTGTGTTGTGTCTTCCTGGCTCCACCTCTCGGCAACTGATATCAAAAGTCTTTAAGATTCCCGCACCTCGGCTGTCTCCTCATCCCTAACCGTGCTGCTCTTCACCCCCTCCAAATGATATTTTGTCATTTCGATTCGCATTATTCAAAAAGAGTCATAAATATTTATGGGGGGGAGTTCTGAGATAGGAAGCAGGGAAAGATGTGCGCGAGGCGGGCCGGCGAAAGGCCTTTTTTTACTCCCACGTCCCCCGGTCGCCGGAATTATTCCGTGCAACGTCTGAATGGCAAACCAGAGAGCGGCGGTGGCAGGTAAAGAGAGAATGGGGGCTCAGAGGGTTTTAATTGCGGTCTCCAAGCATTTATCAAGCTGGATTCCAGAGATTCTCGCCACCCGGTCTCACTTTCCCGACTTTCAGGGCCGCCCGGCATCCGGCTCAGCTCCCTCGTATGCTGCTAATTACCCTTCAGTGTCCTCTGGAAAAAAGGGCTATTTAAAGTGGAAACGCCATATTTTTCTGACATGAGCGAGCGGCTGTTTTGCTGCCCTGGACCAAACCCTGAGAAAGAAAAGTCTACTGTCTACCGCTAAATAAGAGGAGAAACCTAAGAGCTAGCACAGTCTTTGATCCCCGTGGCTGAATTTGCCCAAAAACTAACTATGAAGGTTTAAAACTTCCCGGCAAGCTTAGACAAGAGTCACGCTGGGGGATACAGCCATGCTCTTCTCGTATCGTGTGGAGATATTGCTCTTTGCTAACATGAATTGACTTTGACTAGCAAGTCCAATATAGACAGGCATTTATTTGAGCAGCCAGAATTTTCCCACATCCCGAGCACATTAGTTATCGGTGCCGAAAATCTGAGATTAAACCTAAATTCTCCAATAGGGCTTTGAATGATAATCTTCATGGTGCAGCTGGCCTGAGGATAAAAAGACTTATCATGTTTCAAGTACAACTAGATACCCTGATGGTGAAGAACTTGGAATTATTCCACCGCCAAAGCTTGAACTTTAAATGAATACTAAACACCTCTTCACTTAAGAGTCAGGATCCCCAAAGGGATAGAAGTGTCAGTCAATCTCTTAATCTGTCACTCGGTTTGTGGTCTGCATTGGGAAAAAAAAGATAAAATGAAATCTGTTATACGGACTGCTGTGAACACATTCATGGTCAACATGAAATAAATTCTAAAGGTGTTAAAATCCTTTGTCCTTTCCCCTGAGTCCAGAGGCAAGGCAAGGTTTACCTTTTTTTTCTCTTTTTTTAATCTTTATTCAGTGAAATTTTCTTCCATAGGCTCAAAAGGACTTTTTTTCTAACATTTGAAAAGACATAGCTGGTTAAAAGGCTATTTATTCTAATGACTTCTTCAATCACGACGACAATGAGGCTGACAGTTTTTGTATTTTCTTGGAGCGTTTAGACAGCCTCTGAATGGGGAGGGGAAAAAAAGGCTTGAACCGTGGTGCTGACGCATCCTCTTGTGCAGATGTTAACTAATTCAATCAGGGCTCTATGAATCGACAGTGTTTGTAAAGGGTCCCAGTGGTGTCACACACTGATTGCAATTTACTTTGGCCGTTTTTCCCCATTTTTTGATTTCCCCTTTTAGAGCCCCGGCAGGTGAATTTAGATTCTTTTTGCACCAGATCCACAATGGGTTAATCAAATCTAACGAGCACCCGGAGACAAAAGATGACCATCAGCATGAGGCGGATTGCAGATAATTGGGTGTTATGTGATCAGGGATTAACGGACAAACTGTCAAAATTCTCAGGATTCTCCTCCTGTGGAGCCACGAACAAAACTGCCACAGTGTTAATGAGAAGTGTGGCTGCGCCGTGATCAGAAAGGATCACACAAACCCAGCTTGAGCAGCTTCCTGGATAACATTTCTAAAACATTCTGAGGCTGTTCCCGAGCAGAATTTCCGCATTTTAATAGAATTAACCACCCGAATGCTCGACGAGCATGGCATTGAAGTTACTAAGAGGCCCGTGCTTTTAGTGTAAAACTAGACATTTGCTGATAAATGCATGTTTGTATATTAATCTGCTTGTGTTGTTAGTGTCTCTCAGTGGGGAGGGGGAGACTAATAGCGGAAGGAGCAAATTCACCAGAGGCGGCAACCTGCGGGAGGCTGGGATGCTTTTCATCCAATTTTAACATCCCAAGGATTCATAACCCTGCTGCGAAAATGACATGATTTGGGCTTCTCTGGGGTATGGGCGTTTAATAAAATTAGTTTTGTGTCTCTTAACACACACCATGTACTTTTCATACAAGAGAAGGCAGAATGTTCCAGTCAAATTGCTAATTTGTCCCTAATTCACTGACTACAGATCCCCCACTGCAGTTTGTGTTCTGCATCGCTATAAACCGTCATAACCCCCCGACTCGATCATAAAAAAGTGTCTCGCAGCCCCCGTCTCAGTCATAACACTGACTGCTGCGACCACATTCCAGGGTATTTAAATCACCCATGTGACTTTTGTGGCTTTGCTTGCGAGGGGATCGATATTCCTCCAACAGCTCGTCGCTTTCCATGCGTCTGATTTCCAGGCAGAGTGCCAGCTTGATATCAGGAGAGCGTAACAAACTGAATGACAGGGATCACGGAGCTACTAACCTCCTGCTAGAAAAAGCCCTCATACCTGCCCTTCTATATAGCATGTTTCAGCTCTTGGGGAGGGTTCAAGAACAGAATGTTGCCTGATCATCGATGGGGTTGTTGCCTCATGAGTTTTTATAGGGGTTGGATACATTTGCTATGTTGTGCAATGGAGATCTGACATGATCTGTATTCTGTGTTTAAACTGGAAAACGGCATTTGATTCGTGTTAATGATTCGTTAAAATCATGATCTGTGTGATTTAATCTCAAAGCTTGTGCTGAAAGGCAGATTTTAAGATGCCTAAAGGCAAAGACAAGACTTGTGTCCAAGGAGCCTAAAATGCAGACAGCAAGAGGAAGTGGTCCAAGACAGGAGAGAGAGGTGTCTCAGATTGGTGGTCAGTTGGACGTTGAACGTTGTGAAGAGATCATATCTTTGATGGACCACACAAGTGATGCAAAAATTATTCAGCAAAAAATGAACGAGCCGTTTGAGAATAGACAGTTTCTCATCCACCATCCTGATGAATCACACGCTGTACTCTCAGTGCTTACAAGGTTCCTGGATACAAAAGGACAGGTAATTATTGGCATATTTTCAATTCAAAGCCATAAGCGTAGCTCAAAAATGTAAATTTAACGAAAAATGTTCTTGCAGATACATCAAGATGTTAGTCTCCTCTTTGGACCAGAGACATCCGCCAAACTTCTTGAGAATTGGCATACATTCTATGATCAGAGAAGCGGAGAATCTGACTACCTAGCGACTGCTCCTTAGTTTGCTAACGTCTGCCAGGAATCAGCACAGTGATGATTAACAAGTTATTCCATTAAAGGCTAGTTGAAATTATTTCAATACATTTAGTCATACACAGTACTTAAAGGGCTAGTTCAGATTATTTGCCGTGGAGTTCTGACTAGTTTTTTTATTGTGTCAGACAGCTGCATTGTATTGGGCAAACTACAGAGCTACCTCATGTTTTGGGCACCATCGTACATGGTCACTGTACATGGTTGTTTTTAAGTGCAATTTTCCTCAAAATTCATTTGAAATTCTTGTTCAAGGAAAAATAAATTATTTTTCACTGCAGTACTTTTAGGAGTGATTATTGTTGATTACCACTTGTTGTCCTTAAGAGTAAAAGTTTGAGTTTGTAAGAGTTTGTCAGGAAATACTGCCATAGTGTTAATTATTTCAATCAATCATTGTAGTGTAAAATATTAACACTATAATGATTGATTGAAATCATTAACACTGAAAGTTTTAATAATCAACTAAATAATTCAAAAGTGTTAATTTAACACTTTACCAGTGGTTCCCATATAAACCCCTGGAAAGTTTTAGTTTTGATTTTGAGGGTGTTAAATTAGCAATTTCACATTTACTGTCTACTTAGCTAAACTAATTCCCTAAAATGTTAGGAAGCATTTAACATTTTGGTGATAAGATCTATCGACAAGCTGTTAATTCTCTATGTTTAAATTTATAATAGGCGCACAAAAGAAAATGGAAGGGTAATTTTCTCCTTTAAACCAGTTGAATTACACATTTGATCCCAGAAATTCCAAATTCACACAATCGGCAACTCTATTCAGGAATATTCCATGTCAAGCATTAATTGAGGCTTCAGTTTTCTAGGCAAGGATATTTTATTTCTTATTTTTTTCCATTTGTCATTTTGTAGTTATCAAAATACTTTGGGCTTTTCGTAAAAAATTCAGAGTCTGGGGAAATCTCAGTGTGCCAAGGCCAAGGACAGAAATTATTATTGGAAGTGTGTGACCTTCGAGGCCTCAGGCAGCGCTGCATAACAAATCATCAAACCACCATCAATCAATACAGCCATATGGCTCCAAACGTACCATGGAAAACCAGAGTTACTTCATGCATGTTTTACCTGAATTTGTATTTTACGAGGAGGAAGCCACATTTTAAATCCATTGAGTTTTTTGGAAATGAGCTCATCTCATATGGACAGAAGAAAAATACGTTTGTGGTCAGATCAACCCACACTTCAACTTCTCTGTAGGGGAAGCTGATGCCCAAATCTGAAATAAGAGAGACTTCCCAGATTATAATTTTGTGCACAGATATGCTTCCACAAAGGGTTTTAGGGTTAAGGTTGGCTGACTGTCTCATAATGCAAACAGAGAGGATGTAGACACAAACTTTGATAGTATTTTGACTATTCATGTTTCAGATCAGTTTCCCGTTGAAAAGTATGCAACACCTTAAGCTAAATCCGTCAACAACATCCAACAGTTAAGCAGTTTCACTATTCTTCAAGGCAATTTCGCTCGTGTTCGCAGACCCAAACCTTAAAAAAAAGATTAACGGATGACTAATGAATTGCACTAGTAAATGGGACTCACGGCCAGCTAGAATAAATTCTCTACTCTCTATATAATTCAGCAAGAATAAATTCTCCATTTCATTGCTGCACTGCTATTACAAAAGATAGATTGCCTCACATTTCTCAACATTTTCTTGTAAAAAAATAAAGTTTTCCTTTATAGCCACAAGTTATTTCTCATTTCCCATGATGGTACATGGATGTAATGGTTTTAAACTTGCTAATCTTTTTTCTCCCCCTTCTTTCTGTTCTGTATCCCAGATGTCTAATTTTCAAGGATTCTTTGAGGTTTATAAAGCTCAATTTGCCTGTCTTAAAGGCTAACAAAAAATCCTGTTGACACAGTTAAACATCATAACATCATTTCATATGTGATATAACAAGGGAAGTCTCTCTAGTAGCTCAGCACCCAAATCAACACAGATATAAATTAGTTGGTATTACTATATCTATTTATTAACTATTTAAAATAAAAAAAACAAGCAAAATAAACTTTTCTGTTCTGTTCAGTTATTTTTCCTCCCTTCAATAATAGCAGTTAACATACTGTGTTTTACAGCAATACCCCTGTTTCTGACTTCTAGAATTATGATCATATATATCAATACATATTTTTTTAAAGGCTAACAAAAAATGTATATACACAATAGTTTATTATCAAGATTAAACAAATAAAAAGAGAATAAAGAGTGTCCTCAGCGCCGAGCTACAACTAGGAAGTGCCGATGTACCTCTGGAAATTTAAGCTAGTTTCAGCTTGTGAAGCAAATTTGGTGTGACAAAGAGAAAAAATGTCTTCTTCTTCTTTGGATGCTAAAAGATCACTATACTCATGACATTGAACAAGCCAGTTAAAATATTAGTAATAAGATAAAATAAAAATTGATTGCACATAGTTTATTTTCCAAAGCTTCAGAGAGCCACAGCGTAAGTCTGAAAGAGTCGAGATGATGCCTTCTGCATGATACAGTGGACCACAACCGCTTTTAGTTGTCAGGTGTTTTAAGCCCTCTGCGAATGATGATATCCAAATGTTTTTTTTTTCATATAAATGAAAACCCAGGAGGACGGAGTAGGAGCCTTAACATAAGGGCTCAGTGTGCGAGCCAGAGCACTTAGTTGCCATGGTTGTACATCTTTTACACTCACGAACACCGTAATCCTCCCAAACATTTCCATACTGATCACGCCACAAATGAATAGAAGGGGACAACTTCAAATGCAAATTGTGCAGTCGGTAGACATTCACCTTGACAGCAAATGGCAGCGTAATGGTCAGTTAATAGGGCAGAATTTTCACACCCACGTTTTTTTGCATCCCTGTGAAACCATGCATGGCCACAATCTTTCAGGTACCTTTACGAATTCAGCCCCCCAGACTGACCGGTTGTTGCTTTGCATTCTGCTGGGCATCTGCTATGGTCAGTTTTTATTTATTTTTTTTTAGCTGCCTGACAGAAAGCTACTCTTCAGAGGTTTTACAGGCCATTCTGCTCCCGGGGACGGTTTCGATGTCATCTGTGACAGAAATGAGACTGTGTATGATGCTCTTGAGGAATCCTATGAGCCACTAATGATGCAAGGAAGACACATAATTGTACTTGCAGGTTCAACGACACACAATAGTTCAGCTTTGCAGCAGCAGGAACAGAGATGGGATTGTACCTCGAGCATCTCGTGTAAGAAACGGTTTTTGTAAGGCCAACGCTGAATTAATTTTATTGGACTTGGGCAGAAACGATAATTGTGCATAAGTTCATAGGGGTCCAACATCTAAATGAAAGGCAGCACCCCCATTTCCTTTGTTTGCCTTTGACATCTCTGAGGTGTCGTGCAGGCTTGGATTCACAGAGAGCCCCTCGGCACGTCGAGTGAATGCATTATAAGCTGCCTGTAAAAAAGCAAGACCTTCATATGCGTTACCTTCAAATACACACCAAAAAAAAAAACTGCTAGTGCAGGCAGTCCATCCATTATCATCCACTTATCTGAGGTCGGGTTGTGGGTGGAACAGGTCTAAGAGGGAAAAACACACTTCCCTTGCTCCGGCTCCTCCTGGGGGATTCTGAGACGTTCCCAGGGCAAAAGGTTTATGTAATCCCTCCAGCGAGTTCTGGGTCTGCCCAGGGGTCTCCTCCCTCCTTCCTTACTGATAGGGAGGAGACATCACGCCCGGGAAACTACCAAAGAGGGAGACAACCCAGAGGCATCCTAATTATATGCCCAAATCACCTCAATTTACTCCTGATGTGGGTGGATAGCAGCTCAAGCTCTGCGTCCTGTCTCTAAGGCTGCTCCAAGCCACTTTCCAAAGGAAATGCACTGTGTCTGTGATGTCATTGTTTCGGGCGGGATCCAAATCTAATGGCCAAAGGTGACGCCTGGAACGAAGATGGACCAGTAAATAAAATAAAGCTTTTCTCTCTGGCTCTGCACCATCTTACCCTTAACAGGCCTCATTACCGAAGCCCCAATCTCTGCCCGTCCCTCACTTCAACCCATGAAGAAGAGCTTTTCTTTGACTTTTTCATTGTAATTCATTCTACTTATCCATTTTATTTATCTTTCAATGTATTCCTTTCTTTGAGAAAGAAGGGATACATATATATATATATATACTGTATACACACACACACACACACATATATATATGTATGTGTGTGTGTGTGTGTGTGTGTGTAGAGCTAACATGTACACTTCTATGGTCTTTGTCTGCCTTCAAAAAACTCTGTTTATGTCCGTTATTCACTGCGTAATGATAACGGCAATACCCTAAACACAAATGTCAGCAGAGAGGCAGAGGCTATACTGTGAACAGCAGGGGGGGAGGGATGATAAAGGAACGGGGGGAACAAAATGAAAAGAGATGAGAAAAGTGTCCCTGTTCACCTTGGGCTCCACTTTAATATGAACTTCCTTGTCCAATTAAGCAGTCAGTCTTTGTTCTGACCTACAAATCTACCTCAAACACGGACCTCACCCCCGCGCTGCACACCAGCGTGACCTTTTTCCAGGCAAAAAACAAACACGTGCACAGATAAATGAGAGTTTAAACAGGAAGCCCCCCCCTGTCTCTTGTTGTCTGACAGGGCGCGGCTAACGTCTGAAAGTTCAAATCGTTCAGCATCTCCGGCGCGATCGGGAAGATGCCTTCACCCGCTCATCCGGCAACCAGCGGAACGCCTAATCAAACTACACAAAGAGCCGTCGCGCTCCAAGGTTTAGCTCTGCTCATCTAACAAGGATCAGATTCGGTTGTCATCGATTCGGCTAAGAGCCACTTCTCTGCTGGGGAGCGCATGGTAATTCTAAGCAATCTGTGAAATGCAAAAAAGTCAAAAATTAAGATTCATGTTACATTCAGGGACGCATCCAGTGAGTCCCAAATTAACTAATCCATGCATAATGACCCCCAAATAAAAACTATAGTCAGAAAGGACTATTTTAAGCAACAAGAAAAAACAAGTAGCCCAGCAGAATCCAGTATGCTAGGCTAACTGAAGGTGCCAATCCATCCATCCATCATCTGTACCGGAGGGAGGATGGAGCCTATCCCAGCATTCATGGGTGAAAAGAGGGGTACACCTTGGACAGGTTGTCAGTCAATTACAGGGCCACGCTGAAGCGAACAACCACACGCTCTCACTTACACATACATGCAATTTAGAGTCTCAAACTGACCGAAGCATTTGAGTTTCTGGACCGTGGGAGGATGTCGGAGTACCCGAAGAGAACCGACACATGCAAAGGGAGGACGGGTAAAGGGGATTCGAACCGGGAACCCTAACAACAAAACCACAAGCTTAAGTGTAAATAAAGGATAAATTGAGTTATCAATTAGAGCTATTACCGATTAGTTAGTGTAAAGCGGAGTTTATGTTTAGTTCTATCTTTATGTTCACTTATTTGTTAGGTTTGCAGTTAGGTTTGTTTGTTTGTTTTTTGCTGTTATTTAGGTTTTGAAAACCATCACTGATTAAGCTTTAAACAGTCTCTTAGTCACATGTTAGATGACCGTTGTACCTTCTCTGACACTAACTCATCTGGGTTTGTCAATCAAGTTGACAGTTAAGACATCAAAAAACTTAGTTTTACCCCTCAAGCAAAACTAACATTAATTAGACTTAGAGGTCAACATTTAGTCTGCTACTGGTGCTTTAAATATTGTTAAAAAAAAAATCAATTATTCAGATATCCTCAAAGTTTATCACACATTTTGAAATCACTGCCAACCATCAGTCTGGATGCTCCATAACCTGTGGAAGGATGATGATATATCATATCAATTCTTCCTTCTTTTTTCTTTTACAGGTGTCACATGGTATGAATGCAGTTTATATTCAAAAGGCAACACGGAAAATCCTCAGGCTGCTCCTAGACAACAGAAAGGAGCAAAGACGGCTTCCTGAAGACCCACGGCTGTTTTCTCCCGCCGTATCTTTCCCGCCGTCGATAGATGAGTGAGCTCCGCTTTCGTAGGACTCGAAGACAAACAGCAGCTCTCAGTCACGCCACGACTGATGTGTGGGCGTCTGATGCATTACGGCCGGGAGCGGTTTTGAACACACACAAAGACAGGCACAGACTCCAGGGCACAAATGTGTAGTTCCGTTTGACCAATTTGTCTTCAGTATGTACTGGTCCCGCAAACAGAGTTTGTTAATACAATCGAAGTCCAAGCCGGCACGGCTCATTTCAATCCATACTTCAACTTCTCTGAAGGGAAGCTGATGTCCAGATCCAAATTAATAATATATTTGCTGATCTACTATTATAAAAGATTCTCAAAAGTAAAGGTTTGTCTGTTATAGCTACAAGTGATTTCTCATTTCCTATGATAATAAAGGGATGTAATTGTTTAAACTCCCTCATCCTTTTTCTCCCTTTCGTTATCGTTCTGCATCCCAGATTCCTCCTTTTCAAGGAATTATTTGGGCTTTATAAAGCTCAAATTGCCAGTCTTAAAGGTAAGAAAAATTCCTGTTTACCCAGTTGAACATCATAACATCATATCATATGTGATTTAACGATGGAAGTCTGTCCAGCAGCACCGCACCCAAATCAATATTTCAACCAATGCTGCCGGAAGTACACCCTGACTGAATCAAGCCACTCAGTTTCTGTTTCAAGGGCAGCCACAACTCCATTACTCCAACCAGCGGTAATGAGAGCATCGTTGGAGGTTTTGGATTCCTAAGAAGAGCCAAGATACCGCGTGGAACCCTCAAGCTCTCAGGTCTTTGATAGAGCTAAAAAAATAGACTGCACACGAATAAAAGTGGAGTTTCTTTCCAGTTCATGGAAGCTGAAATTTTAGATTAAACATCAGTGGTTTGTTTCGAGTAAACTCGTCGTCCAAGTTTGCCTTTCCATGAAATATAAAGACATGAACCCTGTGCATTTCTCTGACTAAGTTAATTTGAAACACTGAAGATATGACAGTACAAGCCTGTGAGTTTGCTAACAAGAGAGTAGCCACAGAGCGTCCATTTAGTATGCATCTTCTAAAGCTTTTAACTACTCTAATTCTAATGTTCGTCTGTAGGAGGCCACTCATTTAGTAAAGTGGGTTAGATCAACAAACTCTATTGATTATCTGGGCTGCTGGCTAGCCTCAGCTTCTGTATAGACCAACTAAAAGGCTTTTCTTTGCCCTTTTCACCTTGGAGAAGGAGAGGGATAGAGGCTTTCCTGAGAGGACACTGATAGGCTTTTTCTTTTCTTTTTGGTTCACAAAACACAGGAAAATGAGCAATGTGGCCAGTGCTAAATTTGGTCATTACTCATGCCTTCCAGCTACTTTTCAGTGTAAGCACATGTACCTGGGGTAGACAGGACACATTTTTATTTTTGGAAGATGTTGAAAACAAGGCACATTGGCTTTTATGTAAAAATGTGATCGTATCGTTGGTTAGAACCATTAAAATGAACCAATGTCATATTCCTGAAAGAGAATGGATGGTTTACAACATGACACCTCTGCTTACTGGATTGTAAAAAACGGGCTTATGAGTGAAAGACTATGTCTACCGAGCTAGAACTTTATTTTAACGCAAAGGTTTGTCTAATCGGTATGCCTTTTCAAAATAATTGTTTTACTTTAAGTCATACGGGTCCATTACCACAAGACGACTGACTGATTAGAACAGGACACCACAAACCATGAAGCACTTCAAAAAACTGATACATTAGCTGATCCATTATACAGTGAAACATCTATTTAATCGGAGCATTCTCTTTGCTGCCTCTCAAAGTGACCGTCATCCATAATGATGGCACAACATGTTCTCTTGAAAAGCACTAAAATAAGTGAGTAAAATAGTAAAATAGCACTAAAATAAGTGAGTAAATGAGGAGCTCTATCTTTACTTTTTAGAAAGGTAGGATATGGCATAGACACACACTTTTTTTTTTTTCTTTTCAAAAAAGACCAATGAGATCTGAACCAGTATGAATTCAGCTTTGAGGGGACAAAAAGGAAAAAAGAAAAAAAGTGGAAGATCACAAATCTTCCAGGTGCAACAAGACAGGAAAGAACCTAGTTCCAAAAAAGATGTAAAAGCCTTTAGCAAAAGAAAGCACTCTTATTCAGTCTTTGTAACATCCCGGTAAAACTCACAGATTACTTTTCCATTTTAGACGACTGAACTAAAATCACCGCAAAGTGTCCCTGGAACTTAGTAAAAGAATTTTAAACATTGAAAGAAAAGTTTATTGGAGAAAAAAGTGACCTGAATGCAAATGTGTCTGAGAGCTATTAGTTAGAAAAAAAGAAAAAAGAAAAAGGCAAACAGAAAAAAATATGATTCAAGCACTATTTTCTTCCCGTGTTTTCTTTCTGTTCTAGCTTTTTTGGGTTTTGTTTTTGCTGGTAAATAAAGCCTAGACTAAGGAATTTTAGCAGCGAGGTATCAGTATAAAATGTAGTGACTAGGGCTTTGTTCTTAAACAACCTAATCCTGAATGTGACTTTTATATGTATCATTATAATACATTATATCATATGTGAATGTTATAGTTTACACCCAATTACTAAATAAATCATAAAACAGCAATCTGCTAGAGTGAACTGAGAGAGGTGCTTGGATGGACAGAAAGTCTTTGGGAACTAGATTCATGGCACTCAACGCAAAGCGATCCGTTACTGTTGTCATCATTAATCATGTGTATCATCGGGATCAGGATATCCTGCCTGTGCAGGTTTTAAATATGCAGCAACAGCTTAAGGTAGATATTTGAGGCTGTACCTACATATACTTGTGTCATGGGTGTACATGTATTTGTTCTGTTTCCTGTTTCATTTTGTAGTCCCTCCTGTCTGTTCCCTTTGTTGAGGTTCCACTTAATCCCTTTTGATTTCCTGACTCTTCCCTAATCACCTCCCTAATCTCATTGTTTCCCCCCCAATGTTGTATATGTATTTCGTTCTGTTACTTGTTCGTTGTGTGTCCGTACTCGTCATTTTTGTCAGTCGTTCAAGAGTAAGTGGAATAAACAACTGTGATTTTGGATTTTGGATGCTTGGAATCGTGCATTTGGGTCCTAGTAATCCGACCGTGATAGCTTGTTCTATAGATTTGGAATAGAAATTTCCTTGTAATTAAATATTTCAACAGAAGACTGACTGGGCTATTGGAATCAAATAAGATATACTTGTGTGAGTGAAAAGTCTACATATAAGTACAACATACATCACCTTTTAGATTATCTCAAAGTACAGTTGAAAAACAATCAAGTCTATACTGATATCATTGTTTGCGTCTCTTTAAATCAGCTGTTTATTTTATTTAATCTAAATGGTCTACAGTCTGCTTTTTTCCTTCTATACTAAACTCCTGTTTGATCTATATTTGTACAGTCTGTTTATTTCTGTTTCCACGCCTGCCTTGGAACCACAGATGCACGTTAACTTAAACAAATCATTTGACAACACACAAAGATTTCCATGCATCTATTTGAATCCATCACTTATGGAGCCCCATCAAAGGCTTGAAACCGTCGCTCACGTCCGGATCCTGCTTCTCCTGTGGCGTCCTTATTTTTCAGCCTGCTGCTGTTCCCGAGCAGCGCTGCCACCCACGGTGAAAAGAAAAACATATCTATCCAGAGGTGTCATGTCACCGGGGAACAAACTCAATACAGAAAGTGTCCTTGCGGGGAATGTGTGAGGATGAAAAGTGAATATAAAAAAACTCACAAGCTTGCAAGGAGGAGTAAACCTCTTCAAGCGCCACATAAATGTATAAAAAGAGTTTTGTTTTTGTTGTTTTGTTTTTATAGCATTGTACTTAAACAGCTTCCTGTTTTTTTAACGTGTCCCTGAAGGTTGGGGATGACATTTTGCTCTATCATCAAAGGCGACCATAATTTAAAAAGAGCAGATGGTTCACAGTGAGATCGTCCTCCTTCTTGTCAGCATAAATGTCCCCACAAGCAAACATACATGCCTGCAATACTCTTATCAAGAGGAAAGGGTCTGTGGATGACTTTATACATTTCAATGTATAGTAGCCAAAAAAAGGATTCACATTTGATAAGACTTTGTCTTAAATTAGGAGAAAAATGTCTCATCAGGTGTAAAACCGTTGTGGTGGGCTCAGTCACCAATCTTTACGAGAAATTTTTTTCGACATAAATCTCTTCTCAGGCCAATTTACTCTCACAATTTCCAACTTTTCTGTCTCGCTACCACCAACTAATAGTTATAGTTGGAACCTAATACAAAATGCGTAGTTTTACTGTAAGCTTAAACTGTGCTATTCTGTTTTATGCTAGCAACTGCTAGCTTAAAACGTCTTATTGTGTTGCCGCTTGTTTAAACTGTTATTCTGTCTCCTATTTAAAAAAAAATATATTTTTTTTGTTGTTGATACAATGCTCTGATGCTCTGGAATGAAGAAAAGCAGTGCCATATATGAGGGCTTATTTCATTGTCCAGTTTCACTGCTTTAGAAAGCTAGCATATTTGAAGCCTTCCAATTGACCACAAAGGAGACCTATGGAAAGTCCTATAAAAACTCACTACTATCCCTACTGAAATATTAGAAAGCTGCTCTCTAAGCCTCGTTTACGCACCTTCTGTTGATATTGTTAAAAAGGAGTGTTTTCTTTTTGTGAGAGGTGTGGCGTCACTTATCAGTTTATGTGAAAAAGCGAATACTGAATAAATCTGTTTGTTTGTTTTTTTGACAGGCATCCAACCAGCAAGCTAAAATGACTTTGCCTGCATGTATGTTTCATACTACCAATCCTCGGGACTGTTGCTTTTAGGGCAGATAACTGTATGAAATCACGGTCTTCTGTCTTTTCGCAGAGGTCTCTGTCACTGCAACGGTGACTTGGCCTGCCATCCCCCAACTTAATGGCCCAAACTAATAGAAACCACAAAAGGTGACAGCAGTCAGACAACTGCTGCTAAAACCTTGTGGACAACAACAGGAGACAAATTGTACCTACTCCCCTGGGAGAATTCATATTGTTTTCTAGAGTATTAGGCTGAGGTAAAAAGCATTTCTACCCACATCTCGGTTTTGTCCCATGTGTTTTGCTTTTAGATCTCTCTATTTGTCTTGCAATAAACTAGTCCTGTGGTTGTCTGTTCATTTCCTCAAAAAAGACCCATAATATTGTCCGATAAAGGACCACAATATGTTTACATTTTCCACAAAACAAGCTACAAAATCCTATGGGGGTGGTAAGTAGTGTTGGGAATAAGGGTATCATTGAATAAAATATTCATAACCCACATGAGTGGAATCACTTTTACATTAACCCTTCATTGACCTGGGTTTATTGTTTGATACACAGATTTCTGATGAACTGGCAAGCTCCAGCCCTTCTGCAACCTCTCCTATGTGGAATAGGTGGCTTAGGCAATGGACGGATGGAATTCTGAGACCAATTGCATACGTTTATCTTTTTTTTTCATTTCAGTTTATAGTAAAAATAAGATAAAAATATTGGCTGAATTTAGTTTGAATGACAAACTTAAATTATGCCTTTTTTTCTTCAAACAAAAACTTCAAATAGGTTTTATACTACTTTTTCTTGAGTAACAAAACTGGATAAAAAATAGTTATCTTGATATTTTTAGTTGTTATTAGACTTAGGAGCTTGAATAAGATCTGGATCTAAAAGACATCTCCCTTCTCATCCAGGTGGAAGCTTTAGTTATTTCAACAGGGGAGGCACTTTAAGCTAATATCAAAATTAAACCCCCAAAATGTCAATATGACCATTTTATTTCTTCTTTTCATGCTTTTCAACTACTCCATGACTTGGATTTTTTTTTCATTTTTTGATCAGGTGGTTAGCTTTCTTGACTCCCCATACAGCCGTGGAGGGCATGTATATAACTTGCAAGATTATAGTTTGGTAGTAAAAACTAAATGAACAAATGCATTTACAGGTCTGAGGTCTCAGCTAAACGTATGTCTGCTTCTGAGCTGAATGTAAACTTCTGTGGATGCTGAAATGGTTATAATTGCTACTCCTAAATAAATTCTAGTGTCTGAGCCGTATCTTTAAAACCTGTGATGAGTGCAGCAGTTAATACCGTCAATTACAGAGGCTTTTCTTCCAAATGGACAAAGGTGCAGTAATTTTCCTTTGCATCAGTGTTCCATTTCCAAATCATTATTTTCTCGTATGAGATCAAAGACTTTCATAACAATTCATTCAGCCGGAACTTTGCCTTTTGCCAACTGCTTCTTGGGTTTATAAGGAATGCAGATAATCAGCACTTCAATGGCAGATTTGATTTAAGTTTCAAACATTTAAAGAAATGAAAAAAAAAGCAAGCTGAATATTGAATTATTGATGCCTTTGGGCGGTCACTGGAACCTCGCAGGAATCTGCAGTGCAATGTAATCTAATTTGACCGAGTACAAAATTGCCTACCTGGTTACACAAAAAGCCACTTCCACAACAGCAGCTCTCTCCCAACCTTTAAAATCCATTTGGAGAAATCTGGCCATCACATCGAGTCACTTTAATGGAATAGAGGAGCATCTTTAGCAGCAAAAACTCTCTGGTTAGCTAGGTATGGGGCACAAAGCCCTCGCTCACTACACAAATGAATGAAATTAGCTTGACAAATGTTGGTACTCAGTGCAGATCATAAGACAAACTCTAAAAATATTCCAGTAGGATTATCTGATTTGTTTTATGTATCCATGAAAATGTCACTGACTATTTAAAAGACTAGTGTTGATGCAAAAATGTACTGACTTATTTATTTATTTATTTGGCTACATGGAAATGATCTGCGTTTGATTGATTGACTACTGTAGGGACTCCGAATGTACTTTTTAAACAGAACTCGTTGTGCACCAGAAAGCGCCAACTCAGCGACTGTTTGTTCTTTTTGTAGTTTTTTTCCCCCTTTTCCTTGTGAATTTTGTTAACATTTCATCAGCCCCAGAATGGACTCTCTGTCTCTGCATAATGGGCAGCGGTGCACTAGCAGCGCCCCGTTACTCACCGACGGTCTCCCAGCCTCCCCGGGCAGAGCCCATCGGGATGAGAGCTGAATCTCAATCGCCTGCGCCCGCTCTCACATCCAGAGAAACAAATAACTTGTAATCATGTCTGCCTCTTGTCTTTCTGCTTTTCTCCCCGCCTTCTTTAGCGAAGGAACGTTCCGAGGAAATTGGCCGTGGAAGAGAAATGTGCCATTGTTCCTCCGGTGCATTTTAGATAAAGAGGTTTGGGAGCTCCCAGATGAATCTGGCAAGGTATCCGTGTTCTGAAACGCACACACGCGCATAAATATATGCACACATATGTTTATATACAAAAATACTCTTGACATTTGGAAAGTGAATTTCCTGTCTGGCAGACAGGAAGAAGACACACTTCCTTGCATTAAATTACGAATTACCAAGACAAACGCACGCACTAGGAAACACTTAAGATAGCGAAAGGTTTTCTGATGCCGAGACTGTTGTCATTATTTCTGTGTCTTATCCAGGCAATGCCTCAATCGTCAAGAAAAAAAACCCACGATGAATCAAATGTAGAAACTCGGAAGAAAAAGTTGGTTGTCCTTCAAGTAGGGAGGTTTCAGGTCAGGGTCCCTGATTTCCCCCAGTCAGCCTGTCAGAATTCCCAAATGTATCCAAAGCACCTTGCAGGAGGGGTACCTTTAAATATAGTGGGATAGATATTCTGATCCCACTATATTGTAAGGCACCCCTCCTGCAAGGTGCTTTGGAAACAATTGGGGTAATGTTAATTATAAGTCTTATAAGGTCTGACTGAAAACTGGTCCTGGTCAGAAAACGGTAGTAAGGCATAAGGGAGGATGGGAATTCAAGTTTTGTTGACACTGCAGCCGAGAGAGTCCCTTTTCTCTGATTCATTTGATTGATGTATAACCGATCCTGCATTCACTCATAATACCTATAATTTCAGATTTAATTGTATATATACACATACATAGATATATATCTATCCACCCAGATGGATAGATAGATAGATAGATAGATAGATAGATAGATAGATAGATAGAT
>CAJRST010037777.1:14715882-14773131 GCA_907169785.1 Menidia menidia | reverse complement strand
GATAGATAGATAGATAGATAGATAGATAGATAGATAGATAGATAGATTTTTTTCTTCAAAAATAGAACATTGAAATTCAGCCCATTCAGACTGTGCTAAAACTCACAGTTACTTTAAGCATTTCCAAACAAAACTGCCCTGTGATAATATCTTGTTTGTATGTCTTATGCAGCCTGATGTGATAAAATTAGCATAGAAAACATGGGAAGATAAGTCACAAATAAGCCCGTAGCATTGGGCACTGCTCGGCCAAAAGCCCACTCTGCATGCATACGGGAACAAAGGCAGCGGTCCAGTCGAACGGGCTGTGTGAACGGCGTCGGCTCTGTTGCGCATGTGATTGCTCTGTCTGACGAGATTCTCTCATTTGAGGACAATTGGAAGCAACCGCGCGCTGTGAGGCGGCTTTCGATTGTCAAAAGCCATCATAACAGACAAAGCTCCTGTGTGATCCACGCTGACAATCTGATGGAAGCGCCGTACAGCAGCTATGCCGCGCACATACTCAATTAAGCCTCTCAAGAAAGCTTTTCAAATTGGGAACTGTTGATCTCTCTCTCTCTCATCTGAATAACAGCTGCCTTTGTCAATATACTCCTGGCAAGCTGTAAGCTCCAAAGGAGGAAAGACTAGAGGATTTGCTAGGGGGCAGGTGAATTATGTGGTGACCCGGCACTACTGTGCATCGAACGCTGGAATGATTCCTGGAGCAGCAGGTGATTCCCACAGCTCTGTCACCTGCAGAAGGGAGGAATAAAAGGGTTCTTCTGCGCTCATGCAGAGGCTGCCGATGAGGATGGGGAGAAAGCTCTTAAGCCACATTGGAAATGTCTGAGAAGTCAACGGGTAGATCCATTATCGGCCATCGCTGGCAGGGCTGGATGGAGGAGATCAGCAGAGTCCTCCATCACTCCACAAAGCGGTAAAAAACCTTAACATGCAGCTGCCCTGAGGCATTTGGTTAAATCGAATCAAAACAAACACACTGTAAATTTAAAAACCTGCAGGTTTTTTAAACAAAAAACAACTTGAGTAAGCAAACTGCAACCCCAGGTGCAAGAGTCGAACTGAACGGATCTCACTGGCACCCAAAATATACAGAATGCGACACGGCTCCGTCCTTAGATGAAAGGCATCCTCTGAAAAGTTGAAAGAAGCGAGTGCTTAAAATGCACGCCGTTGGGTTTTGGCTTCCATTCTGAGAAGAGAACTGGCAAAAAATCGGAAACTGGCTTGTTAAATTCGGGAAGCTTTTTTGTTTTCCGACTGATCCAAACAATCTGATGAAAGAATTTAATACTGTCATTTCAGTGTTATTGATATTCTTAATGTTGCAAATGCTCCTGGCACCGGCTTCATCCCTCAGCCGAATAAAACTGGCACACACCGCTGATGAGGAAAAGAAAAAACGAAGCGGATAGGAGCCAAGAAACGTTTGTCTTGTTTGCAGCTTGCGCGCACAAATCTCACAAGTCTGCCTGTGACACAACGTCCAAGTCTGCAACCGTCTAATAATCACATTCATCCTCTTGTACAGCTAAACCCACTAGTCAAAGTGTTAAAAAAGACCTGTGAGAGGAAATAGATGAAGAGTTCAAGGATTAGTTTTCAGTATGAGACCTATACACCACTTGCACCAAAAACCATGAAAACCAGACGAAGTAAGCCATAGAGTGGAAAAAAAAGTCAGGAGAGAGATTCATACTCTTGGCTCAAATATCTGTAGAATTTCTCAAGGCGATCCATTCACCGGTTATCATTTCGCTTAGGATTAAAGAGTTGGATAAATCGCCTTTGTTAACACCGTTTCGTCTTTTACCCGTTTCATTAGCATCGCCACGGCGACACAAAAGGGTCTGGGAGTCCCTGAGAGGGAGCCGAGGAGGCGACAAAGTGACACTACGTCTGGTGAAGACTGAAGCCAGCCCGCGATCACTGAAATGACACGGACACCTCGCCAGGCAACTTTTCACCTCGCGGAAACGCGCAAATAAATGTCGATTATCACCGGGGACCGGCGGTAAAGTAAAGAGCCAAGCCATGGACGTGTTGCTTAGCAACGGGCTAGGCTTTTGTAGAACCCTTGCGAGGGATAAATCAAGATCTATCAAACAACACGGCCCAGAGGCTATCAATCGAGCGCAGTAAGTTATTGATCAGATACACACATAAATGTAATTGCTTTTGGAAAAGAAATGATATGTGGGGGTAAGTTTGGGATCTTGAGAGTCTTGGTTTTTCTGTGTAGCACACAGGCTCAGCAATGCATGGTGGAGCTCCCTCTTGACTAAAAACAACTTGGACAGGGTTCAGGCCTGTGCAAGTCTGAATGTGATAAAAAGAAAATAAATTTTGAAAGCAAGTAAAAAGATAAGGTGCATTTGTCCTCTTGGTCATTTCGGTCATGAAGTTTGACGTTGAGCCCTCTTGGCCTTTAATGCATATTCTTCACAGGACGTCATAGAGTCCCCCCGCTGTAAAACTCTGGAGCAAAGCTGTGGGTAGAGTGCAGAATTTGGAGTATTTTGTCTCCAGCAGCTTGTGTGATAACGGAAGGCACCTTCGACTTTGAGTTTTTCTACAAATAAAGAAAGGAGTTCAATTAAGAATTCAATTATCATGGCTGACCCATTGTCCAGCGCTGGGTATGAGGCCAAAGTCTGATAACTGCTGCACGCGGTGAAAAAAAAAGACAAGACAAACAGCACACTTTTCCTCAAAATGTGCACAACAAAGACAAATCAATCTGCCGCCCTTTTGTATCCTCTCTTTCACACATTGACTGAATCCTTTCGATTATCACATCTGGACCTAATACTAAAAAGATTGCAGTGGAAGCTCAGAACGTGTTCCAGACTGCCTGTTTAAGACATTTTTTTTATCATTCAGCTCCAGCCAATAAAGGCTAGAAAAAAAAATCCTTCTACTCTCCACCTTTCCCTGCTGGTTTCTCCCTCTCTGAAGAATGATCCTCTTAAAGTGTGTAATTAGCAGGCATAATTACTTTAACATACAATAAAAAGAGCGGAAACCTATGAAAGACTTATGAAAATTGGAATTAATTTTGAGGTGCAGGCTGTTGTAAACAGAAAGCTATTAATACCAGATTAGGAGTTTTAAATCTACAGTCTCGGCTGAGCAAACGTGAGCACTGTGACCGCAATTCTGATGAAAAGACAGCAGGGAAATGATATCATGCCGCCAAACATTACAAAAAAAAGCCAATAGACAGGCAGACACTGACATACCCAAATAAAATCCAAACCCGGGCTCTCTCAGTACTCTCTCTCCCTTTTGTAAGCCCGCCACCGCCCCGCCTTTTGGTCCAAAACGTCTTTACTTCTTCACTCGCCTGAGCGACTGAAGCAGGCTTGATGAGATCTGAGTGGGGGGGGGGTGCTGAAGGGCACGCTCGTGTCACCTCTATTAATCCTGGGTTCACAATAGCTTCCTGGAGCCCAGTGAAGTGGATCATTGTAACAGAGCTGCTTCAAGCTCCAGCCCAGCCTCACATATCTACGCTCCGACCAACATTGGGGGGGTAGTCACAAGTGTATCGAGTTTCTAAATCCAAACTGTACTGCAGGATATTAGCAAATCATGCAAATATTGGCAGAAAAAAAAAAGATTGGTAAAAATGGTGTAAAACTGAAACAAGTTTCAAAGTAAATTATTGGCTTAACTACCTTCATTCTTCAGGGAAAACAAACCACCCTGTCATTTTCTTTGGGAACCCCATGCCTTCTCTTTTGGATGTTGACTGCCTTTTGTTCCGCTCTCTGTGAAGATGACCATGCACTGTTCCAATACTGTGAGGTCCTGTGCAATGGAGAGAATCGACCATTCCACAGCACCTCTCCCCACTCATTTTTAGCCCACTTCTCGTGTCATTTGATATACCTCAGCCCTTTCTTCCAGTGTCCCTACCTCTTTGGCCACACTGTCACAGAGTTCATCTCTGATGAGGTCTCTGTGAGCAGTTAATGGATCGACTAGACAGAGAAGCCACTTTATTCATGCAAAAAAATATATATATTCATGTCAAACTGAAACACTGAATATAACACATATTCAGTGTTTTCTATTTAGTTACAGCCAAGGATGTGGGGATAGTCTTGATTGTGTTTGGATGTTAGTGTGTTTTTCTTTTTTACTGAGCTCGTATGGGATTTTTTGGGCATTTCAAAGTTCACCAGCAAAGAAAAATATGTTTTCTGGATTGCCTGAAACAGTTCGACTGTATTCTGGACCGTACTCTCCCCTCACATCCAGATTGCCATAGTCCAGATGAACTAAACAGACCATTTACACTTCGTATTATTCCTTTCCGCTGACCAATCACAGCAGACATGGCTTTCAGTGGAAAAGTGGAGCATTAAAGAATGCAAATATCTACCCAACCATCGCATACTTGTTTACTTCAGGTCAAGGTTGCTCGGGGAGGGCTACAGCCTGCGGCAGCTGTCATTGGCTGGGAGGTAGTATACACCCCATCACAACGCTACACAGAGATGAACAAAAAACACGACAATGCACGCTCACACTCACTTCTAAAGTCAATTTAGAGCCTTCCGTTTAACCTAAAATGCGTCTTGTTTCACAATCGGAAGAATCGGAATTATCCTACCGATGAATTCATGGTAAGAACAAACTCAACACTGATAGAGGACTCCGGCCAACAACTGCATTATAAGGAAACATGTGTCCAAACTTAAAATACAAGTAAATGTTCAAATGCAACATAAAAAACGATGGCTTTCTATTTCAAATTCATTTCTTATGCAGAAGTCAGTAATACGCTTTGGTCAAGGGTCACCAAACTTTGGGTTTAGTTGAAAAAGAGTCCAACATGCACACAATTTCATCGTAAATCAGGCAGAAATAGTTCACTAACATGTACTATATCATGAGCGGGATGTGGGGATCCTTCACTCAGATTCCAAGACTGCAAAAGATCACTGCCCTGGGTGATGTAACAACCCAGAGGATGGGATGGCAAAAAAAAAGAGTGCTGCAGACAGAATTTATTATGGAGTCAAGAGTCACTCGGTTTGAGCTCAGCAGTCATCTTCAGAGACAGAGATAACCCCGCAGCGAGCTGAAACGGCACCCCGCTGAAGTGGCACAGCTTTACCCCCCATAGACTAATGGGATTATAATTTCAGCTGCTTTGAATAAGAATCATATTATCCGTCAGGGCTTGAAGATGTATTTCAACAAAGGGAAAAATATGTGTAGAGCTCTAAACTGCGTAAACACAGGCTAATATTGCAGGCAATGAGCATGTTACCAAAAAAGAATACATGACAAATTAACCTCTGCCGCGCCACTTACACTGTGAACATATTCATGAGGAAGATGATATTCCTCCAAGGGAAACCCAAGATAAGAGAAATAAATTACTCCAGGACCAGCTTTCTGTTTTCCTTCATTTTCCAGGCAGTCTGCCTGGTGTGAAAGAACATGGCGGACGGTGGGAGGTGCAGCACCACTTTGAGTTTATACTAGTTCTCTTCACTCTTTAGTTACCAGTTTTCTCTGCTGTGTATCGGGTCTTTTTAGAACACTGACTGGTTAAGTTTGTGGGCCGCTTATCAACACAAGACTGAACATCTGGCGACGACCTTATTAAGGCCTGGGCTCATTGTTTGGAGTATCGTAACGTTTGTCAGCGGGAAAGATGTTCAGCTTCTCATCGCGTAAATAATTTCATTTGTCAGCCCAAGAAACCCAGAGCTAGATCTTGGCAGCAGGCTCATAAACAATAAAGACATATGGATGATGCAGTCAGCAGTCACTGGCTTAGCCCGCGAAGGGTTGAGCTCGTGATATACGACCTCAGGAAATTACTGTGTAAAATGCTTGAGCGACATAAAAAAAACACACAAATCACAAAATGCAGAACCCAATCTCTTCCCTCTCATTGTGCGAGCCTTTCAATGTAAAAATGTTGAGAAGGGCATTTTCTCGCCCCCCGAAAGTAGAAAAACAGCATGCGCATCCACAGATTTTCTGTCAGTCTGAGATGAGCTTGCGACAGTGGACTGTCTTTCTCCTTATATGCCGAGCTCCTGTGTCTACATGCTGTACAGGCCTGTTAAGTCATCATCACGTGTCTCCATCCAGTCTTGGGAATTTACAATATCTTGCACAGTCCTAAAACGTAATTTGCAATTTCAAAATGAGAAACTTCCATGATCAAGTTTTCCACAAGGCAGGAAGCAAACTTTGAAAGTCTGAAATTTGTCGAGTGTTATTTTTATACACAATCCCGACACCCTTACCTGTCAGTATGCCCTTACTTGTACTTCATTTCTTTTTGATTGCCTCCAAACTTTGATCAAGTATCACTGGCATCAAAGTTTAGACCATCCATATGTATAAAGCTCCTGAACATCAGAAGTGCATTTGAGGCATTTACACTTTTTGACACTTTTTGGATCTGTCATTGCTCTTGGATTTTTTTGTCATCTACATATGGGTAATAATAGTAAATCCCTACACAAAATGGAGGCTTTAATTATAATCTATCAATTTTTAGATGGAGGCAATGGAGTCAACGTTTGTCTGCTCAATCATTCATGTCTGCTTAATAGATTAAACATATAAACTCTGCAATAACAATTATGAATTCCATTAAAAAGTAAGGAAGATTATGTAAGGAAGCAATACAAAATAATTAAGTGTAAAAAAAATAGTTGAAAAGAGCCCAACTGAGATTTCTTTTTATGTGCATTATACATTTTTAGTTATTGGGTTTCACTTTCCCAGGCAGCTTGACGGATTGTTTTTTTTGTTGTTTTTTTTTACATGTCAGAGTGGCTGAGTGCTCCCTCTAATCCTTTAAACTTTAAGCGTGTGAGATTTGGCAGAAATGCAATACCACATTCACAAAGAAAATGTTTTCTCTGTGTGACCCTGAGACACATTTGTCTGCTTAAAAACCTCACTAATTATTTGGTTAACAGCTGAATTTGCTCATTTACAAAGGGATGATAATTGTTTTTTTGAAGTTATGGAGGAAGTTGAAACATAAACCAAAGAAGAATGTATAACTTGTTTGTTTTTTTCATTTGAGATTCTGGCTGTCGCTGATTGCACGTATGCCCATGTGGCAAAACGTTTACAATGAATGAATGAATTAGAGAAAATCCCTGATCTCTGACTTTTATTTGTATAAAACACACTTCCAACCTCTCCACCACCATTGGTCACCCTCGGACTGAAGCTCCATGGAGGATCTCGCCTCCTGGTGCAAATTAAGTCTAACAATGGACAGAAATGAGCTAAAGACTACACAGGAAAGGCTTTTTTATTTGAATTTATGAAGGTATTTGAAACCACAAACAGAATTAGTAATACGTAACACAATAAATAATTGGGCCGAAGTCCAGCAGTCCCCCCAATGTCACCGTGCTCTCGGAAGCACATACACGAGTCCATTTTAAGTTTGCCAATGAACTAATCAGGAGCACACGAGAGCGCGGTGGGCAGTATATTTACATCATACATTATTCAATCCTTTCCTCAACCAAAGAGGGATCATAGATAGTTATTCCAGCATGCAAATGACCAAATATATCTAATCAAGACGAGAAGTTCTGAGACCTCAGTTCAGTGGGTAGAGATAAATGTTGGAGTTGCCAAGTGACAGCAAAGATACCTACTGGATTTAGAACGTTTCTGCAGAGAAAAGTTGGAAAGATCCCTCCTGGTGATCAACTAAAAGAACATCTTGGCACCCTGCTTGCCAATGAGGTTTCTCCAACATTGGGATCGATAATTTCACTCAACGGCATCCTAATCAGTTTGTGTACTGCATGTAATGTTTTGTTTTTTTGTATTTTACAATGAACATGCCACGTTCATTTGTAATTTAGGAAAGAGATCACAAAATTATTTCCCCCACTGTTATCAGTTTGGCAACGTGCTCCAAGTTCTGATACCAACTCTAATCAATACAGCAGCAGCTGTCTGCTCTGAGATGATATTCTCTTGTCAAAAACAAGAAAAGGCAGATAAATTGGGATTTTCCTCTAGAGTTGTCTATGATGAATGCGTTTAAACAGGAAGAGGAGGGTGGACGACAATCAACTGTTGATGCCGAGTGCTCTTCCTCCCCGCTTCATTATGTAACGTTTCTCTGACGTGTTCAGGCTGATACGCAGGGTTCGGTTGCTGATGTCGGCGTTGTAATGTAATCCATTGTTGGTGTACCAAATGACGACTACTTTTAGCTTTTCCTGACAATGGTATCTTTAGGTCCCGAGGCCGTACGATAAGTGCTGAGTCTGTAAGCCAGAATTATGCATGCATTGCTTTGAACATTACTTCGGTTCTCAGCTTCCAATAATTCTCACTCTGTTGTGGTATCAGCTTCTAAGAACCAGACTTTGGGTGCGTGTGCCCGTGAGCGTGCCCACAGTGCCTGCTGCATCTGTCGATCTGAATAAAGCAGTTTCACGATTTGTCTTTCTTTCTTATTGTGCTGTTTTACTCAAAAGGTTAAACGATTTATTTTTGTTCTTTTCTAATTTCTCAAAGCCCTCTCTTCATCAGCACCATCCACGCTTTCTTCAATTTCCACATCATGAATATTCATGGTAAAATAAGCTAAAGACAGTGACGACGTCTGCTCCAGTTAATGGCCTAATGTATCTTATGAAGTTATTAGAAGTCACTCAACATGAAGGGTGGTTACATAAAAAGTGCACTCTTTGATAATGACAAAACTCTAATGAGATAATGGCTTTGACTAAAATCTTATTTCAGCATACAGATGCTTTTAAGTATCGGGGCACGTTCCATCGGCATGTGGTTGTTTTCAGTTTGACAGCTCCAGGCTCGGCAATTAATGGGAGAGTCGAGATAGAGAAATTGTCCAAAGGTGTTTTAAACAAAACCTGCCAGCTAAACACAATTGATAACGGAGAATTAAAAGTCATTCAAAGCTCGGAAAATCTTTTACAGCTTAATCACTCCATTTGAAATCATCCGCACATGTTCTATGGCATTGTTGGGCTGTGAAGGTGACACACTAGAGGAAAGATGTCTATCTACGCATTCCCGAATGTGAAATCCTAATCAGCGTTTCTAAAATGTTTCAAGTCGGATGACCAAAGTTTCTCATTTGAACTTTTTATTTTCTTCCCCATAATCCAGCTACTGGCATTCTCAAGTATAAGTCAGATTTCTGCTCTACTTGAGAGAAAACATGTCTTCAGGGAGAAGCATTTTTTTTAAAAGTCCAAAGACGAGCGTCGTCTTTGAGGTCAGACCGCACAGGATTCTGCCTGGACTCTGAGAAGACTGTGATTCCACAAGTATTCAAATGACAAAAGCAATAGTTAAGACGTGGGTTGCTTCCTTTTTTTGTCTCTCCTGCTAATGTTTTGTGAACTGATTTTGTCTTACCGATAAAACAAATGCTTAGGGTAGCGAGAGAAATGATCCAATTAATGATACGAGGTTCCACAGTGGGAGAAACACAGCCAAAAGGGCAGAAATCTTGAATGTGTTCAAAACAGGCTGACGGCCAGACGCAGGACGCTTGTGCTATCTAATGACCTGTTTTGGGGTTTTTTCGTTTACATTTGCCGAGGCAACAAATTTTCCAAATCAGAGAGAAGTGATCGTTTCTACATATTCGCACGGTTGGGGCTGGGAGCCAATGACTGACGTGCAGTTTAGGTGGCGGATTGGAGTAGAATTGGATGGGAAACAGACAGGGGAAGAAAGAAAAATCAGACAGAGAGGGAGGGGAAAAAAAGGAAAGGAAAATGAACACGGAGATAGAAAGTGGCAGAAAGAAAGCGAGGAATGACACCGAGGAGCCGAGTGACAAAATGACAGATGGAAACACACAGCTTCACAGCATGTTTCTGTCATAGCAGAGAGAATGGTCAGTCCCTCAGAGATTCCCCCTCCGGTGGAGCACATCACAGCTGTAGACGGGAATTAGTGACTACACTGAACACCGTACACTGCATGAGCAGCAGCAGCTCAAGAGTAAAATGGAAGAGCCTACTGATTTCCTTTTTCTTTTTTTGTATGTTTCTAGGTAAAAGTGCTTCAGTGGCAGAAAGAAGATCCACACACCCGGATTTCTCTAACTACACCGTGTACTTTGAAAATAGCACAAATGACACTGTGACCATGGCTAAATATGTACCGCCCAATACTAGTGGTCCTCACGGTGGAAATGTTCTTCTTTAACTCTACAATGGCCTTGCCAGAGGGTGAATAATACTGAGGAGGCAGCTATTACATATATGGATAACCTTAACCACAATTGCCAAGCTAAAACAAATCTTAATATGTCACTAAAATCCCCCTTGTCTCCAGAATTGGTAGCTTACATTCAAAGTTACAAACAATTTAAGGCACATGAATCTATGACCATTATAAAGTTTAGTAAAAGTGTATTGTATACTTGTTTTAAATAATTAATCTAATTTAAAACAGTTTTTTGTAAAATGCACATAACACTTTAGTTTGTACTAAGCATCATATCAGAATCTTGATTTTCAGTGTCTCCTCTGTCCAATTTCACTGTAAATGGAAAATTAAAATTAGTGAATAAAACTGCAATACATTGAAAAAAAGTTTGAGGTGAGAAAAAGGAATAAAAACAATCAACAGGTAAGCTGGTCACAAGTCAGGGTACAATGATTGGGTATAAAAGGAGTATCCACCAAAACCCACGTTTTTTTTTAAGCAAGGATGGGTGGTGGCCCATTGCTTTGTGCTAAACTTAGTCAGAGAGTCATTGAATGGTCAAAAAAAATCAAGTGAAATAAATGTTTCGGTTAAATCAAATGTCATTCTTGCCGGCACATTTTGTAAAAATAGAGACTTCCTCAAACAGACGACCAGTACTCGAGTCATCGAAGTCATCCATCAGTTAAAACGTAAATTCAAAAATCTTTTTTTCGCTGTAAATGCTGTAAAACACTGATATTGTGAAAAGATTCATGGGAGTCTGGGGAAATCACAGCCCCCAAACTGGATGACATTGGAGCCCTTAGGCAAAAAATGTCTGCTTCCGCATGTCAAAGCTGAAAGAGACCATCGAGGCTGCCATCAGGGAAAGGTACAAAAGCCAGAGTTTGTGATGGTATGGATGTGCCTTTCTGTCCACAGCACCGAGATCCTGTGTACATGTTAGGTATTACTTCATGTAAAGGCACATATTAAGGTTCTGGAGACACTTTTGACTTTCTCCTTTAAGCCCAAATGTAAGCTTACAGTTGCAAGACAATCAAAAATCATGTTAAAATCTGTACAGTCTTAACAGAGACCTAATAAATAATGGACCTTAATGCAGTTGTAATTTTTTGAAGGGTAGCATTGTGTCCTATTTTTCACACTCGAGTGTTTCTCGAAGAAAAAGCAACATTTTACATAAGTAATTGTTTCAACTGGCCGACATAGTTTTTCCACAACTGCCAACAGAATGCTTCCACAGACGAGCGTGGCACCTGCCTCTAGATGAGATCTGTCCTCAATTGAATGGTGCATTGTGATTAAGAGAAACGGACAACAACAACAACAGCAGCCAAACTGCTGAACAGCAGAGCGGTAGCATTCAGCAAAGCTGTACAAAGATTTGTCAGACAAAATTCTCACAACTGATATTACCCAGTTCCCAAAAGATAAAGAGGGGAATTAAAAAGACGACTGTGTGTCTGTTTAGCTGGCATACAATTTCAAGTCACACTCTTTGTATTTTCCAAATATAATAAAGTTGGGGTCGGAAAGCACTCAGAATGTCGAGTCCTCTGAAAGTTGTCGGCTTTTATTGCAATTTTGAAAACGTCTCTGGAAAAGTCATGTGCAAAATATGAAAAGGTTCGAATCAATCCCAATCCAGCAGAGTCCTCTTAGTACTCAGAGGATATCTGAAAGGTGAAAATGGATAAGCGAGCGCAGGTGCTCTTCCACCACCTGCACATTCTACACCATTCCTTGGGCAAGTAAATGGGATTTCCTTTCTCAAAAAAGCTTTTCAACCCAACACGATTACGGGAGCTTAGATTTTTCTTCACATCCTGCTGATTTAATTAGAAATCCCAATCAAACAACTTGGAATGACACGAATTGAAGCAGGAATCAAATCAAAGCCGACAGGATGGAAGTCTTGTTAGGGAGATGAGTGGGCAGGAAGCGTCTTTAGCAAGCTGTTTGTGAGGGTGTGTGAGGGTGTGTGAGAGTGTGTGCGTTTGGTGCGGTCTTACTTCAGAGTCGGTGATGGTGTTACCCCTCTGGCACACAGGCACACGGATCAGCGACCATTCACACACACTCCTAAAGAGCAGACATCACCCATGCTCACACACAGAAGCCAAAGGTTGAAAGAATCCCCTCTTACCTAAAAAAAAAGAACACAAAAGACAGGAAAGAGTAAATTAAAGACCATTACATTAAAAGAAACATGTCTTTTCACAACAAACAGTAAAAAGAAAAAGAAAAATGTGAATGTATGCCATTCACACCATCACATCTAAGGGGGAAAAAGACTATATACTTTACTATACTACTACAGGTACTCTAAAACTCAACTTTCAGTCATTTTACTGCTTGTCAAAAAAGCACCTTCGAGTCTGTCAGCAGGAATGATGGGCTAAACTGTGATATTCTTCAAAAACATACAAATGTAGATTTGCTTTAACGATGTTCCTCAACTTAAGTGAAGGACTAAGAATATTCCAACTTCTATAGCTGAACACATTGGACAAATGAGATGGACTCCAGGTTGTATCCCACTGGTAAAATACGCTTAAGGCCTCCTATAACAATGAATTACATGAAGTGGGTATAAAAAATAAAAAAAACCTGATGGATGAAGTTTAGTTGAGGGTGTTTATTTTAAAGCTGGCAGGTGCTTTCAGAAATAGAAAAAGAGGAACTGCAGAGTGTCAATATGTCTGGATGAGAAGTTTGAACTTTTCCTTCCTGTTTCACTTTTATCAACAATCTCCCGCCTATATGTGTTGCACTGTGGGAACATCAGTAAACTGCAGTCTCCCCACCCACCATTTCCAGTAAATTTAAGCCTGTGGGGAACACTGCAGCAAAAATATGGGCACAGATAGGATGAGAGTGGTTGTCACCGTGTGCCTCTTTAAGGGAATGCAGTGCTGCTCTGGCTAGCTTGTCACTATTTGTGTGTATTAGCAGGAAAAGTGTATGTGGGTGTCTCATTCACAACTACATACTGCTTGCTAGTTTAATGTTTAATTATCAGTTGACGCTATAATTTGTCCACATTTAGAAGGTGAGTCATTGACGGAAGATTCTAATTCCTGATTTAGCATTACACAAGCTCTCTAAAAGGTTGTTTAAGCACGTAAGACACATCAACATATGCTGTAATTAATGAATCCGTGGCCGAACTGACATCTATTTATGTTCATGTCATTTTCACTGTTTCATTGTCGTGTTCTTTCCATGGAAAAAAATAGAACTAGCGTCTGGAAATGTTGATCATACCAAAACAGTGCCTTATTCACAGTTACTCACCAATTCATCACTCTGACATGCAACTAAATGCTTCAGGGTGGAAATTGACTCTTGCAAATGAGAGTTCGTGCTATTTGTGCACTTGTCCAGCACAAAGAATCTCTCAGTTTTGTCAGTGATTTTGACAGGGATTTCAAGTGTTGGTCAGTTTTTTACATAAGCTCATTTTGTTCTGATCATCCTGAGAACGTTAGCAAAGGTCCAGTCTCTCCGCACAAAACCTAAAGGGCCAGTGTTATATACTTTTGTGCAGGACAATTTGTTAAAGGTTTACATTTCACAACAGATTTCTGACAGTGATTTCAAGTGTCATTCCAGTTCTTCCTGTCCTCAACATCCTGAGAATACAAAAGTAGTGATTATGAGTGTCGATGGACAGAGTTGATATATGTATTCCTTAATGTTTTGAAACATGATTAGAAAAAAGGTGACAGCGCACGCATGCTTTTTTCCCTGCTAGGGTCTGCTATTTGATTGAAAATGTATATATGCACTTTTTCCATTTCAAATGTGAAATAAAAGTGTCTTTCAAACATCCCTCAATCTGCAATATTTGTTTTGGGAAAATAATTAATAATTTAATAGAAGAGTAAAATATTTACTCATTTTGATTAATATTAACTAAGACGTTCATAATTAATATTATATAGAGGATTAATAAAAAGATGAGTAATAAACACAAAGAAACATTGGGTCTTTGTAATTAGATGTAATTGTAATCTGAGTAAAGGTTACAATCTATTGGTGATTATCGCCAGTGCGATTTAGTTTTGTGTTTTTCCTGAAAAATAAGCGCTTCTAGTTAATAAATATTACTTACAAATAGCCTGAATAAACATTACAAACACTTTGTGTGTGGAAAGACTTGCCTTACTTGCTGTAAGTAAACGTCATTCCAATTTATTTTAGGACACATGATACAATGACAAGCATATGAGCACAATATTCTGACCTCCTTGCTCATAAAATGAAGGTGGGCGTCTCAAGATGTTTAAATATGAAGCTAAATGTCTATTTTTTCTTTATTTTTTTTTTCAAAAACCTTTCATTCCCTCTTGTGATGAAAGGATAGCCATGTCTAGGCTTTTGCTCCGTAGTCATTCAATATGTACGAAAGGCATAATACATAAAAAAGACCATCACCTACATCATTGTATTCACACAGTGAGAACCTTTATACCATGTTGTTGCCATAATAAGCCCTATTACCAAGTACTAGCTGAGTGTGAAGAGGGTTGAGAGAGTGTTAATAGAAATGTTGTTCACAAGGGAGGAATACGGCTCTCAGTGCTCAACCAGCCTTGCGCCTAGTGGCAGTTGTTCTTTCCATTGTACTTGAGGAACTGATTTACTGCTTCACAGAGTCCTCACTGTGGGAGAATGGTCTGAGGGAAATCAATTCCAAATTTGACCCCACGAGGTCAACAAATTGATCTGGTCTCCCTTCTTCCATCTGCTCGGCTACAAGATGTTCCCGCAAAGCACATCACACATCTTTCTTTCACTTAAACGGCAAAAAGAAGGGGAAGTCAGCAGTGGATGTGCCGCAGAACAGTGGGTGTTTTGAGGATTACAGACCCTCTGTGCTGATGATCGCATGTATTGTTTTAGCTTGGAGGAACGCATGCTAGGAACTGCAAGTGATCGTCTTCAGCCAAAGGAAGAAAAGGCGATGATAATTTATCTTGTGTGTGCATTCCCTCCTCCATCATCCTTCCTCAATCAGGAAGCTCAGTGACAAAGAGTGGGGGATCAATTTGAAGGACTTTTCTCTTTATAGAAAAAGCCAGTTCCCTATCAGCCAGGCTACTGTGCGTAAAGCCTATTGAGCACAGCACAGTAAGGGTTTGAATGAAGCAGTCGTGGAGGTTTCCACGCACCGACTGGCTGCGAAAGCAGATTAACTGAATAGGGTCACACTATTTTGACACCTGGACCTTCCATATCTCAGTCTCTAACTTGGATCCTTGAAGAGCAGAAACACTTGTAAAAATGCCATAATGATATTGGTTCATTCAAATTCATTGTTTCGCTTTTATCCAAAGTGACTTGCACTCAAGGAAACTAAACACAAGCCTGTGCAGTAAAGCGTACAAATCTGTCAAAAGGACAAAGTAAAGCAGAACAAGTTCAGATGTGCATAAAAGTCCATGTTCTGTGGCTTTGACTGAGAAGATAGAAGATGTATTTCGACAAAAAGCAGTCCTTAACAGATCCTTCCAGACAGAGAGAAGTCCCTGTATTGACAGCCACAAGAAAGTGAGGCTGTTTAATGTGCATGGATGGAAGTTTATCACGTTTCTGAGGGGAAGGAACCGGCCGAGAAGGAAGAAAAGTCTATGGTCTTATGACAGATAGGTGCCGACACCGCAGTCAATATGTCAGCAGGCATTAGCGACTTGATTTTGGTTCAACTAGCATTAGTTCATAGTGAGGGAGTCCTTTATTGTGGATCAAGCACTGGACGTGAGGCAGGATGTGTCCAAGACTTGGATCATCAATAAGTTCCAAGGAACGAAAAATTCTCAAGGTAGACGCGCACAGAGCTTTGGTCTTTAAACATCTAAAGTAGGACGAGTAGCAGCAACTCTGGGGAAATTTCACAGCATAAAGGCCAAGGACAAAAGTCCCTGTTGGTGACTTTTGAGCCCTGAGGCGACAACCCACAAAAAAGCTGTCAAGACACATAGATAATTTTAGACACGTGGGCTGAGACGTGCCATGGAAAAACCATTAAAACACCACGGACTGCCAGAGCATCCAGAAATGTAACCTACACCTTTATTACACCCACAGTAAGTCACGTATGGATCAGTGTGGGGGTCTTTGGATGGGTGCCCACATCAAATGTACAAAAAGACGGTCGACACGTGTTACATGCTAAGTCGGTTCCACATTTTAGCTGCTTTCGTCTGGTTTTACATGTCAAACCTTATAACTATCATCAACTAATGGTGCAAAAAACAGACTTTACGATCTGAGACAGGACACATTTGCTACCAGGATGTCATCTTGCCCTATCAGGTGAGAGCTTATTCATTAAAACAAAACTCATGGTTTGATAAACACGGAGTGAGTCCGGTTCAGCTGCATTTTTCTCGCAGCCAAACGTGTTCAGTAAGTAAGCTTTTCGATTTCGAACTGGATACAGGGTGCACCATTATCTTCAGTTCCCAAGACATTAAAATAAAGTCTGAAACAGATGGCTACTTGTTCCCATTGCTCACGTGACTAAAATGTATGTGAAAGAAACATTGGTTTACAATCAGTTTGAATATTTACCATAGATTAAGCATTTTTTGTCCTGAAGCTAAAACCGAGTCGGTGTCTATAACTTGCTACCCTCAACACAGAGAGAGCCCATTTCTCCATCACCATGCCATTTCTGTAACACCCCCAGTTTGTGGAAACAGGTATCTAATTCTGCTCCATAAACAATAAAATAAAATAATAAAAATCATACAGCTAGATCTGGCCGAGACAGATTAACAATCTTCAATATTATGAACACAGCGTGTGAGTACTCGGGGGAAGCGGGATTTCTGCTTTGATGTGGAAAAAAACGGTGTTATTTCAGTTTAAATTATTTTACGGACTGTCTGCTTTTTTACTAATGAGGGAGATTTCAGAGCGCTGCTGATTACCCATCCCAGATGCCTGACATCAACAAGGTGAAGAGGCAGCAATCAATTTCACAAGCAGCGTCCTTACCATAACACATGAAAACACAGAGCTAAAACTAATAAGGACACGCGTGCACGCCTACAAATGGAAATAGCTCTCGACCGCTCCTTGGTTATTTTCCTTCGTGCTCCCACGGTTTGACTTTAAACATATTTGGGATAGATTTTTCCCGGTTAAATATGTGCACGGCACAGAGAGGGTTTTTTTTCTCTTTAGATGGGGAGCGGATTACAGGAGGAGACGAGCGGAGCCTCAGAGATACGACACAACGTGAGAGCAGATCCGGAGGTGAAGGAGAGGATAAGACTAAGTTGACACATTGAGTCACAGATCAAATTTGTCAGAGCCTGAAAGCCCCCGCCAACTCTTAGAGACAAGTCTGGGTCAGCTCTCGGAAATGAACCACGAGCAGCGACATTCCACGCAGCATAATGCGATATTCTTTTGCCGTGCTGTTATTCCTAATGCATCTTGGGGGCCTCCTAAGCATGATTCGAAAATCAGGGGAACTGTGTCGGGTGTGGGGAGCATGAAATGACGGGGCAACGAAGACATCATCGCTAACTTCCAGCGTGGTGACTTGCAGCTCACAATCAGGTTCAAAGCCGGGCTGATCTCCCCATGCACTCTGCAGCCAAACGCACGCAATTCTTCAAGTGTTCAGCTGAATTTTGGTCAATGGATGAGAGGAAAGGCTTTCCACTGATGTCTCCCCTGTGCTGATAACACGTGTGCAGGTGTGACGGCACGGTTGAAAAGTGCACCACGTCTCAAGAGTGTTCTAAACCCAGCTGGGAATGCACTTACAAGCACCTCTCTCTGAACATTTTCCGTATGTCACAGGCCTGAACTACTTAGAAACTCCAACTTCTTATATATATACTTACATATACATGTAGATATATATCTAAATGCTACATTTTTTAGTATTTACTGATTGTTTGGTTGGTTATTGAACTACAGGAATGTTTTGCTGGCATTTCTTGCTCTTTTTTTCTATGCATAACCGTAAGGAAGGGAGGTTCGGGAACAACTAAGCTATGCGAAATCCAAGTAAACGTCTATGATTTCAAATCCAGGCAAGTTGATGACGGGGCGTCTAGGATGGAGTTAAACCACAAGGAACTGACTATTTCAGAAAAAAACTTGACGCAACATGTCAATCGAACAATTTTACATTTTCAAAGGTTTGTTGGCTGATTGACTTAATTCATTTCTGGTTAATTATCTACACACATCAAAATGTCACTAAATTTGAGCATACAGAAAGAAAAACATGCGCTGAATTGAACTGAACTGACAAGGAGTAAAATTAGTTGAATGTAATTCAATTTAACTGGACTGAACAAAACTGTATGGAAGTAAATTCTAAATTCTCTTTTTTCCTACTTTGAAGGCGTAAGTTATTTTAATAACCAAATGAGGACACTAAGGGGAACTCATGGCTGCTGATTGTTGTGATGATACTGGAATAATCAAAGTATTAATAAAGCTCTAAAATTTGCCCAAACTGGTCTTTCTTAATTTCATGTGTAAAAAAGGAAATACATGGAGATTAAGAATTGGTCATGGGTGCTAATAAAAGGCTTCAAAGGCTTTCAGAAGAAAAAAGTAGGTCTTAAGTTTTCCTTTTAACACAAGAACACTCTCAGGTGTTCTCCGGTCTTCAGCGACAGCCATAAAACTGGAAAAAACGCTTTGATTTAGTCCCCGCTTTAGGACAAAATAAGATACTCATTGCTTTAGGAGGCTAAATGACCATATGTAAAACAAACACATACTCTGTCTCATTATTGTCGGCAGCTCATTTTTAAAAAAAAGCTGTGATTTTAAGTGATTTTTATTTTAAAGACGTCCAGCCCGCAGGTGATAAGAGCAATAATCTTCATAGCAGACGAAGTTATACTTTCTTGTTCTTGAGACGAAAGAACCCAGTTTTTGCCGTGCTTTTAATGGGAGATATCAAATACAAGTTGGAATGAAAAGTAACTGAGGTTGTTCACTTCAGATGGTTGAAAAGAGAAGCGTCTCAGTTTTAAAGACAGTTCTTTCCAGTGCTCTCCAGGGCCGATGACCAAAAGGCTGAATCTACTGGCTTTTATCACTCATTCGCATAGACAGATCAAATGTTATGCGCCAAGTAGCAAACTCTGCATTAGAATGAGGCACGGGTTGGTCCAAGATGCTGCTTTATTTTTTACTCAGCTGCTGTTATTCATGTCTTTTTTTCCCTCAAGCCTCTCAAGTACTTAGTGAGGGTCAGTCAATGTGTTTTCCTGGGTAGACAAAAGCCGTGCTGTTAGGGTCAGAAATCCAAACTAAAAGATAAAGATGAGGGTCTTCGGGCTAAGATACATGTTTGTAGAGTGCTGCCATTAGGTTGTGGGGAGATATTGGTCTGCCTGTGCACTTCAAAGGGGTTGTAAGATGAAAAATAAATCAATAAATAACCTGGCTGACACTTACTGTCTGACACTGACAACATGTTTCTTCACTGATGAAAAAAATAAATAAAAAGATTTAACAAAAGAACTCCAAAAACTATTGACGACTCGAAACTTGTTCATTGTGCAACACTCATTTCAGTATGAAACCAAACCAACAATCAAACGGCATTAATGTCTCGAGCCTTCGACGAAAAACTCTATCCCCCTCTATTAATTTTTTTTAACCCTAACTCTCCTTTTCTCTGAGTGTGCGCACAGGTATCAATGGTATGTTCTTTTGTTGGTTGCTGAATGTGACGTTTGGTATATGTTTGAATGGTGGCCCCTTTGTTTGTGTTGGATACAAGCATTGGCGTGGTGTTAGAGGGATGGTCAAATCGATCTCCAGCATCAACTTCTAAGTGTCCAAATCTGTGGCCCAATCGAAAAGACAAGGAAGCATTTCACCGACAAAAAACGGTGACTGATGTCAGGAACAATAAACGTTCTCCAACCACAGAGGCAAAAAAAATCCCGTTTTAACCTGGGGTTGAGTGACAAGTATAGATTTGAACTCCTGCATCCAAAAGCCTAGGGTGGCATGTTTGATTTTCAACAAGCAGACGAACGTCCCGGATAGAGAGGTCACCAAACCTGCAGAATTTGGAATCAGCCTACCCTCAGAGCTATTCTACCATTGCATAGTCGTGCACAAAAGATAGCACTTTGTCTCTATGTCCTTTCTGGAAAGACTATTTATAGACTTCGAAGCTGTTAAATAGTAGGAAAATGTGACATTTTATAGTACTTCATTCTTGTCACAGATGTTTAAAAAGAAGAAACTGCTGTGCTGACTATATTATTAGATGAGTCAAAAGGCACAACTAGTACCTCATGATGGTACACATTTATTTTCTTCATACATTAAATAGATTGTGTAGAAACTGCTCTGCTTTGTGTCCCCAGAGGAACATAAGTTAGTGTTACAGGATTTATAGATTTTACTTAAGTTTAATAAACTGAGACTGGAATTGGAAAACATCCCTTTTTTTCTTTCATTTTATTTATTCTGTGTTCTACACTAACGAGAGTGGACAAGGAGGAAAAAGCTAGACAAATTAAACGAACAATAGGTTTTGAAATCGCCTCAGACACAGCCTTGGTTTCCATGGCTTCAGAAAGCAAGTTAGCCAGGACCAGCTGGACGTACGGCTCCTAATACACCAACGGGTGTTAGAGGAAAGACACACTTATATGGACAACAAACATTAACTGTCCCAAAGGGTTTTTTTTAAGGCGACCATTCTTTTTCCTTTTTCTTTTTTTTTAATATAAGAGATCGCTAATGCTGCACAATTTATTGACTTTATTTTGAAGTGTGCCGAGGTCAACAAACAAACCAAACAGTTAGTTCTTGTTACAGTCCACTGAAAATGTTGGACCAACTCGCTACCTGAGGATGAGCCATCTATCTCCTCTTTCTCCGCAACAGGGTTTTGCTATTTGTGTGCATATTTTTAGCCAAGGTGTCAAAAACAGTCTGAGTGAAAATAAGAAAATAGAAATATCGCTGAAAATCCGGGATACAAAGTCAGTCAGCGCGGGGAAAAAAAAAAGTTTATATATTTTTTTAACAAGATAAATGTTATCTGAAACACTTTGTTAGACTCCTGCATGTTGCTGCCAAGATCTAAGGCGAGTTAATCAGGGTTGAAAACTATGCCAAGATGAATCATGTGCCAAGAGCGGTCAGCTGTGCTCATGCTGATAGCAGGGGACACATTAAAGATAAAGAGCTGGATGGAGTTTTGGAGCTGGGAGGCTGTAAGGGCAGAATAAAGACGTTTGATATTAATTCATTATGCTAATTTAGTTGCTCTGTTCTCATAGCAGAGGTCCAAGTGTGAGGGTGTTATGTCAATCGTGTGTATGCCTCTTAATGCTGGGAATACAAATGCTCTCATAACATAAAGCTTACTTGGGGGCACATGCGCTTGCTTGTTCTGCCTATATTTTCTGAGGAAGTTCCCCGATGGTGGAACCCTGCATCCCGAAATGTTTGTGACCATTTCATGTTGACAGTGTCAAGTGAGTGCATGCGTGGAGGGGAACACATGAAAGAGAAAACAAATTGCAAAGTGACATAGATTAGGTGGATTTCGGCTATTTTTTAAATTTTTCAAAAAACAAACAAAAAACATTGGAATATCGTGGTATCAAGGAAGAGACAAGGTTATTGTTCATTTATGACCTGTTATTCATATTCAGCGTGTATCTCACCTGGGAATAGCCTCAAGGTTGTGTGTGTGTGTGTGTATGTGTGTGTTAGTCAAAAAACGGTGCGGGCCCGAAAGCTCGGAGGCGGCAAAAAATGGACGGATGAAAGCCCGCTGCTCGGGATGAAACGGCCGATACGAAACCCTGCTTTAGATGAGACCGGGGGGGGGGGCTCTGGGCCGTTCGTCAACATGCCGCCATCCACAGGGGATGAGAGCAAATGATGCACAGTCGCAGCGAGAAACAGCATCGAGGCTGCCGTTCAACAGATACCGAAAGGCTGTTCTTCCTAATAGATTTACCAACAGATTTATATGTGCAAACCAGCAACAGCATCGGTAGATTTGGGCGTCACCTAGCCTGTTTGCATATTTTGCATGTAAGTTGCAGAACAAGAACAGCTCAGATGTAATTTGCTACCATAATTTGGCAGCTATTTTTTTTTTCATGGAGAAAAAACAGAACATGTTCATGTCAGACATGTCATCTTACACGCTATATTTCCATTATCAAATAAGAAACAAAAGAAGTAGAGAGAGATAAATATGTCTCATATATAAAGTGAAATGTGAATTTTAGCTACTGTTACAGATAATGTTTTCCAAGTGAAAATATCTTCTCTCTCCTCTCCTCTTCAGGAGCTATGAGTAAGACCTTCCCTGACTCCTGAGTTACATTGGGGCTTAAAATGTCAAATCACATCCGTGCACCGGTTTCAACACATCCGCTCATTTGAAATGCATGAAAAAAGGGACTTTTCATTTAGATTTCTGCGTGGCTTTTAAGTTGTTTTGTGTAGTTAGGACTTTTGCTCCCATTAGACACCAGTCAGAACTCTCCTAGTTTGAAGAGGCTGGTACCATAGCTGATGTGTTGAGATAAACAGCTCTACAAGTTATTTTTTTACAGGGAGTCGAAACAAGTGGGACTTTATTTTTTTAATTTACAAATTTCCTACAAACTGTGTTTGCATTAAATGCAAACAGTATAATCTATAAGAAAGATACATTCTTTATAAAGAGTCATTCTATTTGCACTGAAAATAATTAGTTAAATTGTCTAATAATTAACCTTATACACATGTTTTTTTTCCTTAAAAAACGTGCAACTAATTAAATCCAGGTTCATTTAAGAGCAATAAAAGCGGCGGGGGGCGGGGGGGAATCGTCACGCTGGTAGAGGTCAAGGTAACTGGGTCGGCCAGGCCTGCCATAAGGCGTACTTTATTTATTTTTCAAGGAGTTGGCAATCCTCCACTGTATCCAAATCTATTTCAAGTCCCACTTTAACAGTTGACCTTTTGAATCTGTGTCTTTGATACTTTTTTGTTTGCATTTGCATTTGTATAAAACAAGTGCAAAGTGAAGTTAATTAAAAAACATGATTTCCATTGGATGGAATGTTAGATAAAAGTATGTTACATTAAATCAGAAAGGGAGTGGAGTTGAAGTCAACAGCTCAGTGGCTTTGAACGGAGCAAGGCTCTTAATGTGAGAGTGACTTTGTGAATACAAGGATTACTGGAGCCAAAAGCTCAACACAGCTCCCTGTGACAGTGGAAGTACACAGCTTGAGATCAATGAAGCAATCTAGTCCTACACTGCCTATCTCCAAAGCCTAGAACGCAACCACTCCATGGGTAATTCATAAATACAGGCTTTTGTTCCGAGCATTGAAAACTACTTTTGTTTGGGCAAACGATTGCAATTTACATAAGAGTTGGCTTTATTTTCTGTATAATTAAGGTTAGAAAAAGGAAGCGTGGTGTTTTGAAGAATATGCCATGAGGTATTAATTGTATCTCATTAATATTACAGTATTAATTGCTCAGCGATTTTTGCTTTTGGAGAAGAAAATGAAGAAAAAAAAATAATGTTAGGTCTAAAGACGAGTCCCATTGAGATTTTGACACAAAACAACACGGAGTCCAGGGCACTACTGAACCCCAAGCAATCACTTAAGAGCATTCTCATAAGGACACTCCTTTCAAGAGGACAATAATGAGCACTAATTAGATTTTTGAGCAAGAACCATTTCAAAGACCATTAACCGAAGCTGACGCTTTTAGCTTAATTAAAAATGCTAATTTATCCATGTAATACTCTTTGGGGCCAACTGACCTATCTTCTTTTGTGACGTAGCAGCTAGCAGACACTAAACACAGACCGGAGCAGCCACTAAAGAGGCCTCCATTACATAAGAGAGTGTTTGAAATACCCATTTCCGACACAAAGAAGAGTACTGAGGAGCTCAGAGCATGTTTCAATCTGACAGAGAGCCAAAAAGGGAAGGCGGGAGACAGAGAGGAATATAGATGCACTACCACCGAGGTCACCGGCATGTCAACAACGTATGCATTCTGTCAGGATCTGTCCCCATCAAACTGACCATAAAAAGAATATTCCTAGCAACCAGAGGAAGGAAAAATATAAAAATAGGAACTGTACATGATTTAGGCTCATGACAGCAACAATCCACCATTGTGATGAGTCAAAAACAGGAATCTCTCACCTGCCAATCCAGAAAAGCTAACTAGATACTGATTGTTTAACGATCTAATTCAGATGCATTTACTACGTGGCGCCATGCTGATGTCACAGCTTAAGCCAACATCCAACCTTTTTAGCATTTCCCTACCATAAACCTTCATAGCCTAGTTTCTCCAACCCAAGCCGTCTATTGGTTAATTTCTTGTAAATCTTACTATATATTTGAGAAACTTAACTGCAACCAGAAGAAGATAGTAGATAGTTAGTGAAGCAGACTGACCAAAAAATGAAGTTTTAAAGTTTTAAAAGAACGGGGTTTGTGCTTAAATGTAATAAAGAAACCACCTCTACTGTGCTAAGGATCTCTCGATCCCAGAAGTAATTAATGTTCAGAAATAAAAAGTGACAGTCTAGCTGAAAATTGAATTATTTCCACATATGCATCTTCTTATGTTATTTTCCAACCCATTTATAAACACACTAAATAATTTCTTGTTATGTCAAATATGCTTAACTGTGTTTAAATAAAATCAAATCTGACTCAAGATAAAGAAAGGAAACAATTTAAATCTCTAAGCATGCTCCAATTGTTTCAGGCTCTCTGATGACATTGTTATTGTGAGATATTAGCAACACATGCTTAACATAAAATAACTTTTCTTTTTAAACAATGTTTGTCAGAAACACAGCAAGAGCGTGCAACGCGGCCATTAAGAAAACAATTCTGGGAGGTCATCATGAGTAATCACATTATACAGAACTTTATTGCTCTAAGTGAAATAGCAGCTGAAAGTGCCTCATACATAAATGATAAAAGTGCCTCTTTTGTAGGGTTTCTCAACTCAGTAAGGCTTTCATGTAAACCCACTGACATATTTGGACCATTTCTCATTTGATTTTTTCTTTCTTTTTATAATTTGTAGCTGATAGTCACAGAAATGAGACATTTTAAATTGTACTTCGGTAAAAATTCTGTGTGCTTTCAGCTACGTGGGGAGTACTGAATCAATGACATCCAGAGGAAGAATAACACTCAAGCTAAAAAAATAAAATAAAAAAAAACAACATGAATGTGCACTCTGTCTTTAGAGAGGAACATCCTCGGTCTGACCTCAGATGACACTCACTCTGCTATTGATTATTGTAATCTAAGTATGGAAATGATCTGAGTTAATCAGTGGGTTGTTCTGGACAGATTACAGCCATGAATGTACTACAGTGTAATGTACCGTATGTGATCACACATAATGAAAATGTTAGACTCTGAACTTTGACTTAACCTCTCTTTCCGGTAAGTTTAAAAAAGTAGGCATTTGTTTCTTCTTGTTCTTTTTCCGTGAGACTTGATTCTTCATACTGAGGTGGTCTTATCACTTAAATGATATCGGATATCTTTATATAGTGATTTTTGTATCATAAAAGTATGATAAAAAAGGATTTCCATGTTTCCGTGTCCATAACTGGATTGATTGCGGCGGAGTATCTCGCAGTCGCTCAAACGAAAACTCCTGATCCGTCCAAAAACCACCAGCATCTAATCGTTTAATCGTTTGATCTTCCGCTTTACGCACCAGATGGATGCATCATTTCATTTTTCTTTATAAAGTCTAAGTATGCTTTAAAGACCTCTCGTCATGTCTTAAAGACAAGGATCTGTATCCATTATAAGATAATTTGGGGTTTCCGTGACTTCGTGACTTGCATTTCCGCCCCCTGTGGAACGGTTTCTTGTGTGTTCTTTATAGTTTGGCAAAACCACGGTATCCTATAAACCTCAATACTTATCTCTGGGATTGCCTGTTGACAGCCACCATGCATCTCCAGTTAGGAGACCCATGGTAACGTTTAAGAAGCACCTTTTAATTTTCCAGCCCTTTCCATCATTCTGCCCTGCTTAACAAAGAAGATATGAGCTTTTGAATTCGATAAAAGAGCCGCTCTGCATCGCCCATGAACAACTATCAGGAGCAACAATCTGACCCCTCATTCAGATGCACCACCCACACACACACACACACAGGCATCGCATCAGGCTGAAACTCAGTTAAGAGTTGAAAGGATATTTTACAGCTCTCTGAGAACTAAAGCCGGGGACTGCGACAATTAGCTAAAAACTTTTTTTTTTCTCCAAAACCAGTTGAGCACACACTTTATTGAATCATTTCCTTACATTGATGCATTAGAAGAACTTAACCGAGCTTAGTTTTCATTCTCTGATGACCGTGACTTCTAAATGGAAGGTATTGGGACCATTAGACTTTATGATCTTTAAGTAAAAGTAATGCTCTGTGGGCTGGGAATATTCTCTTTATGTTGTATGCATGAAGAGATACCAAGAGATGACAAGAGATGTTGTCATTTTATATTGAAATTTAGTGTTGAGTCTTCCAGGCTGTCAGAAACCTTTATCCATGTTTTATCCCCCCTAAAAAAATCAGCTCTTCAAAAGTCCTTAGTTTTTATTGCCTAGTCATAAGGCTCCATGCATTTTTTAATAGGATGCAGATCAGGGCGGTAGGCAGACCTGTCAAACAAACCGAGCGCGTCCAATGAAGATTGTTGTAAAGTTAGTATGCTTTATGGTCTTTTTCATCCATGACAAGCAGAATCAGATGTCTTTTTTTTCCCCCTTCCCAAAAGCAGCTGAAATATGGACCCGCCAGCCCACAAAACTCATGCCCGTCGCCTTCCTGTCCATCTGTGGTGACTTTGTGCCCTAAGAAGCCAATGATATTTCTGCGCCGAGTGGATATATGACTTCCCCCCAGTGTAAGTCAGTCTGAGGTTACATTTCTGAATGCAGTGGCAGACTTGGTTCAGTGGGATTGGTCTATCAGACACTGTGCGACAGATTTAACAAGACTGAGGATTAGGGCAGGGGAAAGAAAGAGCAAAAGACTACTGTCACTTCCCGGCCGTCTCATGTTCACATCCACAAAAAATGTGTGACCGTCTTTGTCTTTGAAGTTAAAGGAATGCAAATGTAAGCCACGTCCCTAAAGTTGGAGAGAGACAATGCAAAGATTGGTATCACAAAGCTGAATAAACTCATCTGCCTGAGTGAATTCCTCAGTTTGAGGCAATCAACAGATCTTCATCCTCATCTTAACGCTGAAGCTCGTCCCACAGAACTCACAAAAGTGAAAAGTAAATGACATCACTCGTTTAGGGATTTTCATCTGACTGTAACAAGTTCAATTCACTACATCTCATCATCTATCCAATGTTCTCTCCGAGTTTTTTTGTTTTTTATCTTTCTAAGCCAATGTGAGAGTAAAATCCCAAACGGATCGGAAAGTCTGCAAAATAACGCAACAATAATGTGCTATTTTTTTAATAAGGGTGATGAAATGTTGTCAGCATATTTTTTATTCTTTTCATTATGGTAATGCAGACGGCTATTCTAACTCGTTTATGTTGCTCTGAAATTCTATGAAGGTGATAAAAATAATGGGAGAGTTCATATTTGGGGTATTTTTCCAGTTGAAACCGATAGCTGCCTGCAGGCTCCAGCGCTCTGGCCTTAGAGACAATGGAGACTGTGCCCTGATTGGTGGAGAGGTTATCACTGCCAGGAACAACCTCTCAAACAGGGACTTAAATCCTTTGCTCTGTCCCTCTCTATATAATTCTTTTTTGCCACCCTTTTTTTTTTTATCTTTTTCTGGCCTTTCAGGACTCTTTTTTTATTATTCTAATAATAAATGCCTTTTGTCCCTCTCCCCATCAGTTTGTGTGTAGTTGCCCATTCTTTTATTCCAAATGAAGTGCTGACATTTTTATCAAGAGGAAGGCTTTTTGGTTATCATGCAAATTAGAAACTGAATTGCTGGTGTACGCTCCCAATATAAAGTCGTCATTTTTAAAGACTCCAAGACAAAAAGGAAGATGGTAAAAAAACAAGTCCTTTTGCGGGTTTAAACAACCTTTCTCAGACGACCCAGCTGAACAGTGCCCTACATCATTTTTGCAGCGTGAGCCAAGACCAAATACCATGTGAATTCAACGGCCAGGATTCAGATCTGTTGGCGTGTGGAGATCAGCACGTGGCCCTGAGAGAGGTTCGCTGACTTCTTCTCATCTCCAAAGCTCTTTTCTCCTGAGGCCGTCCAGAAGGACCGCCACACAGCCAGCCGAAAATTAGGTTAGGGCCCGAAAGCTTCTTTCTTTGTCGAAAATGTTCCGCATCGGTCGGATTGATGCGCCCTCTGTTTGCCTCCCTGCTCTACAGAAATAACTCTTCCTCTGTTCACGCATCTTGATACTTGCATCCCAGACCCTGCTAACTCTTGATTTGGTACTGTATTAAGGAATCGTTCTGACAATTTCTTCCAATAAAATTCATGCTCATCATTCTTTTGAACCGTTCTGTGCACAGATAGTTGGGTCAACTTGGGGACTTTCTCAGTTGAATCCTGCCTTCGCACATTGCTTTACCACATCTGCGTTTTATTCTTGGAAATGCGGTCACTGTATTAGTATTATTGGGTAAAAATGTTACTCTTTTAGTGTTGGTATCCTAAGAGTGAGTTCTAAGACCACTGCTTACTGCATTTGGGGTTCTAATCACAACCTCTAATCCAACCAAATCTATCCCATAAAGAACATTTTTTTGTGGGAACTTAATGATGCTTCCCTGTCTGGGTTTGGAACATATAGGTGAATCCCTACTTGAAAAGACATTGCCTTCCCCCCCCCCAAGTTTCTTTAATTCCCAGTCCTGACACCTGACACCTTAAGAAATAAATTTAAGCTGATTAAATGTCAACAAAATGTTGGAACATTAAATATGCTTCTTAAAAATAATCCCTTTTATACAAATGCTCTGCCCTTTTCTTTTCTCTTTATCTCTGTGTCTGGGATCGCAATGTTAAAACTGTTGGTTTTCCTTGTTCATGCATTATGCATTACAATCAGTTGAAGGTCAGACTAAATGTTTGGGCATACACAGCTACAGGTCGGCGCAGGGTTGGAAAGATGGATAGAACCTATGATTCACAGTGCATTCCTCCTAGTCCTGGCTGAGCTCAGAGAGCTGGTACGGGAATGGGAAAAACCCTTATGACAGTCTGTCCTGTTATCTAGGGGAATCCAACAATCATATAACCAACACGGCTCCTGTAAGGCCCTTAGTGCAATCTTTGTGCTTTTATTACTTACAAGCCTATCCAATGAATGCTCAATGCAGGCATCAGAATGCTTCAATCATCTGTTCCCTTTATATTTCTGCCTTTAGAAGACGTTGTATCCAAAGCGACTTACGATGCAGATACAGTGTTACAGTTAGCATCAACCTGACGATACACTATAAAGAAGGATATCACTAGTCAGACACTGCTGGAGGCATCAGTGGTGGCAGTGTAGACACAGACGGAATAGTCGTGTGGGGTGAGGAGGTACTGGGTGGAAGTTATGGTAGGAGATAAAAAAAAAGTATTGTGGTAGAATAACTGTAAGAAAGCTAGTACAATGGTAACAAATTCTTAATGCACCTCATATATGTATAAGATAGAGGGCAGTGTAGGGGTAGTTTGAAACCTATCACTGAATAAATAATTGAATAATAATAAAAAGAACACGTCAGAAGACTAACTAAAGAGTGAGTGTTTTCTGTCATGGGTTCTACGGGTTAATTTGGCTTTGTTACACATCCCAAAATCTGACTTGACCTTCAAACTCTTCATGTTAATAACAGTTTAACAGCTGTTTAATGGCAAAACAACTAGAAAAATGACAATGGCAATGACTTAATGTGATTGTCAGTGTTCTGTGCAGCACTTATTGTCCTACTGGGTGTACTTACGAGTTTAGGACATTCTGCCACAGCAGGTAATGGCGGAACTTGCTGGGTGTTTCATTGCTCTGAACTGGTTTGGACACGGCTGGTTTGGCTGGGCCGTGCGCCAAGCCTGTTAGTCCTTGGCTGACTGGGCATACTGATTACCTCGGTGGCTTAAGACTTTATTTATTGCTACGAGGACACAAGGGTTACTGTTTAAGATCATTTACAGGTGATGAATGCAGAGTGGAGTCAGAGTATCTAGATTTTTCTTTATGATATTACTGTACACAGATATGAAGTCGGGGGTATGCAATTGATTTGATGTTATTATTGAACTTAATTTTGCCTCAAATCATGTGTTTTTAAAGTTAAGAGTTATTTTAAACACTAAACTAAAAACCAAAGATAAAATTACAGACACCAACGACACCTAGCGAGAAAATACTCGAGCTAGCTTCCGGTAGCGATGGCTAATTGGTAGCTATGGAGAATCTTATTAAAAAGGCTTTAAAAAATGAGTAATCAATGAAAGTAGACATCTGTGTGATTTAAGTTTGAGATGATTTTGCGCTGGGTTAGCAGTATCAGTTACCAAAATTTTACCTCTGACCATTTTCAATAGTGAGTTGTTGATTTTTTACGCATCTGCAGCGTGTGGCAGCCAATGGAAGATCTGGGGTTAGCTTGACTGGTCACGACAGGGAAGTTCAGGGTTTGTTAGCCATAGAAAAGACAGACTTTTATCAAAGATCACTCATTTTAATGAGCGCGTTTTGTTTTGACATGTTGTTCTGGGCTTCCAGTTAATTTCCTTTGCTTGTGATCGTATTAGCGTCATTTTAGATTAGCAAAGCTTTGTTAGTATGAAAGTGGAGGCTGACTGGGTTTATCAAGACTTATTAGCTAAACAGATGTGTATGGAGTAAGACATTGATTTATTTAATGGACGTTTGCTATTTACCATTAACATTTCTGAGAAACCGCCAGAATGAAAAATGTAGCGTTTCTGAGCACTGTGGCTCTTGGGACAACAGGCATTGCCATTGGAATTATGATCAATGTAAGAAAGCAGATTAAAGCCTATTGTGGTGCTGGAGACTTATGCTCAGTTATTTTTAGAAACCCTGAAGGTGGACACCTCAATACGTTTGTAATGATGATTCACAAAGCCACACATGCAATTCAGTGCATTCATTGTGTAGGGTGTGGGGTTCTTTTTTTTTCTTCCATAAACTAATTGAACCATCGAGAAACTGACTGCAGAGTTGGTGAAAAGGATTAAATAAGAATCTGTCAGCAAGCCGATACGGCCCTAAACAAATTGGCCCAAAGAATACAGTCAAGATCTGCCCATTATAAAGACTGTTTAATATGTTACCGGAAGAGCGATATATTACTAAATTGCTTTTGCATTTTAAGTGAGAGATACACGAATGTGACAGACAAGAAAGAGAGGCGCAGTGAGGTTAAAGAAGGGAGTTTCACGCTGTGACTGACTGATTAAAATGACATTCAAAGTGTCAGATGTTATGCTGTGGGGATATTTCATATCCTCTTCCCTCTAAGAAACTGTTGCTAATGGATAAGATTCATGAGTCAAATAGAGTCCACTGGACGCCCAAAATGATATTTTAGATGATGGATCTGAAGTTAAGCTGAAAGAGAAGGGAGGAGAGGGGCTAGAGGCTTAGTCCCTCTAACAGGTGAGAGTTTGGATTCACTTTGGTACAGAATTTATTCATTGGATAAACAGAACAGCATATTGGGGGATTGCCGACTTATTAAAACCTATCCAGCATAGTCAAATCCAAATGACTGACACACAAAGGTAACGTCCTTGAGAATTTCTTCGCTACTATGGACACGGGTAAGCACACTCAGTCAGGTGTCATACAGACACGTGAAGCTGGAATAATAAAGGTTAACCACACAAGGTAGAGAAATAATTTGTCAAATCTGACTTTGCACCTTGTGTTTGCCTGTTGTTTTTAAAACTAAACTGATGCTCAGTGAACATCAATGTTTTTTTGTTTTTTTTACAGTAGCTGCAGTCATAAATGCTTCCATATTTCTGCCATGTGCTGTTATATAATTATCCCACGCGTCTGTTAATGCGATAAAACTCATTCACTTCATGTTAACTTTGTTAGAAGATCCCATTAGCGCCTCCCCGGTGCCAGCATGTCAAGTATGAAAGGATTGGCAAGATCGAAGGCTGAATTATGACTCGATAGCAACGGATGTTTATTTATACGCAGCTGATTCGGTTAGAGGGGTCCAGTAAATGGACTGGTGATCTGTCCAGAGAGCACACCGCCTTCTGCCTAGGGGCAGCTGAATGGGCTCCAGAGCCTTGTGAGGCCGGATTGGACGAAGCGGGTGTGGAAAAAGCTCGGATGGATGGGTTTAGTCTGAAAATAACATAGCTCATAGCAGAACACTGAAATGTAACGAGACGGTCAAAGTTGCACACATCTAATGAGGGCATGAAACCTTGTGGTGGATTCTCCGCTTATTGTCATTGAAGTGTTTTTTTTTTATCCCCCATTTAATTGCAAATTTAAATTAATTATGCCTTGAAACATCTTCACTGGCCTTAGACTGGCATGGGTGCAACATTTTTTCCCCTAAGTTTGTCATCACATTTTATTGGTCTTCCGATATGAATGAATCAATCAGAATATGTGGAACAATTTTGATTTAAAACACACACAAAGTGCTTTACATCGTCAATGAAAACAGCAAAAGAATAAAAGAGCCATCCTTGTATAGCCATATATGTGCTGATTAAGGTTTTTGTTTCTATTCAGCTTTTTGAGTGCTGGCTTGGAGGAACACTCACTCCTTCCCCACACTATCAATCACCCACCGGTTAAAAGCCCGCTTCTTCCTGCCTTCCTATGCCAGAGTATCTTGTGCTTGTTCTAATGCATAGCCTGACCACTCAGCCTTCCACCAGAAATAGCCAGCAGCTCACCTTCGATTCCCTCTTCACAAGTTCCGGCACAGACACCCCTAAACATGACTCCCTTCCCACCGACCTGGACCCCACATCCATCCCCGGCTTCCTAAAATCCAAACGCAGTCCTTCCTCAATCATTCCATTTGATACCCCTGTCCCCCAATCTCCCATTCGCTTGTGGGTCCAGTCCTCCCCAGTACCTAAAATGGACTTTCAAACATAAAACTCCATGTGAGTTCATGTACAAGTGGGAGACTGTCAGTTTTAGTAAAAAATGAATAACTACAAACACAAGTTGAAACAGGCTAGAACACAATTTTTTATGGTACAACTCGACAAAAAGGGACACTGGGGTTAAAAAATGAAAATAAACAGTGGTAGAAGATTTATTCAACATAAACACAACTATATTTGCCATACTGAACTAAATGTTTGAAATATTTAAAAGGCTATGAATGAGAAAGATGCAATTCAAGCTAAAATATTCAGTCTTTTACAACCACCCATCTCCTCAGATGAGGACGATAATATAAAAACTGGAGCTATATGTTGTTTTTCTTGCTTTCACGATTAATAAAAGAGCAGCGTCAGAAGACATAAGGATTTTAAGAGGTTTGTACACTAAAACACAAGTGTTTTATATATATATTTTTTTTAAAGTCCAGAGAGAGCTTTGAATAAAACCTTTAAGGATCTTCAAGAAAAATGCCCAAAAAACACTAGTACAGAAGTAAAAGTAAAACATAAACATATTAGGTGGAAGATGACAGTGCACGGGTTCCTATACAGATTCCAGGCGGTAATATTCAACATTATTGGTTTATTGTGCTCATCAGATGTCATAATGTCTACTAAAAAAAAAGAAAAAACAAAGTGGTGAGCAATTATGTTTTTTTTTCCCGCCGTGGCTTTAAATATGTGGTGCGTGTGGAGGTCGGGAGCAAAAACGTGGATGTTTGGAGTGTGTGCTGAGGAGAAGGACACACACATCTTAACGCACTGAGCACATAGACACACTGCACGGTTAATCCTGAGCTGTGTGTCAGCTGGCATTTTTCTATTCTAGAGGGAAATGGTCTGTGACAGACATTACTGCAGCACACACACACTTTGAATGAGAAAGAAGTCCCTGTTTCTTGACTGAAGACCGACTCAAGGTTAGACTGCACATTACATAACTAGATAGATGTATAGATTTATACATGGATTTGATAGTGTATCAGCCGGACATGCAACTACAGAATGCTCATATTTCTTACTATTACATAAGAAAAAAGAAGCTATTTTAGAAGGGATTAAGTGCATCGGTTTGAAGGCAAAGTGTCAAGTGGACTGGGGTCAGTTAGACTCTTCTATAGCTGCTTCCAATTGGATGATTACATTAGAAATGATAATCGTGTTATCTGCATCCATGTAGTCGCAATAAAGAAAAATAGCAGACTAAATCTAATTATTCATATCTACTATGACTTATAACAAATAGACAACAACTGAAATTTCAGTATTCTGCTGAGAGCCATCAATGGTTCATCCATCACTTGTACGTCTCCCTTTGATCAAACCACACTGTCTTGACTGCCTACTTGTTATTCACCACATTTTGCATAAAATAATAGAGCAACAGCACCCAGATGGAAGGGCAGCCTTTTGATCCTGTTGATTAGAGGAATCATCTTCATCACTGTCGATCCCTTTGCTTTAAAAAAATAATAAAAAAGGACGAAAAAAAAAGAAATACATTCATCTGAGTCTAATATGAACATCGAAATGTGGTAAGTGAGCGTGTGTTAAAAAGCATTCAGATTAGGAAACAAATCTCTGCGGTGAGGCACTACAGCCTGCATGATTGAATCTCCATGGTCACTGGTTTTAAAGTCAGTGTGTATTTAATACTACATCACTTGGCAATTTCACACTACACAGCTCCGCTCTGTGTTTGTAATAGCTTGTGTTTGAAATGTTCAACACTGGTCCCTGCTCGCAGCTCAGTTAGGCTTGGCTCTAAATCCAGGATCCAGAACCGACAGGCTTTGACGTGTATGTAATATCCATTTCAATGCAGATCAGAAAATAATATTGGTCAAGTAGGGAGAGCAGTTCTTATTGTACAACTCATTGTACAACATGCCAAGATATTCAAATGACAGCAAGAATCAAAGAACTTTGGGCTTTGTTCTCACAGATTCCCATTTAAATATGCTGCATATCAACAATGTTTTTCTTATGTAAAATGCAACAAAGGAATTTGGTGTAATCTATTGGTTTCCTCAGGTAGGAGGAAGCTTTTGTGTGCTTTTGTGTTGTTTTATTGTCTCTGTATAACTTGGACTAATTTGGAATTCAATTAACCGGAATTCATTTGATTAGGACTGTTTTACAAATTAATTGGATTCTAATTGGCTTGAGTTGGATTGTGTATATGAATTGCCTAGAGATGGCATTTGTTGTAATTAAACAAATAAACAAAACGGAACTGGATTGGTGACGGATTAGATGCAGCTATTCATCCTGAATCAGCTGAATGCGAGCCTATAACTTGATTCTGTCTTAGGTGCTGTTAGGATCTTTTGCTTGGTGTTGATATTTTTACATTCAGTTGTTCCTTAGATGACAAATAACATAATAATATCTGTAGGCAATTCACCATGAATACAGGCCCCTAACAACTTTTAAAAAGGATACTGTCACTGCTTATATTAGTTTTTATATCGGTCTTTCTTACTCTGTTGAGTCAAGTTGGGGCAGGTTGGAAAACGCAATCGATTTGGGATTTTCCTGACAGTCAGTAAGGGGCCAGTTCTGGCCCTGGAGACTGAAATTGGTATGACGAAACCATAAATCAGAAAATCCAATGCACTGCTGAGCAAAGGAAAGCAAATACATAGACATCCTCAATATATAAGACAGTTGGGTAGGCGCATTAATATATCATGAGGACAAATCACCGAACCCACTGTGTCACCTGTTTATTTGCTGGACAAGTGTGATACAATGCAATCCAATATAACAGCATAGCAATAAATCCAGTGACCATGAAGGCTTTTCTTCTTGTTTGTCAGTGGGATGTTCATTCAGCAACTCTTGGTTCTCTTCAGCTCATAGATTTACTCACGATGAATATGAAGACTTACAACTGTCCTGCCCTGATATCCTTTTTCACCACCACCGCTATATTGTACCATATCTCTAATTCAAATACAGAATTTGGGACAGAGCCTTGGTGATCTGCTCTTTCTTGAACTAAGATAGCTGGGAGGCTCTGACAGCACAATTCAATCTGCTAAATGTGTCCACCGAGAATACATGTATGATTATATTTGACGGTGCATTTAAATTAAGAATTTATGCCAGAGACTTGAGTCAATGACCTCATGATGGGCCTTTGAGAAATACAAAATATGATAACCAAGGATGTAGAACATAATAGAACAAGGAGGCCTAAATGACTTACCCTGTGACTTATGCTGTGGGGATCCAAAAAAGGACAACTTGCTTTTTGGAGAAAGCACAAATTATGCGGCGTGAGCAATGGAGTTTTGTCTTAGTTGCTCTGGTTTCCTATCATGCAAAGATTGTCATATTTGTCACAAATTTGGATTTACAGGCCTGTGGTGAACTCCTGAGCTCCTTATATTTTTGTTCCAAAGAGCCAGAAATGTATAGTGTTCTTTTAAAGTGATTTTGTGACATTCTGAAGATTTCTTCTCCAGATTTTAAATGGTCCAATATGCAACTTATCAAAGACTCAAACTTAAACTGCATCTTTAGTCCTTTGAAAATGGCAATACCTCCTTTGTTCCCATTTTCTGTTGCATATGAACATGGACTGAAAACATTGACAATATAGATGGTTTTGCTCTCTATTTTTGTTTTAATCTTTTTCATTTGGTCAGTCAATACTGTTTTGGCTCAGCTCTACTTTGTTCTTGTTCCTCCCAATAGATTAGTCTTTCCTTTCAGGTCTTTAGTTCTAGTCCCTTCATCAGTATGTAACTCAGCTGCTAGCACTCACCAGTGAACCACATCAGCGTTACTTTTTCTGGCTTGTCCCTCAGTCGCTGTCTTATCCTTGCATCTTGTATCTGATGCTTTCTTCTCATCGTCAGGTTTGTTTTGTTAGTTCTCAGGGTTTCGATTGTCACAGTTTGGTAATACGTCGTATCTGTTCTAGTTCTTAATAATGATAAGTGAAGTTTCTTTCCTCTTTGGCAGTGAGCTATGTCCCATGTCTGCAGTTTATGTCAGCGTATCCTCTCTTCCCCAGTTTAATGACAAAAAGTAATGTATCAAATTAAACATGAATTGGAATTAACAACCTTATCAACAGGTCCGTAACATATGAGACAAAGTGCGGGATCGCCTTAACAGGAGAATGGAACGAAAAACAGTCAGCCCCCGTAACAGAGCTTAGGAATGATCTCAAAGGAAGCTGAAAGCTTGTTTAAAAGGTTCAGGCTTAGCTGAAGTAGGCAGGTGGCTAAGGTAAATGTTGACATTGCCTTCTGTTAAATAATGCATGTCCTTCTATGTCTAAAGATGTTTCCCCAGTTTTCATTGACACTATATGAAGCAACAAGGAATGGCTCAGGAATTGTGTATGACAGAACTGTATTTGATGACTACTTTGTAGGAGACATTTTTACAAGACAAGACAAGAATTTTATTTGAAAAAATCTTGTATTTAACTAATAAATTTATAATTACATGATACTTCTAAGCTACACATAAGTGAAAAGAACTAAAGGAGAAAAACGTTTTCTTTACTGTGAAATGTCTTTTATCCCAATCTTACTTTTTATTAAATGCTTTGAAATCCTTCATTTCTGAATAATATGTAAGTTCTAAAATTACCCTTACTCTCATCATCCTCTTCAACACTTCAGAAGACTAAAGTACTTACATTTTGAAGCACAACTTGGAACAGGGGTCAGAGTCATCAGGCCTTTTTGTCATTGCCATAAAAAGCCTTACTGAAGTCCTCCAGCATCAGAATTGGAACCAATTAAACCTCCATTCTTGTCAAGATTGTCTCCAACCAGTTTGTAAAGGCCTTGAATAGGAGTCAAGATCATATGATAATAAGATCATACACATCAGTACATCTGTCCAGATAAAACATAATTGTTACTTTAAGAATAGGCTCCATTAGCAGGTAATACAGCGATGTATTAGATCCAGTTGAGCCAGTTTCCATCAATTTCCAAGTATATTGTCATACGTTATCTAACAAGGTGACGCACAGATCAGTAGTAAGCTGGAACAATAAAGTGGATTTTTTTTTTTTTAAAACACAGAATATCCACTTGGGCAACTCCGATACTTGTATCTAAGAAATATTTTGAACACAAAATACAAATTGTAAACTGATAGCGGCTTTCCTATATTCTCCAGATAAACCAATCCCAGTGCTCACTTTCCCTTAACAGATAAATAACTTTTCGTAATCCTTCAAAGTCTGCTCAGAAAAAAAGAAAAATAACAGTTAGGCTTGGTAACATCATGAACAAAGGCATTAGCCCACCTGGTCAACTGGACTCCTCAACTTGCCATTTACCTATTACCAAATCTATATTCTTTTCCCAAATAAATTTAGGCTGATTTTTTTCCTAGACATTCTAAAAACGTCAGGTGTATCTTTGAACACCAATTTCCCCTATGCAGCCACCATTGTATAATTCATATTGGCCCATTTACTTTCAATTTGATCCTAACAAACTGCTGATATAACATGGGTTTAATGCTTTCCAAATATTCCTCTTTACACCACTTCAAACCACCACTGACCTCCAGAACAACTCCCAATGCCATAAGCGCAGCTGGATTAACCAAATGTCCCCAAAACACGATAGAAATCAGGGCTCCACACCACTGAAAGCCTTTTCTTTATCAAGACAGCTGAGACCAAAACGTGTATCCAATCTGATAAGGTATAATAAATAAATATGACCTAATCGTGATCTATCAGGAATGGAAAGCGATAAATCAATGCCTACAACAGGAATAATCACATTTTTCTTTGCCTATATGCCAATACTTATAAAATTATTTTTAAACTCACTCATAGAAGGTTCTCCAATTCTATATTTCAATAAGGTCTTGATGTTATTGTTAATAAAAAGTAAGGATAGCACTTTGGTACCCAATAGGTAATTTCATAGCTATCAATAATGTTCTTCGAGCAAATTACCCCCATTAAATGACATGTTCTGCAAACAAAGCACCAAAAAGAATCATTTAAGTGTTTCGAGCAGAAAAAGAAGCAACAAGAATCGTGCTTATCCGCCACATAAAACCCTCCTGGCGTGACGCTGAGGCGGTGAAATAAACTGGGCCACATGTGCGCACCGCAATCTGCCGGCGAGTGGATCCCGCGTGCCTCTCCGACGCTCCGCATGTTAAACCACCGTTACAACCAGAGTCCATCAAGGAAAAACAGGCGTCATTATGCCGCCTGACGGCATTCGGCTGTGATGATGGGATATGATGACATGGATGAAAAGTGCCAGCAAAAAGACATCTACTTCCAGACAAAAACGCGACACAGAGATGTTTCGCCCCGGTAAAACGGTCCTCCCGACTTCGTCATATTCATCATCACCAAAGGAGGCCGAGAGACACACGTCAGTAAAAGAAAAAACAAAACCTAACAACAAAACAAAAAAACGCTGAGAACAGGAGCATGTAGGAAAAAGGAGAAAGAAACAAATAAATAACTTCCATCATTTCCCTGACAGCGGGCCTGGGGGCCTTTAGTTGAATCCCTTTTTCTGTCTTTTCTTCTCTGTCAGACAGAGCCAAATAGCTGTGCATCAATCCCAGTGGAAGCCATATAACTCAACAATGCACAGCACACTGGCGTGGCTTTGGTCCACTGAGTTCCCACAAAATATCTGCCGTTCAAGCAGTGGAAAAAAAAAAGGGACTGGCCTGACTTGGAAAATGGCGTCTGGTTCCCGTATCTGTTTGAGGCCATTCCCCCCTGCGAAAAAACATGAAAAAAAACAAAGGAGCAGCAGCGTTTTGATGGGAAAAAGACGGTATGAAATTCAATGTCAAGTTTAGAAGCGAAGCGCCAGGTTTCCACGGAGGCAGAAATGTGCTCATTAACTTGTTTTGCGCCTCACTAGTTTTCAAAATGTAGCAGAGGCTTGGGATAATCACAAGCATGAATTCTGGACATGTGGTGCAGGAAAATCAGCAGTGCACAGAAAAGCTTTTGTTTCTCCAATCTAGCGCACCAGACAATGGAATCAGACCCCTCTCAGCCTTACTTATGGGTCCAGGGACAGCAGGGGAAGGAGATATATTGCATTATTTTGCAGTTATATGGGCCCTTGTGACTTAAGAAAATATTTTTTCATTTCAAAGAAAATAAAGAGGATAACCTAATAACCTGAATGGATGCAGAGCGTTAAACCTCTCTAAAGCCACTATTCTTAGGGCCGGAGTTTGTGGCTGAATGGCAAATGCAATTTCCAGAGATATGGCTGCGACCATACAAGTGCTGCCATTGTTTAACAGCAGAACCGATGGTCACTTATCTCAAGCACCGAGACACATTACCCATTCAACATGGGACCCTCTCCTACGATACAGAATAAAGATGGAGTAGACAGCTAATTTGTAAGCGAGTCTTGGGGTTCTCATATAGTCAGAATTTATCTTCTGTAAACCACATGATCATCAGGTTAGTAAACCGACTATGTTGATACAGATTATGAATGTAGTTAGTTCAAAATCTCATGATAGCACATTATCATATTACTACCTAAACCTATAAATGAACAAGAGCAGAGTTTAATGTGCAATCAGGAAATGTGTATACATATATATGTATATATACAGTATATATACATATATATGTACATACAGTGGGGGAAATAAGTATTTCACCCCTTGCTGATTTTGCAGGTTTGCCCACTTACAAAGAATGCTTATTTTTCCTCATCAGATGGTTATCAATTTTTATGAATTCATATGATGTGATTTTCTGGAATTTTCTTTGGGATTCTGTCTTTCACTGTTAGAATGTACATATGATTAAAGTTATAGATCGTTGCATTCTTTGTAAGTGGGCAAACCTGCAAAATCAGCACGGGTTCAAATACTTATTTCCCCCACTGTATATATATATTTTGCAAAGCAACACAACGAGAACCAGAATCTGATTTTAAACCTTGAAAGTATGAGCTTGGAGCAGACCGTCTCCAGAAGGAAATACCACAATCCGTGACTTTGGTTTCCGGCCTTGCATCACATTCACCTTACATTTTTGTGGGCCTTTCAAGGTGTTTTTGTGGCCTTACATTTAAGCGCGTATCTGCTAGGCTCACAGAGACTTCTTTACCCCGCAGTTGTAAGAAATCTAACACAAGCATCCGCGACCTGAACCATAGGAGCGTTCATTTTACAAGCAAAACTCTTAATTTTACCTTCATAAGCCTCTATGAGCTCATCCGATATGCTCCCAAATTTACTACAAAATAGCCATGTCAAACAAACTTTAGAAGAAAAATGAGAATACTATGTTTTTGTTCATTTTTGTTTGTTTGTTTGTTTGTTTGTTTCTTCACCTCAGCAAATATGTCTTTGGATGCAAAGAACTGTTCCGTAAAGCATGCTATTAAATTTAGCTGGAGGAAAATGCTGATGAGCACAAAGACATTCTGAACAAATACTTTTGGGAGTCGCCTTTCACAGCATCCTTTAACTGTCATAACCCTACGTTACAGTGCGTATTGAAATACAACAGTAATATTGCTTGTTTAAAAACAGCCCTGGAGCATCTGATTTTTCAGTGGTCATCCAGTGAGTTCTTGCACCCCTCCTGGTTTTCCAAGTATCCCTGCCTCTCTGCTGTACAGCTCAGAAACAGCAGGAATGAATAAATGTTAATAACAGAGATGGGTGGCAAACTTGGTATAATTTCACTTGTTTTTTGTTTTTTTTGTATAAAAACAAAATCCAACATGCCTGTGCTTATATTCTAAAATTGTTATGGCTTTGGGTCTTGATTTTATTTTATATCTAAAAGACTGTGTTTGCATCCCTGTCACACCAGAAATGTCCCCTTGTTTGTGTCACAAGGTGTCATCATTAACGCGCTTGCTTTCATGATTCTGCAAACACAGCAAACAGTTCAATATACCGGGCACAAATCCTCTCCACCATCTGCTCCTAACAAGCACTGCCATACCTTCCACTTTGCTTTTGTGATTCTTTTTGATGTCTGACGGTGTGGATGCTGATAATATATATCTTAGCTGTGTCTTGGTGCAGCGCACAACACGGACCAATTACCTGTGTAAAAGCAGCGTTGGTTCTGGACGGGGAGTGAGCAGATCGGACACCTGTTCTGCAGCTATTAGCCTCACAAAACTCACCAAAACATCGTGATCTGCATCATCATCTACAAATGCATGCTGTCTCACATTTCTTACAGAGAGTTAGGAAAGAGTTGGTTTAACTTCCCATATTTAATCTTGCTTGTTTCCTATTCAACACCCCTAGGATTAAAAAAAATACTTTTTCACATTTAGTAGTTTACTTTTGGGTCCTATTTGTCAGCAATGCATCCAAACTTACCAGTGGAAATGCTGAAAAGTGTCAGAAATGCAAGGAGAATTCACACAAGTAGCAAATTTAAGAGCATAAATTGGAAGTAAACCTAACCAAGGTGCCAAAAGACATCACAAAGGGACATGGTTAAGCAGAATACAGAGTACATTAATCTAAAAAAGAAAGGACAACCAAGGAAAAAGAAACTATAAATCCACACATTTACAATAGCAATAAAACAATGATAAATTGATAACCTTTGTGAAATATCAGATAATTAGCTATATAGCTAAAAATAACTATTTCCAGGACAGAGACCAACAGAAAGGGACATTAAAGCTCTAAAGTCATTAGTTGTAGAGTTCAATAGTCACACAGTATGGCCACATTTACTGTAAATGGAACAGTTCTGCATCACAGCATCAAAAGAGAAGATTGTAGAGTAGATATCGAGCACTGATAGCATGGGATTGATTAAGATCTCCTACTCTGTCATTTTTCACACACTCGCTGGAGAGGCACTCGTGAAGCCAAAATAAAAAGAGAGCCATCTCTCCTCAACACACTATTCATAAATGTGTGATGTCTACCATGTAATTCATTCTGAAAAGACATCTCAATGCTACAGCCCCAGCTCGGTAATAAGCTACCGACATGCATCTGTCATCGTGAAGATTGGGTCATGAACCCATTACCTGGGTCCTAATTGAGAATGGTGAATAAAGCGTACAAAAGAAAAGTGGAAGGAACGGGTTGTGAGGAATGCTGCAATCATTCTCCAACACCTCAGCCCTCTCGTTACGGTAATTTCATCTGTTTACAACATATCCCGGCTAAATATTGCCTGTCACGTTTGAAAATAAGAACAACTTTTTTTTTGCCAGTTTATGTTTACTGCACATCATAGAAATCTTTAAAAAAAAGCAAAAAAACAAGTAAATCAACCTGGGATTAAGATATTAAGGATCCCTTTGATTATATTTTGGAATATATCAAATAAAACATTACCTGAAAAAATGATAATTAAATCAACATCATGGTGAGGAATATTTTTTTTCAAAGTACATATAATTACGAATATTACAGAGACTAATAAGCTGTGTACGCTCATAACAGACACCGCTGAGCAGTAAGTGAATGACTGCAGTTATGCAAACTATAGACCCATAACAATGACTCACGGCCCTCCTCACAAGGTCAGCGAGGACACATCTCCTCCTATCGTTCTGGTAGAGACAAGCTGTGAGCTGTGAGAGTTTCCATCTGTCACTCTGTTGTTGCCATTCCTCCATCTTCGACTGTATGTAATACTTTCCTCCCTGCAGTCTCTCTTACTCACTGGAGGAAGGAACAGATATCCCCTATGTGATCCTAATAAAGTATTTTGAAAAATGTCATTTTCAGATATGGAGTGACCTGGTTATGAACTGACTGTACTGTAATTAAATGTGTTTCTGTATGAGTTTGACTTCGAAACCCCGCAGCACCCAAAGATTCCTCTCCGCTCATGGGAAAATCTGGCAGAGGCTACGGCTAGCTGGGAAAGACAAGTCCACAAACAAGCCAAAAAACAACTCAAACTGCTGGAAGGGACATAATGAGAAAAGAAACTATTCTATCTTGTGAACCACCCCGATTAAGAACAGGAAGTCGGGATTAAGTTTGCAGCAATGGGTATCCAATGCGGTGTATATGTAAAAGTTACTACATATAAGCATGTCCGAAAACCCCAAACAGATTTAGTCTTTCAGTTACTTAAATAAAAAGTTTTTCACATGACACTGTAGTTATGAAATTAGTATTTTGTCAGAGCTGAACGACACATTTAGCGATCAGCCAAATACGAAAAGAAAACCATGAGGATTTTCATAATTGGCTGAGAGCAGCTTGAAAGCCTGTGAATATCAGTTACACTTTTCCCATTCTGTAAGCCTGCCTAATTATCCAAATGCTTTAGGTCTTAGCATTTTTTTGGGAGGTTTATATCAAATCAATGAACTTGCCGGGGCCTTTTCCACTGTAGAGGGCTGTGTGACTCACAAAGCAGCAAGTTGCTTGCAAGGCCAGAGATAAGGCTGCCAAATACACTAATAACTGTCCTAGTAAAGAAAAAAATCACTGCTCTTTCTGCCTGCTTTGCTATATGCAGTAATGAGGGGCAGAAAACAGCTGAATCAGTGCAAACTCCCTTATACTGATGACTTGTACAGTACATTACAATCCACTGTAAATTACAGGACATAAACGCACTTGTAGCACACACCAGCACTTATAAGTAGGTGCCTGCACAGTCTGATTATGATTACCCTCAAGAGCGTATATAATAATATTCTTTTTTTTATTTCAAATTTGCTGTGTGCAGTGAGGTAATGAACTTACAAACAGGACAAGCTGTGAGGGTCTTAAATGCTTCCATGCCGCCAGTACAGTTGTTAAAGACGACATTGGAGTTGTCGGGGGGGTCAGAGAGGGTCATCAATATGCTGCCATATAGCCCCGGTGCGATCTGACAGCCCCTGGGTTCTGGCTGCAGCCCGAGTACAAGGACACCGTTCCAAGCTCCGCGAGCCAAATGCATGTTGCCACAGTCAAGACAAACACATTCCATATGTGCCCACTTGTTGAGAAAAACCTCTCCTGTGCTGCCTGTGGCGTTATTGTCACTGCTCTCCTCCCGCTCTCATTATGCGTAATTTGCAATAAAAACCCACCCGGTGGGTAAAAACCTCAACGCTGCGTCTGACCCATTTACGTGCAGTAGAACTAACTATTTGATGAAAGCAAATCTAAATACCTCCTATTTCACTTTTGTTATTTTCTTTATTGCGTACATTAGAATGTGAAGTAGAAACACGCCGCTATTGTTCTGGACTGGGTCTCTTTTCACAAATTAGGTTCTATGATAAAAATAAATGACTGCACTGGGGTCCTCTGATGAATGTTGAAACTGATGGCAGCACTTGAGCACAAATGGGAACGCAATCTGTGCCTTGACGTCGGACCCTCTGTCCATTTTTGAGGTGCCTTTATCCGTCTCGGGAAGAAAGAAAAAGAAGAAATATCAGCGTCGAGCAAATACAACACGAATAATGAAAACTGTGCTGCGGCTGTGGCTTTGGGTTTGATCTGAAACAAATTCAATGCAACTTCACATCAAACAGCGGGCCGGCTATCTTGCCGCAGTGAATTTGTGGCCCTATATGTTTGTGCGTGCGCGTGCCTTCTGTAAATGAAAGCCATTTCTGATCTCGGCTCTGCTTTGATGAAACACGAGCTCTACAGGGTCCACAGCCTCTAGAGCCGAGCAAGGACTGACACACTTTCTGCCTCTGAGAGCTCATTTGGCACGGCGGAGCATGCGTGTCCCAGCGGTGTAATGTCACCAGGGGCAGCCTACTGCGGCATCTGTGTCTGCGCGCATGTGTCTCCGCGAGAAAACGAACGAGAAACTACAGAAATGAGATAATCTTATTTGAACTGGAGGCCCGATGTAAAGCCTACGCTTTCCTGACATCTGATAAACAGACCGTTTAGATCAAGGCTTCCTAGAATAAGAGGAAAGGAAAAGGATTCATTTAAAAGATGCTATGGAGATATACTGAGAGGCATGGTTTCCTCCAAGCCAAGAAGAGGAATAATGGAAAATATGCGAGCCACTTAGAGCTCCAAATTAGTCATCGCGCTGAATGAAATATAACGTCTACAAGTTTTTTTCTGTCAACCAAACTGGTCACAAAGGCTTTGTTCATTCACGTTTTGACTCCTTCTCACGTCCGATCAACCGGTCTGGTTTCAAAGCCGTAAAATCGACCGACATCTTGCCACGATTTCATATAAAAACAATGTGATTTTTTGGGGGGGCCGATTGAGGAAAAAAAAGAAACAAAGAGAAGAAAATGTCAGCAGACGGAGACGATAAGGATGCGTGACCATCTAATTTAAACTCACATGGGGAACTTTTCCCCTTTGGTGAAATTAGTAAATCAGTCACTCTCGCTCCTTCTCGGAGCAGAGGAGGAACGTTGCTCCTTAATTAGTGGATCCTCAGATCTAGAAGACTGCTCTGGTGAGTTATTATTCAGTCATAATGGACATCATCAAAACATCAAAGACTCAATCAGTCCCTCTTGATTAAAAAAATTAATTTGAGAGCTCCTCCTAAAGGATGCACTGGCAGTTGAGTACGAGAGGGCTGAAAACAAAGGCGTGTTTTCCTGTATTTTCACAAAGAAACAACGGATTCAGACAGGAACCACGCACTTCCCATTCCTCTCAAATCCACAGTGCACCCATTAAGGGGACACTGGTACTTTCATTTAATTATTCATGTATGCTTGTATGTACTTTTATCAATCTCTGGTTCACAGAGAATGTTTACATTAAACCCCGAAACTGGCAAAAGATTTTTTCCTGTTATACATCCTATCATTTATAATAAGAGCTTCGGGTGGCATCCTTTAAGCATTTTACGGTCTGAGTGGTCAGGTGTGCCAAAGTAGCACGACTGCCCACGAGAACGTGAAGTGAGTTAGCGAATGTATTGCTTTGCATGTTCTCTGTGTGTCTGCGTGGGTTTTGTCCAGGTACTCAAGCTTCCCCGCAACATCTAAAAACATGCATGTTATGCTAATATGTTTTGGACACTCCAAATTGCCCCTGGGAGGGAATGTGAGTGTGCGTGGTTGTTTGTCTCTGTGTGACACTGTGATGGACAAGCGCCCTGTCCAGGGTTACCCTGCCTCTAGCCCGTTGTTAGGTGGGATCGATTCCAGCCCTCCAATGACCCCACTGGGAATAAGTGGTATGGAAAATGGATAGATTTTCCAGCTAAGCTTCTGTTTGAAGTAAACTGGAAGTTGTTCCTTTCAAGTAGGCTTTCACGCCCAAAAGTATTCTCATCCCTCATATTTTTTCCAACAGGATTCTGTTAGGATGTTAAATCTAAGTCATGCAACAGGACAATAAACAGAAACAAAGCTATGGCTGAGTGGCCGAAAGAGAAAAGAACCAAGGCGTTGCAACAGCACTGTCAAACTCTAGACCTCAACTTGAGCAGGTATTTCCAAGTATTTTTCCTTGGGTTCCTGTTGGGCCGACAGCACCTACCCTCAAAGCCTTTTACATACGAGGGACCAGAAAGTAGAGCGTAGCATCTATCCAATTCGTATAGCTGTAGACCTATTCAGGCTATCAGATGGATTTGAGAAATGTCATATTGATTTTTCAGGACCCTCAAACCTTCGGAGATTAGCTTTTTAGTACATAGATCTTGACACGAGCTGGGGTTTGGACTTTGTCTTGGGGTTTAGCTTCTTCGTCTTAGCTGTTTTAGTATGTCTTTGGTATCCTTGTCTTGTTGTTTTCATGTTCTTTGTTACTTGGTTCTAGTTTCAGTTATCCTCAGCTTCTCTCTGTGCTCTGTTTCCTGGTTATTCCTCGTGATTCCAAGTCCTTTTTGGGTTTGTGCCCTCAGTCCCTTTTCTGTGTTCTGTTACCCCGTCTCATTGTTGCTTCCCGTTTTCCTGTGTCTCCACCATCTTCATTCTCGTCCCTGGGTGTCTTCTGGTTTCCCAAATTACTTCAGATCCCTGCAACTGTACTTTCTCACCAGCTCTTAATTCCAAAAATACCTCTCCCCCTTTATATACACTTCTCAGTCATCTCATTCAGTGTTGGATCTTTGCCATATGTCATGTCCACGTTTGTGGTTCCCTTGTACTCTGATCTCTCTTAGTTTTAAGATTTGGTTTTGTTTTTCCAGTAGGGTTTATTATTTCTATATCTCCAGCTTCTGCTGTGATCTGTGCTGTTTCATGCTGTTTTGGTGCTGTTTGTTCCTTCTTCCTTCTTTGGGGGCCTTATCCCAAAACCCCCAGCAACCGTGACTGTTCTTCCTTGATATTACATATAAAGTGATTGGCTAACTTTATGCAAAACTATAAACATAGGTCTTCCACTTTGTTTTAGTAGTATAAGCATATAATTAAGCTTTATCAGAAATGAACAGAAACAAAAAAAAATGGCTCAGAAAACTAGATTGAGATTGTGTAGCCCAACACGGTCAACCACAATTTTTTCATGATCTTTTTCTTTTTTTATTAAACAATGTGTGCAAAGGTTAAAAAAATGCAATGCGAACAGTTGATGTTGAATTTGCAAATGTTGTATTGTGAACTGATGATTACACATCAAAACAACTTCACCAATACATAATTTTCTTTATTGAAAAAAAACTGCTTAATCTTAAGCATGTGTAAAGAAAACTATGATGAGGATGTTTGTTTTCATATATTTATAAAAGCTTGATTGATCACTATTTCCGTTATGTTGCAAAAAAACACTTTTAAAGATTCATGTCATTCATCCAAGCAGCTCAAATTTGTTCAGTTTTGCAGTAAACTGACAAGAAAAAAAAAAAAAGAAAACAAGCACATAGCCAGAAGCTTCACACAGTTCTGGAGACATTTAAAGAAGACGTATAATTAGATTTGTCGACGGCAAAGGCAGGTTGTGATCGTTTCATTCTCTGACGTAGCTGTGGGCTGTACTCACCCAAACAAGGACTACGTGTCCTACTTTACCAAAACAGAGCGCTCACACCATCGGTGCTTTAGAACTGTGATTACCAGATGCCTTCCAGGAGTGATTTTAAGGAAAATTGTCTCTGTACTCATGGGAGTATGACAATGTTTTTTAACTCTTATAGTGTGAAAGAAAGAGAAAGACTAACCACGACAGCCAAACTAGATTGTGTCATGTTGACGGGTTCGCCCCCAACAATGATTAAACAGAAAAACAACAACAACATAACACTCGAGCTTTCATATCAAAACCTAGTAAACATGTTCCACAGCACACAACCAAGAATGAGACGCAGTTTCTGTGGATATTTGGGGCCGAGGATGTAATGGATAAGATATATAAGAAAGCAATCCATTCAAGTTTAAGAACGGGCAACACTGTCCATATGTCAAAGTACACAATAACTTTTGAACGTGGATACAAACTTAAATGGAGCCCTACTTATCATGAGAACATCACTTCCTTGAGAGACTAAACAATTCATCATCATCACATCACTTATCTCACAATAGCCAGACACACACGCATTTTGTTTTAACACATTAAGAAACAAAAGTTATCGATCCCCCCTACCAAAAATAAGTAACTAGAGAAATTTTCGGAGAATCTCTCTCACTCTGACCAACAAAAAATGTAAGACCTGTTAAAAACCCGGAGCACAGCTGCAAGATGAAAAACAACTCTACCTTAAAACTGAACTCTGGGCTGTTTTAACAAATGAGAACTAAATGTTACCCAGCCTGACCTTCAAATCAAGAAAAGAAAAGTAAAAAATCTCCATCGGAATCATATTGATTGGCCAAGTTATCACACACAAGCAGGACTTTGGTTTCTCTTTCCTCTAAGTGCACAGACATGTAGGCATCAATATAGAACATTTTAATTGGATGGGAGATAGGGGGTCCTTATTAAAAGGAAACATGTATATTTACTTTATTTTACAGAATAAGCTAATGGTACAAATGGTGTAAATAATGCATAGTAGTAATCCCACATAGAAAATGAACCCCAACACCACACAAAGACTCAAACACTGTCTGTGCTGATGAATAAAGCGCTAACTGTGACAAAGATGGCAGACGATGGCAGCTGGGCGAACATTAAATGCACTAATATGACCCAGTGCAAATTAAATGTAGCTTTTGGTCCCATTTCACTCATTTAAAAGGAATGGATGGTCATTTCTGTAGACAGAACAGCTTTGTCTTTATTAAGTCTGTCCTTGTATAGTAAATATTGCACAATTTGTGCCACTGAACTGTATTACTCAAAAGTGCAGTAACACAAAAGTGAAAATGAGCAACATAATCTAAAAATGTTAAATTCTGTTCTTCTTTCGGGGAAAGTCTGAGACGTCTGTTGTTTTTTCACCAATTGATATTGATATTGCATTGGTAAAAAAAAGAAATAATCGGAAAACAACAAAAACACGTAAACGCAGGAGCTTCCTTTAGAATCCTTTCCTGCTACAGCCCATATAAGGCTAAAGTGTTCTTCTGCTCCCTAACCTGTGAGGTGTTGTGGCGTTTGAGCAGCAATAAAAGGCGACCTGCCAGAGCAGAAAGATGCCACATGCAGGTCAAAACCTCCCAAGCTGTGCACAGCCGACACTGGTTTCTTTTCTAGGTAAACACCTTCAAGCCTGCTGCCACTTCAAGCACAATTTAACCGACGCGGAACTTCAATATGATCAATACCTTCCCCGCTCCGATTTCTAATTAGCAGCCTTTCCGTGTCTGGCAGTGGTTGAAGGCAATTGCCATTTATGGCTGCCCCCGGCAAATGAACTTATTGTTTTTAATGCTTGACTGATCGTTTCATTCTATTTGAGATTGTACACTGGGTATCGTGTTAGCGTACATGAGGGAAGCAGGATCCCTGGCAGCTAAAAATAAAGGAGAACTTCAATAGCGTGCAGCCAAGGAAAACATCAGTGAGTTATAGCTGTAGTGAGTGACTGAGAGCTGCCTTTGTACGCTGAGTGTGAGCATAACACATCACTCTGGAGAGGCGCTAAACATTAGATGTACAAGGTGGCCTGGCCACGCCACCTGACGATCCTTCATCGCATTTCTGGGTGAATTTTGTTGGTCTCTGCGAGCGTATGTGCGTTACTCCCGATTGAAAGTCTGCTGAGCTTAGGTACTAAAGAGAAAACATCAAAGGTCTTGAAGGAGTGTTTCCTTGTGAAGTTTACAAGACAGATTTTTGGGCAAAAGAAAAGATCAAGTCCTGCGCGGCTCGCATACAAAAAGCAGCGTAAAAGACAATTTACTCAGACAGCCAGTTGCTTTATGTTTGTTTTTAGTTTTTTTTTTCCCCCCTTCTCTCATTTTGGCCAAAATCTCATTCTAATTATGCAAAAATATCCACATGGTAAATGGCCAGTTTGTTTTTCAGCTGTGCTGGGAAATACAAATTCTAAACTGGCTGAGAAATAAAGCAGCTGACATCACTTAGGGCTTTGAACCTCTCCTGAATTTGGCAGCGAGTGTTCTCCCTACCAGGTGCAATGCTTTTTAATAAACAGCTGCATACAGAATGCGGCACTTATGAGCCGAAAAAGAAGGTGGTAGGGAAAAAATAATAATATACAAACGGAAAAATGTGTTAATGTAGTTACACTAATGGACGGCTTATTAATTCGTCCTGCCTTCTTCACAGACTGTGTACTGCATTGGTTATTAAGACAAACAGATTTTTTCCCCCCTAAAGGAGGTTTGTAATTTATTCCCCTGTAATTATTCTATTCTTTAAATGCTCTCCGAAAAACAAGTAAGCCCACTGATGAATTAACAGCCAGCCTTGTTAGGGGGAGAAAGAACCCTGAGAGCTCCTGTGTGACTGCAGTGCTGTTTCACAGATAGAAATAAAAGTACATTGTCCACTCCAGTGACTAGTCAGATTGGTCTAAGTGAGGTCAGATCCCAAAAGTCTAAAATAGATGCTTTCCACATTACAGGCAGGATGAGCCTAAATCATGCTTTTATCTCAATCAGTCTGCACATAAAAATGTTTCGAGGTTTTTCAACCTCAACAGTTTCCCACTAGAAGCCAATGTTTGATGTTAAAAATAAGGAGTTTCACAAAAATGCTCGGTTACAAACCAAAATTACTTCATTATGAACAGCAGAGGTTGTTTTTGAGCCATTTGGATATAAATGATGCTGTTCAATCCATTAATATGCCGCGCAAATGTCGCTGTACACAGAAAACAAATGAACAAATATGTCTCTGGTCTGAACAACCTCTACCTTTGAAAGACTGAGACAGGTATACTTGTGAACTATTTTTCAAGGGAATTGCCTTGTAGATTGTTTTAGCTACTTGGATAGCTGCCGCAGTTCTCTTCTGATCCCTTCATCACTTCAAGACTCTTATCATGTGCAACAGGACTCCTTGTTTTGCCCTTCTTTTGAAGAAAAAGGCCACATAAATGCTGTATGTGCTCTACAGCCGGGCAATTTGAGCTCATTTGCAGATGCTTAAGTGTCTGACAAGCGATTTTAAAACAACAAATTGTAAACAAATCATTCCACTATAAAGAAAATCAACAGGTAGAGGAGCTATAACATGATTGCTGATGATTAATCTGATTTATGCTTTGCCCAAGAGTGGCCATGCCAACCTAATCAATCCAAGGGCAAACGATTCAAAAAGAGTAAATCCACAAATCCCAGCAAAAACTCTCATTTCATTACAGGATCAGCAAGTGATGCTAAGGATGTGTTATAAGAAAAAATTCATTGCATTTCTAAAGAAACAAACTTTGTCTGTCTTCTTGTTCGTGTGTTAGGCTAAATAAAAAGTAGAGTTTAAAGACAAACCAGAAGATATTCCAAATACTTGCACAAATTGGCTGCTTATCACTTTGGGCTGTGGGTAAAAACGTTTTCAATAATGTCGCAGAGAAAACAAGACTGAAGTTGTTCACTGCACTCCGATTTAACACTTGTTCAAATACCATAGCTCTTTAAAATGTCTGGGTTCGTATGTGTCTAACACGAAAACATGAATGTTTTATGTAGCTCCCCAACTCCACGGTAGAGGATGGAGGGCAGTTACAAAAACAGTCATCAGAAGAAAGACAAAGCAGCTCGGCGAGGTCCACAAACACGGGCGCTTTGCTGGGGCCCTTTAACAACTCAAAAGATCTCTTAGCAGTGACTAGCATCACCATAAAAGCTGAATTCACCACTGTGTGCCCTTTTCCAGCCATCACACAATCTCAAAAACAACGACCACAACGACAGAAATGGAGCGCTTCAATGTGTTTCATCATAAAATTTACAAACCACTCCAGAAGGTGATATTTCAAATGTGGAATAAGTCTCTGTGGTTTATGTTGTGTAATCCACTCCTATCTCAACAAATTGGAGTATAACTGGTTTTAGGCGTCCATGATAAGCAACAGGAAAGTCACTGTTGGTTTGAGTTGTAGTGGAGTCGTAGTTTTATGTAGTGGAGAGTTTAAGTTTTTCATTACCGTGAAAAACGTGATCGAAAATCAATATGTCAATAAAATAAAGATTTCTTTTTTTTTTTTATAGAAGCTTTGGACTAAAGGATCTACAAAAGCTAATTCAGCTGAGTATCCTTTAATGTTAACATGACCACCAGAACTGGTGTATTGCTTCAAACATTAATGCAGCATGACATGTTATTATAACATGATAAATGACTGTTCGATGCTAAAGTGATCCTGACCAACATAGTATTCTATGAATAAATGGATTCGTACGCACCCGTTTTCCTTCATATGGAGTGTAAGTGTATATGTCACAGTTCAAAGGGAAAAAGAAGGTTAGCCGGTCTCCGCCGAGATAGGTTGTTATCTGCGCGCATACAAATGTAGTGTTTTACCGTACAAATTCCTGACAGCTGATTTATCACACAGTGGGGAAAGCTGGAGCTGTACTTTTTATTTTCCACTTGGTGTCTGGCTTAGGCCAGCTGATTGAAAAGAGTATAAAATAATAGGGAAATCAATACAGTGGGCAGGGTTTTCATTGTAACCACCACTTATTCTGCACGAGCCATTATTTATGTTTTCTTTTTTTTTGTAATATCACATCTGTTCATTTTTTGTGGACTTACTGATGGGAACTTACCCCATGTCTCCTTTGTTATTGATAACTTTGAATCCGTGTAGTGTCTTGATGGTCTCATGAGTGGCAGGCAACAATTAGAATAACAGCAAAAAAGCACAATCTTTTTTTTTTAACACTAGTGGCAATTATGGAAATTGTGAGGAAAAGAAACTATATTTTTCAGATGATTTCAGATAAAGCTGCAAATGCAGACACCAGACAAGGCTTTTGCATTACAATAATAACTTGTTTTGAAGATAACAGTATGGATTATTTTTGTCTCTCTTGCTCTTCCAAAAAACAACAAATAACAACCCTAACAAACGGTAGTTTGACAGTTGCTTTTTGGAAATATAGGAACAATCCTACATAAACCCCTTGTCCAGTTTCCTACACATGCTAGCTAAGTTGAAGATAATACAACCATGTGTGTCCTTTGTGTCATTTGTGTATTCTATCTAGCTTCTATTCTTGTCCTTTTCATCCGTACCTATGATGGACTGGCACACTGTCAAGGGTTTACTCCCGTCTCTCACCCAATGAGAGCTGGGGATATGGTTCTGTGACTGTTCACTGGTGGGTCTTTTATAGGTGAACACTCTGTAAGAGAGAATGAATAACCAAAAAAGAACAACTCTAGAGGAGACCAACCCTGTAGGGGGTAAACAGATGATGATGAGTGATTTGTGGAAAATGTGACTATTTCCTGTCGATCATTTAGAGCCAAAACTTTTTCCGTTGCAGTTTGTTGTTTTAAATATCATCAAGTTCTTCTGCTTTCCCTTGTAAAAGGCAAAACAATAATAGTAATAATATGACGACTCGCTAATAGTTTGAATCTTTATGGAACTGAAAATAGTACAAATCATATTGGTTATTTGGATTGTGTCAAAATTAGAGCTAACATTTAGCTCAACAATCAGACGGAGGGGATACGTCATATCTCAAACTAAACATAGTAAAAAAATTGGGTTACATTAGGTTTAATGAAAGCATTGTTAGATAACAAAACAGGACTCTAGGGAAATATCTGTATGAAGAGGGCAGAAGACAGAATTGATGATAATTTCCTCTGATGACAGCAATAAAAACATACATAAAATTCAGAGTATTGGCAATCCCAGCACACTTTGACCCTCGTACAAATCTAAAATCTATGATATACGTACAAGAAAAAAAGATAAAAAACTTTATACGGTGAGTGGAAATAATCTAAATTTATAATTTTTTAACCAAAAAAAGAACAGGGACCATGAAGTTAGTCATTATGGCTTTTTCTAAAAGCTGATATTATTTATTATTTGTTATCTGTGTAAAACTTCCACTTCAATGTAGGGTTTAAAAGATTTGCATATCATTACCCGTCTGTTTTATGAGAAAAAAAGTTTAATAAATTCTGACTATTCAGTGCAGCATAGAAGGAATTAACTCCACAGATAGTTGCAAATAAAATCCACTGAATTATCTGAATTTTTAAACTGCGATGAGCTGATACTCCGTATCTTAAAACCTGACACTGATACTTTTACCCAATACACAATCAAGCACCACTCAGACTCAGGTGAAAAGATTTGGATGATAAAAGGAAGAGGAGAAGATTAAAGCTTTTGCTTGATTCTAGCATCCCAGTTTATTTAACTAATTCATCTAAGTTCTTCAACATTCAAAGTCCCTGAACTAAACAAGCAGTTTCTAATGAGAGGAGAGGATTAAAACTAAAATGGGGGTTTTAGTAATAGGTAAGGGGCCATTTACAAATGGGGATGCAGCAGCAGCATATTAGAAACACGATCTATGGCTGAAAGCAAACGTTTGCAGGCTCAGCTCTCAAAGGAAGCTTTGAGTTCCAGGAGAGAAAACTGTTGTTGAAATTAAATCGACAAGAAAAAGTTTGAGAGATATTTACAACTGCATTACAACCCAAACAAAAGGGTTAGTCCTGTTAATTTCCATTTCTATTCCAACCATTGGATTTATCTCAACATTTTCTCGGGGAGGTGAAACGTTCATTCACATCCACCTCATTTTTTCATCCCATCGCACATTTGTATTTCAGGCCCGGAGCAAAAGAACAAAGTGTTCATTGCTATTTGCCAACAGCGATGTTGGCATGGCAGAAACAAAGTAAAGGTTAGATGGAATCCCATTAAACTAATGTGATGGAAGGGGGGGAAAAAAGAACAAAAAAATTGCACTCGAAGTCGCAGCAGGAGAGACTGGTTGGTGATTGTCACGGGAACGTCAAACCTCGTTCTGTAATGGAGTGGAACCCGCGACGGCTACTGGTCGCGGGGATGAAATGTAAATATTTCCCCGTCTTGGCACGCGGCTCGAGAGTTTTTGATCCATTATTCATGACGCTTGCACTGACACTCGTGTAGAGTGTGCTTTCAAGGCTGATTTTGTGCATCCGAAATCTTCTGGTAGGATGTCACGACACCTAAAGAGGATCGGGAACCCGTCCGAAAGAGGTTGATATTGTGAAGTGGAGATCATTCATTTGTTTCCCGATGTGTTGAATCAACTTCTTGACACAAACGCCTGGCCAAATGATAGATAAATGCAGCTGGAATTCTCAACAACAGGGTATAACAAACCGTACACACTAACCCTACAGTCAGACACACTCACCTTGGATTGTCTTCATAAAAAACCCAAAGAGGGCTTTTTTTTTTTTTCCTTTTCCAAGCTTCAGGCATTTAATCTCCAAACCACCTACCATAGCTGTCATTCCTCTACTCTAATTTGCTTTCAGTACGCATCTACTCTCAGTCAGGGCTCTGACTTTGTGTTTCTTCTTTTTTTTTCCCCCCATGCCCGATTTCCTAGGGCTGTTTGTTTCTCCTGTAAGAACGCATCCGAAAGACAGCTCGTGCCC
>CAJRST010037777.1:14688232-14715872 GCA_907169785.1 Menidia menidia | reverse complement strand
CTGTTTGTTTCTCCTGTAAGAACGCATCCGAAAGACAGCTCGTGCCCCGTGATCTTTTTTTCTAGATTTCTGGACAAAGGTTTCCTCCTAAACCAGCGCACGGGGGCTGCCGCTACGCCCGTAGAACACGACCACGTTCTTGGCGATGTCATGAATGGTTTGCTTCACTACCACACAACAAAGCCGCAGAACAAATATCCAGGCCGTATATTACATTTTGGTTTATAGTTGTTCATTTGTTCATTGTTTTTTTTTTGTTTTGTTTTTTTGCTTGCCTTGCAGAAGGACTGAGATTTGATCACCCGCCAGATTTCGTGTCTGGCACGAAAAACAAAAGATTGCCGCCAAGTGCAGTCGGAATAGCCAAGTTGCTGACAGCATGCTGGCGGAGATTCCTCGTTTGTTGCAGCTTCAAATGCCCATCGGTTCACTTCTGTTCTGCGTACAAGGTCTGAGATGCGCCTCCTTACTCCACTGTGATCCTCTGCGAGTTTTAATACTATGCTGGCTGCCTACGGCCAAGGATATACTTGATTTTAATTACACTTTCATGTCGCTATTATTAATTCCTCGCGTATCCTGTGTATTTTAGAATGTCAGAAATTCACTTAATAAGCAAGACAAGTAAGCAAAAGCCATTTTTTTCTTTACTTAAAAATGTGTTTAAACATGAATTAACTTCACGAAAGCAAGAAAGCAAGAGTGTTTTTTTTCTTTTCTTACAAATGTGTTTAAGCATGAATGAACTTCACATATTTTACTAAACTTAAATGCAAAAGTTCTGATACAAACTAGCCATTATTAGCAGTAATGACAGCAAGTATCCTTTTATGCTTTTTTCCAACGCTGTCTACAGCATCATTAACGATGAGTGCCGGATTAAGTAGGTTGTTTTTTGGTGATTATTTATGCACTTTGTGCACTACTGTGTATCAGAAAGCAAAATCCACGGTTTATTTATGTCTAAAGTAGCTAAATAGCCTCAGTTTTAGTGCTGCCTGGATCCACCCGGTGTAGGCACAAAGAAAGCTCTCTGCTGACCTCTCAGGCCACCATGACACCAAAGAAGAGGAGACATTATGCATTAATAAAGATGGAGGGATAAATAAGGCAACTCGGTAGAAAAGTTCTGATTGAATAATGAAGTTCTTAATAAACCCTTCCAACTCCAACTGTTTTTAATTTATACTTTTAGGGGTTAAAGATAAGGTTAAGGTTGTGTCTTCACTTCACCTGACTCATTTGAATATTTCTTTGCATCCTTCCATACTTGAAGGCCGTGGTGGCACAGGCCGATAACAACCTTAGTGCACAGGCATTTTCAACTATTTCAGTAAACCAAAAAAAGGAGGATTCTTATGTAAATGCAATACTAAGTCAAACTTGGTTTTGAATATCGACAACATGTTAACATTTGAAGTATTTCCTCTACTTGTTCTTGTAATGGCAAAACCGTTCAATGACAAAGTTCAACATCTCTGCTGACTGGCTCATAACATATTTCATAAAGACATTTACGGTATTGGAAGGAATTTCCATGGGTAGAGTGAAACACCTTAACGATCTTCTTGAAATACTCTACTAACTCTATCTCTGGGAGACTTTTTCTGTTTTCCACCCTCCCTCTTTGCTTCTTTTTTTGCCATTTGGATCATCTAAGCTACACAAGCTCCAACCAACCACACAGAAGCATTGTCACTTGTTGAAAACAACAGTGATTCTGTTCCTGCCTCGTGTCCTGGGAATCGAACAGTCAGAACCTCAATTAACTTTGACAGGGCAGCTGACCGCGACCTCCGTGTCTGCTGTTATTATAACAAGTGCTGTAGCACCACAGGCAGAAACGGTCCTGAGGTATGTTCACCGCTGCGCAGTGTGTGTACGACGGCCTGAGTTCATTACCACATTACCTGTGGCGTGATAAGTATGCTCAATGTCCTCCAATAATGATAAGAAAATATGTTGGGCCCTCTTCTGAGTAAAATTGCAATTATATTTAATCACATTCATAATTGAATTAATCTCTTTTTCTTCAAGATCCTCCCTCTCCCTCCGAGGCCTTAGGCGTTGAAGAAACCGGCCATGTGCTATTTTTAGTGATACATAAAATGGGTATAACTATATAATATGAACAAATAAAAAATAATGTCGTAGCATAGTCATTTGTTGGAGCCTATCCCAATTGACATTGGGCAAGAGGCAACATTCACCCCTGGACAGGTCTCCAGTGAGCAAATTTTCCTTTTTTCTGTAATTAATCAACACACCTTTAACACACCTCCCTTTTATCTACGGTTCAATACTTGAGTTATTTTTGTTAAAATCATAAAACAGCGTCTTGTTAAAATCGAGAACAGCGACACACAACATTAAAACGGAAGTTCAGGTTTGTAAAATAATACAGCGCCATGAAAAAAAGCGATGAAAGTCTTGTCCCCCGGCATCATTCACACGCATCAACGCAGCAGTCGTAGAGTTGTGAGGAAGACACGGGCGAGATGCCAGAAGGAGAAATATATATTCAATCAGAGCAGCATTTTAAATGTTCATCTCTCTCAGAAGATCGGCCATCAAACGTTATTACATCTCTTGTTTTGTCTCTATGGAACACTGCAGGAGTCCGCAAATGCTCTTTAGCACGGGGGAAAACTAAAACTGCTGTGCTCGCGCTGAACAGCTGCGTGACCATATCAGCTATTTCATCCAAACCGCATTGATCAACCTGTTGGTCTGTCTCAGGTCACGACAAACCAAACCGATCCAAGGGCAAGCTGGCAGTTAAGAAGCCTGATGAAAAAGATTTTTTTTTTCTTCTAAATTGTTATAGGGGAACATGAATAAATAAATGTGCTTTCCGGGCTCTGAAAGCTTTATCAACTTTATAGGGCAATAATACTCTGGCTCTGATGCGTTAACAGGTTTTCCAACAGTTCCCAAGCGGTGAAAGGATTTTATTAAACGCATAAATCAGTTTATTAAATTGGAACACATAGATTGGGTCTTGCCAAGGCAGATGACGGATGTCTTTTCTCACACCTGCTGTAGTGCGCTTGGTGCTTACTCTTTAAATAATTCATGCAAAGGGCACTGCTATCTCAGTTCTGACCATTGATTAGAACTCTAAAATATTGTGTTTGTTTAAGAGGCTGAATGAATAATCTTGGGATTTTTTTTTTCTAAACAGCGGGGCTGACTGGGTAGAATAATTAGGAGGATAGTCGCAAATGTCAAGATAGCAAGATCACTTTTGGGTCAATTCATGGGATTCCTTCTATCGCTAAAATCAATGATTGAGGGTCGCTTACCGAGTCAAATCTCCTTCTTTTTTTACAACTCTGCTTATCAGCCATGAAACGTCGGCAGATGCTGACATTTCAAACAGCACAAATCTTCAACATTGTGAATATGGCTTTTGAATACCAGCCGAACACCTGACATTCGATCACGCTTGGCACTTTCTAAGCACACGTTCGACAGGAGTCCTTGTCCCAGAGTTAAGAGTTTGTAGAAAGGAAAGCCGTGTTCGGAAGGATTTGGTTTAAAAGTTTTGTATGAGCCGGTTGTCACTTTTTCAACATAGTTTCCATCCCCAAAGCCTTGAGTCGCTGTAATTGGCTTTTGTACGAGCAGAAGAGAGAAAACGATCGTAAAGCAAAGATACTCCATTCGGATTTAGCACTTAGTCTGTGCTAATAAAAATGGTTTCAACAAAATGGAAAATTTACCAATAAGTTAGAACACGCAGGGAAAAACTCTGTTTGGAATTAAAAGACACCATGGTGCCAATTAAGAGTCTTTCAGCAGCTGGGTGACTGGTGTAAAACCAGAGAATCCTGTATCAGTGAGTGTGTGTGTGTGTGTGTTTGTGAGTCTGAGTGCCGAAACCCCGGCAACATTTGCTCCACACTGTTTTTGTTTGTTCAATTCGAATTTGTTGTTTTTCCCCACTTCCACGTGTGATACAATGGCCCCACATTTCCTTATTAATATGGTAATTAACGCATAAATCTGCAGTCTGCGGGAATGTCATTTTCCAAAAGTCAGCATGTATTCACGGTGCCAATTTGTGTTTGCTTTTCATTTCTGAAAGCCACAGAGCAAGTCATTATGGTGTGACTCAGGGGGCGGGAAACAGAAGTTATCAAGATATGAAAATGACAAAAAGTTAGGTGCTATGTGGTACTGAATCTTGTATATTCGGATATTGTCTTGGATTTTATACAGAACGCAGAGAAAAATGATGACCTCTGAGTATTTAGCGCTGCTCATTATCGGAATGTGCTTTCCCTTATAGCTTCAAAATACCAAATCATTGTATTTCAATCTTGCAGGATTATTAAATTCTTCAAGTCGCATTTGTGCTAGGTACCCGGCCCTGGGTATTTATCCAGCTTCTCTTGCAGCTTTCCGTCCCCATTACATTTTTCGCCATGAACACTGTCGGTGGAGTCGCTGTAAAAATAATTTAGCTTGTACAAAGCACGAGCACCGCACAGCTTAAGAGAAAAGTTAGCCACGGGGAGGGGGAAAAGTGAGGAGGTATCAGAAAAATCTGACCTCTCCTACAGAGAGGGCATAGCAAAGTCTACTCCAGGGATTCACAATTCTCACACACCATCATAGTTGCTAGTTTTCTGATGGAAAAGTAGAAATTCTGTTTGTTTTATAGGATCTTTTTTGGTTGTTTTATTTGCACAATTATGTACTGCATCTACATGGTGTGCACGGCTTCTGGTATTAATCCAAGGCAAGTACTCTGCTCAGAAGGGTGTGTTTTGCTCATGTTGCATAAAGTGTGGCATTGAAAAGGACCCCTCAGGGGACAAGATGCTGATTTTTAAGGGGTGCGGTTTGAAAATCTGTCGGTCGCTTTGAGACTTCATCACGTGCTGCAGCTTTAATTCAGCGTCGGCAAAAATGTCTGTGGTTTAAAAGCTTTTCTTTTTTTTTTATTGCCGTCCACTATCATTTTCACAGGAATAAGGTGTATTTCTCTAATAATACCTTAATAAAATCTACAACAATATAACACACAAGTTGTATAAGCCTATTGATGTGCTTTTGAAATTGAAAATCGTTTGTTGGGCTCTTTTACCCAGAATAAGCTCCCCCACAGCCATCTCACAGGCACGCCTTCTGTCCTGCCCTAATTTGTCTCAGGTTGTACAGGTCAGGCATACAACCTGAAGAATTAGAAGAGAAGGCTGAACACAGCCCGTTTGAAAAGGTCGCCAGAGGCAACCCTTCCTCTCTTGAGAAAAAACTAGACAAACAACAACAACATGTTTTAGGTGACAGCTGAAGCTGAAAAAAACTGTGAACGACTTAATGGGGCTTTTCCACTCGTACCTACTCAGCTCGGCTCGGCTCCACTCAGTTTATTTGCACTCATATTATGGGCCGGTGCATTCAAACATTTACGATTTAGGCACCTAATGGGCCGCAGGGTCGACTGTGTCACATGATTTGATAAGTCATGAAAGCGATTCCTTCCTGTCCATCCTGCTTTTTTTTTTTCTTAAAAAGTACCAACAACAAACGCTTGAATGAACAATTTCTGTGATCATCAACGTTGTGATTGCCTAAAAGGTGAACCGAGGATCCGCCAGTACGCCGTCGCCACGACGTCCGTCCCTGTTTTCCCGTCCTTGAGCCGAGCACAAACGACATAAGGAGGACCTCGTTTGTACTGGACAACCCGCCTGAATCGAGTCAGGCGAGAAGAGTATGGCCGAGCGGGGCTGAGTCGGTGCCGATAGAAAAAAGAGAGATGAGAGCTAAGTGGAACTGCTTAGTTGTTCTCCACAACATCATGCTGAAAGAACACCAAACAAAGCTTGCTGACACAAACAACTCGCGGCGGTGGAGGAATAATGATTCGGCGGCGCCCGGCTGACTGTAAGGAGTCAAATGAGAGTCAATCCATTTGAAAAGCCTGCGTTTGACTTCGGATTGGGCCGTGCAACAGGTCAATCTCTCGGAGAGCGGCAAATCTACACCCGGATGACTCGAACGGGAAAGAATCAATGGACCGGTCAAAGTCCACATCTTAACCCTGCTGAAATGCTGAGTCGGGACTTTAGGAGAGCTGCAGGTAAGTCAACGTGAATGAAATCCTAAACCCTTCTAACAGCTGAGAGCTAATTCAGTAGTACACTAAAAGTGCAAAGTGCTCCACTTTACTTTCATTAAGACACTTCAAGGGATTTTTTCTACTTTTTTTTTACTTAATAGGTGTTTTAGAAGAGTCTGGACAGCAGGCAAGCCAGTTCAACACCCAGGCTAGAAGCTGGGGCCTTTGGGGCATTCCTCGGGCAAGAGGACCGATTCCTTCCTCTCATAAATTGTTATTAACCTTACTCCACACCAAGGACCAAGTTGATTTCTGCTCGCTTTTTTAAGGAGTGGGGCTTGATTCACCTAGGTGTTACTGTTTTTGAATAATGTAAATATTTAGAAACAAACATTTTGCGACCTGTGGATGATTTGGACTTGAAGCATCTTGTCGACTTGTCCGCATTAATCTGTTAAAAAGCTGAAACCGCAGAGATGTTCAAGAAAACGTGTAGGTGTACAGCTTGGCCTTAAATAAAACGCGACCATTAAGCCGCTGCACTCCGTGCATTAAGTTTTCCACGAACAACAACAAATAAAACCTCCCCCTTTGCATGTATGGGAGCCGTCTCTGTTCCCTTGCCGGAATCCCCGGTGTGTGGGTAAGTAGATCTCCACCGCATTGTTTGACGGCTAAAAAAGAAGCAGTGTTCGACCTCTCCACCTCCTCCACTCTGCGGCTCGTACAGCTCTGACAGATGTGCAGCCATGACAGCCTAAAGTGGAGATGTGAAGCTCGGCGGCAGCAGCCTTTTAACTTTATTAAACTGTCACACCAACATTCCTCATACGACCGGCAGACATCAAGAGGTTTATCGTGGACGTCGGGAATGGGGGAGGCCGGACCGAGCACTAAAACTCTCCCCACAAGCCACTCTGGGTAGTCCTGTGATCAGACTTCTGGGGCTTGTTAAACGTTATGGCTGATATTTAACTCCAGAGACATTAAACAGTCCCTCAGATGAATGATATCTCAAACTAATTTGTCTTCTGTCTTTCTCTCTTGTCTTATTTTGCACAATTTTCTTAATGAAACTTTATCACGAACGCCCTCCTGATTTAAATGGATGACTAATATGAGCAACATGCAATTTAGGACAGGAGCGTTTCCCTGAAATCAAGCTGTGTTTTAAATCTGATTTACTCTTTTCTATGTTGTTTTTTTAATTTAAAAAAATTGAACAATGCTTGTAAGTCACAATTTGTGGATTATATTGATGAGTTTGGACTATAACATATATCTATATATAAAATGTCGATTGGCTTTGCAAAGTGTTTTTTTATTTTATTTTACTTAACAGTTTCAATACTTGTCTGTAGAGGCTTTGATGGGCTCTTTGTGTCTTTGTGCTGTTGTCGACAAGTTGGATTCCAAAAGATTAGCCAAAATTGTTCACGTAAAATACAGAGGCAGTTTGACAAATTTGAGTTCTCTAAGTTTAAGAAGAAAAACTGTGCCTACAATCGTTTTCTTCCAAAAAGGTTTTTTTTATTCTCGTTTGTTTATTTGGGTCCCCACTGGCATTTCTTCAACAGCAGCTATTATTCATTGGGGCCAGATAGCATCTGTAATGACCACACGACTTCAAACAGTCTTTAAGAAGAATATATATATATTTCTTTTCCCCAAATTGTAGAAACAGCTTCATTGTGTAACATGAACTGGTAGCTTCAAGAATTGGTAGTTTAGCAATTTTGTGTGATATTGGGTGTTCGTGTGTTTAACATTTTGAATGTGTAGGCCTTCCAGTGGTGGGCCGTCAGGGCCTTCAAGGCCTTCTCTGCAGGCCTAAGACAATATCTGAATCACAGACTGATGTTAATTATATTTTGTCCATGGAAGCTTATTAAATATATCTAAATAGTCTGTCAGCTTCCTTTCATTGCTTTCCCCCTGGTTGCGCTGCTTCCAGACATGCATTTTCATATAAAAGCATGTAACCAATCACATTTCAGACATCCTTTGTTGCTAGGCAGGGTCAAAGTCAAAGATGTCTGCCAGGAGGCCTTCACAATCCGTTCTGCAGGCCCCCCCCCCCACAGAAAATACATGTCAAGTACACTGTTGCTTCAACCAATCAGATTTTAAGTTGGTCATGCCAGGGCCTGCTCTATGGCCTCACGTAACGTCACCGTACCCACACTCGCTGATTGGATAGTCAGATATCCAATCAGGGCAAAGCTAGCAAACAAACCGAAATATTGTTGTGTTGGTGTAATAGCTATTTTAAGATTTGGTGGCGGATTTACTGTCAAGACCATTTTCAAAACGGTCTTTTCAAGAAAAGTAAGTGAGTAAAATGTTGTTATTTTCCTTAATAGTATCGCGAGTTTATGCGGATATTATTTATGTCTTTTCATTCATTTTTTTAATTTGGGGGGAGGGGGGGGTCGCAGCTGCAGCTGCAGCAGTAGAAGACTTGTGCACCCCTGATCTTTAGACTGTATTTTATGCTGGTCCCGATCCGATATTTGGATCGTATCGGCCGGCACGAGAAAACTGCCGATCCAAACTCCAGATCCATTTAAAAAAGAAAAGTCTGATCCCACCCGAGCATTAGCATTACCATCTCCTAACCCACAGGTCTGTGTAAACTTTAGTTGTTATAAGAGTAAATCCCTGTTCAACATGAGTCTGACAACTAAGTAAGTAGAAAAATTATTCTCAACTTTAATACAAAAAGCTGGATCGGGACATCCCTACTGTATTTCTACATAATAAGATGATTTCTATAACCATAAAATAGTTATTGAGGGGTGAATTGATTCAGACGGAGCCCTACTGAAGGCCTAGGTGTGAAATGCACGGACCGCCACTGAGGCGTACGTGTTGGTGTGCTTAATTTACTGTCCTAATTTTCGTCCTATACCTTGAACATGTCTTTGTTTGAACAGCATCCCTGAAAAAGCTACAGTTATTATACAAGATATTTTCAGCAGCGCAGAAAGATTAGTTAAACCTACATTATAAAGCATTGCTTTTGCTATCGAGATAAAAGTCTGTCCAGAAAAAGAGCACTCTTGTCGTTTTCTTTTGTGTCTGACCCCCGCAGCTGTTGTTGTCTACTTTTTTCCAACTTTTCATATGATAGTTTCAGATTGGTTTTACTAGTCACTTGGACTGGAAAAAGGGCCTAGATTTCATATAAAGTTAAAAAATTCAATGCCGGGCCAATAATATATCTTTAAGAAAAAAAATTAAAAAATCATGGAAAGCAGAATAACTTCTTTTTTTTCTTTTTAAAGAAAGCCACATTAGTTTAGATAAGATTGAATTTTTTTATCATCGCACATGTCAAACATGAAACATAAATTGACACCCGGGCCTGTAGGCCGTAAATTGTTTCATGTTTGACAGAGCAGTCCTGTTTCAGTTTCAGTGGGTCATTTAATTAAAATCCTCTGGCTTGCTGACACTGACAGGGGCAAATGTGAATTCGTGGAAAAAGGAAAGATGGGGAGGGGGGGGGGCATACTGCGAAGACACCGATCTGAGACAGAGGACTGTTAGTGCCCACCATATGGATTCTTCATTATGTAAGCCAACATCAAATCACAGTTCAAGAGTCCTCCACCTACACCAGCTGCCAATGGCGTCCGCCTCACTCCACTGGGTTTCCCTGTTTTTCCTGAACCGACTGAGGGGGGGAAAGCAGAGCCCTCATTTGTTCCCCGGAGGATTTAACTGTCAAGCCTCTACAGACTTGTTAGGGCGTTCACTTCCACATCTCCTGTCACATCAAGTTCTCTGTCCAAATTAAGACCACCGGCCATGTCAGCCATGTCCAAGTGTGTTTCTGATGTGTAGTGTCGATGCTTTCTTTGGATCTGTCGAGCGGTGACATCATCTCCTGTCTGATGTATGAACTGGCCTCTTAGAGAAGCGGTGACATACTTCAAACGGGGGGAGGAATGTTAGATAGTCCGGAAATTAGGTCAGCGTTTCTGAAATCAATTATTTGGAATGGTTTCTTCTCAATTACAGGATTTAGGCAGGTGTTTAGATGAAAAACCTCAGATGTGAGCGGAAAGGTGTGGAAAAACCCGAGGTAAAAGTTTTCTGAAGGTCTTCCAAAGTTTTTCTGAGGACAGAGGGTGCTTTTCCACTTATTTTTAGCCCAGTCCTTGTTCCTGACCATTTTGAGAGTGTGCAATTGTGGAAGAGCAAGAAAAAGCACCACACTCAAGGGATAATCAAGTATTGTGTGTATTGTTTATCAAATTGAGGGAAAAAAGAAGGAAGAATTGAACTGAAGTATTTTTGTACTTTCTTGCAGCCTCTGACAAAGACTCGTTATTTGTTCCAATTTCTTTGGCCACTGTTGTGAAAACAATTGTCAATTTTGGCCCCGAAAAAGGTTGATTACCAGATAGCTTTTAACTGAAAAACTTGCAATATCTCAAAATGTTGCGCTGTTTGCCCTTTGATAACATCAGGGAAACTGACGAGGACAAAAGAAGAAGTAGCAGGCCTTTAAAAGGTTTATGGCTGTGATACTGAAAATCCAGCGACAGGACCTGAGGGATGCCTCTGGTCCTTGAGGAACCATTGTTAAGGATGGGGGGAAGGGAAGCAGGAAGAAAAGGAAGAGTATGACACAGAACGCGCAACAATGGCTAAAAATCATTATTAGCAGGTCTTATAGAGAGATTGCTCCTCCCCAGAGTCCAGACCTCAGTTTTACTGAAGCAGTTTGGAGTCAAAATTACAAAAAACAGAACAAACGGCAGCCAGCATAGACACAAGAGGTTAAGCATTTCCTTTAGAAGCTCTAATATAGAGCTAATGACAAGACAAATCGTCTAAGCGGGCTAAGCTGTGAAGTCATATTAAATACTGACTTTGTGAAAGCACATTTTCAGTCTCACGGCAACACAAAGCCACAAGGCATCTCCTTTCTTTTGCTCAGAGCTATATGACTAAAAATTTCAATTACAGCACTTCCCACCTGTTTGTATCTCTATTTCTAACGCCTCTTTTTGTTTTATTCAGTCCTCTTCCAGAGGGGGCCGCTGCACAACTCGTACAAAAGCCTCTTTAAGAGCTGCTCCCAGCTCCCAGCAGCGTTTCCTCTCACAAAGGAGGGCCCATGACGTGATCGTGGCAGAAGGACACATCACACTCTCTGTTTGGATTCCCTCTATCGCCTCACGCTGATCTGCGCTTGCACGCCAGCTTGTGTCTTGCTGTTGTGCGGAATTAAACAGGCTGCTTGACCATTTACGAATAATGACAGCATGCTCCAGAGCTGCCGAGGGACCGAGCCCCACGTCCAAATATTTATCTTAGCATTGAGAAAATGGGGTCTGCTCAGCAGCTATTATTATATTATCTGCATGCCACGAGATACGGTCCCGGCAGGCGAGCTGGACCTCAGGATTGTACTTCATGGCACAAACCCGCCATATGGCTTTCGCTGCATGAGGTGAAACAACACAGGCCAGCAACAATGGGTCAAAGTCAACACGGTGTACAAAGGAGGCTTGAGGGACTCACGGTCCACCCTCAAATAAACCGGCAGAGCAAACGCACGCTTAAAACATACAGATATGGGTATTTTTTGTCTGTTTATTTGTTTGTGTTCTTTGCAAAAGAACCAGTTGGGTTTTACCTGAATTTGAGGATCCAGGGAGGAAGAATGAGGGCGTAGAGAGCAGGTCAGGAATCGGTCGGCGTCCACCCCAAAAAACAAGGAAACAGAAGCAAACAAATTAGAGAAGGGCGTCACAAACTCCTTGATGTTGGCAAACTCACTTTTGTTGGTTTAAAACATTTTTTTTCATCAAATTAGTGTGCGCTCCATCTCACAATGTCAGCATGTATCACAGCGCAGGATGTCGAATGTTTTAGGCAACAGTATATGGTGATATATAGATCACACAAAAAGTATGTTTAAGTTTAATATAAAAGCATAAAACTGAAAAAAAAAAAGAAAACGCTACCCAATCATGTCGATAAATCATTGTACAATGGATTGAATGGTTTTAAAAATATCAGAATATCTCCTAGAGGCCAAAGAACTAAACGTGAAAAAATAAAAATAAAATTTAGTTCGCAATAAGGACACAACAGGAAAACATTGATATAAAGTCTTGTTTGTATTCCAGATTTGAATACGTTTTTCGAGCTGCTCTCATGGTTGCACTTTTGCCACGAGGCTCCTTCTTTCAAGGCTCTTCGGCATTCATCCCTCCCCCTCACGCCTCAGATGGAACAGAGTTGTGCGGAGGAAATGGCATCTTTCCGCTGACCCCCACTCGCTCCAAAGAACAGTCTTTACCCATTCTTAGTGAGTTGAGATTATCTGTTACATTGAGGAAAGGTTTCTCTTGAATAGATCCCAGCATGATGACGAAACATACAGCGCAATGGAAACCTTGAGTGCAACTGGTCAAGGTTTCAGAGCCTCACAGAGTCCAGTTTCCACTAAAAAAGGTTAATCAGTCAAATACAGTGGAACCTCTACATACGAATTTGATTTGCTCCGGGACTTACGTCTTCTATTAAAATATTTGTATGTTGGTTCAGATATTCCCATTAGAATACACTGTAATTCGTATAATTCGTTCCACAGCCCAAAAACCATCAACAACTCATTAACAAATACTGTAGATAAATACACATAGCAATAAGACAAATGCATTAGATAAGAGAAATATAAAAAGGAATACATTATGAAGAAATAATCAATAAAAAGGGTTTTTTTATAGGCAGTTTACCTCAGAGACTGGCAAACGGAGGTGTAGGCTTGACGACGGAGGAGATGGTCGGTGCGGAGGTAGAGGCGGTGACTGAGATACAGTACATACCGTAACTTACTCTAACTTTCTCTTAATGAACTTTAAACTAACTTAGCTTATTTATTTCTATATATTTTTTATATATATATATTTTTTTATATGACTTCGACGTTATATGTCGAGTCGAATATATGATCTAATTTCACTTTGTTTGTTGGAAAATGTGTATTTTTAGGTAATCGTAAGTAGAGGTTCTACTGTATATTCATTGGATGACTATAAACAATATTAAAAGGAATATATTTTGTCATTTTGAATATGGTAACAAAAACATTTTGTTATATCTTTTTACATTATTTCTAACATTATTGCGACAAAAATTGCAGCTGATGACATTCTTGATATTCAAATACTGAGTACTTTACAAATTCATTAGACCACTGGTGTCCTAAATTTACAGAGCTGGGAGCCACGATAACACCTTTATTTCCAGACTATAAGTGTCCACATTCTTTTAACCACTAGGGCTTAAACAGTGGTGTAAATAATACTGATCTTTCCGGGCTAACAGGTTTCATTCAGCCTGGTCACATAAGACACATAATCAAAATAACAGAACAGCTCGAACATTTACCGTATATATGTGTTTCGGTTACCTATACATATTTAATGAAGATGAAAAGGTTCTTTTAATCTAGTTGTTTTAAACTGCTATTAGTAACAGCTGTTGACCAACAGCTGGAACAACTGTTTTAATCTAGTTGTTTCAGTTTGTTATTTACCAAATAAATGACAGAACCATTATTAGTTTTAAACAGGAATATGAAATATTTTAAAGGGAGCTAACCACATTTTCCAGAAACAAAACACTCCCCTTCATTCTGCTCTGTAGCTTTAACACACGCTTGATTTACAACACAAACCATTTATTTCCAAGCTGTCCGCCGTTCAGTCAGTTTCCTGCCAATCTGGTTTTTGTCTGTGCCTCATTCCTCTCTCTGCAGCAATATAGATACTGTACCTGGAGGAACTGAGCCTGCCATTTCGTACAATAGCTGACTAATGGGACGTCTCCAGCGTGGCCCTGTGCCTGTTGTGTGGGGGACGCCGCAGTAAACAAAAAACACCCTTGGCTCATGAAGTCTTAATGGAGGAGATGGAGCGCCGTGCCGGCGATGGAGCGTCAGTACAAAATTCTCTGCAGTAATTCTTCATCTCTGCATTGTGCTAGCAGCCTAGCTGTTTGCCTTTTTTAGGCCGGTCAAGGTATTTACAATAATAAATAAAAAGAGTGGAAACTCCATGACGTCATATTGTTAATAGGATTTATTTACTGTACATGTCAGGCATGCCAAGAGAATCTTTATCCGCCTGACTTTGGAACACCTTAATCATCACATATAGTTAAACAGGCTTTATAAAGACAATTCGATCTACTTAAACTCCACCGTAACATAGTCTAATATCTTAAATTCTCTACATTGAAATGCACATCTACAACTAAATGTTAAGCCTTCTATTTGTCAAAATGTCAGTGTGGTTTAACATGGTGAGATTAAATCACAACCTCCCTTTTTGGTTCCAGACTTCAGAGAGCCCAAAAGACCTTTAAAAGGGGGTTGGGATACTTTAAAGGAATAAAAAAGAGGACATTCTTTTCCATTTTTCCCAAGACCTGGGGGAAATCTTTTTGGGGATTTCAACATCTACATAAATCCTTAGATCCTTTTTGTTATTCACATTAGAGCTGAGTGCTATTAGCATTGTACGCTGTTCTTGTTTTCAACTTTTAATCAGCACTCGTTTAGGCTTTAGTTGTCTAACTATTTGCATTAATTGCTGGATCTTCACTCTTGTTAATTAATAAGTTATTTACATTGAAACAACAGGTATGTATTTTACTTCCCTTGGATCCACCCAAGATGCCTCCATCAGCACAAATGTTAACACGTAAAAGCAAAAAAAGGGCCTTTTCTTTAACAAGCCAGTGCTATAATCAATATCTCAGAAATTGCATTCCTTTGTCATGCTTGTCATAAACTATTGCAAAATCAATTTTTTTTAAGTAAAAAAAAAAGTCAAATAAGAGAGTTTGGAGCATTACTGCCATCCTGTGGTGGCAGCGATGAAACGCTATGATCCGCAGGTGAATGGTTACGAAAACGGTCTGATGTTTTATCCTTTAATGACTTTTACAATTATTTTAAAAACATTGTTTCTTTCTTAGAGTAGACATTGGTACTTCACACCTCATCCCTCTCATTGGGACTGATTTTATAATAGGAATGGTTTTATCTTCAATTTGGACCCAAATGTTATGGTCCATACTCGTTTTCATGAAGTCCTGTTTCAAATTGCCAAGATTAAATCTGATGATGTTGCTGTGATGCATCAAGTTGAGGTGGAATGCTACAGAAGAAACCACAACACTAAATCCCATTCCGAGTTCAGAAGCTCTGCAGATGTACACAAAAACTAGTTGGAGTGCGACACACTGTCACCACTAAATCCCGACAATATACACAAGCATGCCGTGGACATGTCTGGAGAGAGATTTGCCAGTTTGCCGGTGATGTTTGTGTAATTTCCTCTTCTCTCGAGTTTTGATCTGATTTCCTGTCAAAATCCCTCAAACCTGAGCAGGTTTGCTCTCAGTGGGGGGCTGACTTAATAGTAGTCAGATGAGAGGGGAAACGAGGAATGATTGAGTCTCAGAGTAATATCGGGGCTGTCACACTGTCAGCTATTCCACGTCTCTTCCCCTGATATTAAAGCTATCGAGCACCGCTGATCTGAGTCCAGCTGATTGTGAGCGAAAGTGTGCATTCTCCATGTGTTAATATGGTCCATTTTTCACACTGTCAAATCTTAAAGGTGAGAGAAAAACCACAGCGGGAGACCTCTCAGCTGTGAAGGATATTCCATTGGGAGTTTTTTTTTCTTCAACGTTCACATTATTCATTCACTCACATGGCATTTTCCATAAAAACTTCCAAATACACCAAAACAGCATGTGAAGAACAACATTTGTATGTAATGTCACGATCATTGTTCCCACAAATACATCTAGAAATTTGACGAACGGTTCTCAAATAACCTTAAATGACAGCGTTTAACTTTCAAGCCCAGCTCATTGGTTTTGATTTAATCACAGGACACCAAGGACAGAATTCTCATGGATAACCGATACATTGGAAATTATATCAGTCTGATTCAGCTTCAGCAAGTTTACCGATGCTTGAAAATGTCTGTTGTCAATTGATAGGCTTTAAACGTACAACGACCTGGGCAAACAAAAGGAAAACCCACTCTGTCCGATGCAAAGGAAGTGGACTCGTACACATATTCATAACAGTGCTCTGATACCACTGGACCCGATGGCAGCGTGATAGGAGATATGTTTTCATTTTAACAGCTAGTAATTGCTTTGGAACCAACACCCAGTGTATTTCAAAGAAGTAAAATGGTATTTAATGTTACTTATATGGGTACTTGGTATTGGCATGTGTCTAAATCTAAGTAGATTTAGCCCTACTTTGCATTCCGAACTTATCCATTCAGAGGTTATGATTCAATATCTAGAATGAGAGGCATTAGCAATTCCTCATCATTTATTACAGATAAAGTCATTTGATATTTGATTTTCGTGGGAACCCCTATCAGAGATTGTCCGGGTGCCTTTGGTCTGACTCAGCCAACTTGGAACCCTGGCCAAGTAGGTGTTAAAATTTTAACCGTTATGAGGCAGAGAACAGAGGAGCCACACAGCAAAGGTGCTAGTAGAAAACCCCCATTTGATGACTTTCTCCATGATGTTTAACATGCAAATGAGGTTAAAAAAATTAGAGATGAATCATTAACCACAGTCCAGAAAAACGGCTCCTTCTCAACTTCTTGTTTTCCACCCCCTCATTGCTCATTTTTATTCACTTTGTTGGAATGATGCACTCCAAATACCCATGGCTCTTTCTTCTCACTGATCCCACGCCACTGTGGGACTGCTTTGGAACTTCCCAGAGCTCCCAGTAGGATGCTCTCATGCAGCCAATTGGTCCCAGATCACACGCAGACCCAGAAATCTACCCCATCCCCAACAACCAAAGGAAGAGTGTCAAAGTCATCGCAACCAAAAGATTCAGCTGGACGGGAAAGTGGATCTGACAGTAATGAGCAGCCCAGCGGCTAAATTAGGGGATCGGTGGGGTGTACAAAAATATGCAGGTAGTCTACCTCTCAATATTTTGTCTGGATGAGAGCTTAGACATCCATATAAGCCAACATTTCATGATAACAGGTCAATCATTAACAAACTAGGAAGGCAAAGATGGGTTAGGGTTAGATAAGTATTCTTTTTGGGGGGTTTGTAATGTTTAAGAACCCCCCATCTTGATATTCAAGGACATTGCTGGGAGCAGTATCAGCTGTTTCCACTGATCAGTATTAACATAGTATCGCATATCCATTTATTCCTAATAATACCGTACATCAGGTATTGAAATGAAGAGATACAATTAACACATTTTTCCCTTTTTATCTATGCATTGTCTTGTTTCGGCTGCTGTTTCATATGGAGATGGTAGCCCATAGTCATGTTGTGAGGGCCTTATTAATCGTCGGATAGATACCCTGAACATTTCCTACAAAGTTCTTTTTCAGTGATTCTCCCTGGAAAATATCATGGGGTTAAGGAAAGATGATAGGAGAAATTTGTTAAGACCACCCGATGGGCTCACCACCCGCCACGCTTCCCTTAAACAGTGGGTGAGCAGTGCTGACGGCAGAGTTGTTCCATAAATATTTTAGAAAAGGCATGTCGGATGCTTCTTATGCAGAATCTGTCCAGGAGTTTTGATTTACTGGTATTGAGTGGAGTACGTTGTAGTTTCGTCTTTCCTGGCTTTTTTTTTTTACACCTTGACCATTTTTTTTAAAACTTGGTTTTAAAGTCAGGGCCAATGTGATTAGACGTGAACATTAAGAAGAAAATGTCTTATCTTTGTAATGGCAACCAGTAGTCTTAGTCCTCTTTTTCATTGATCAGATGGATCTATCTGGATCATTATTCTTTACCGACAGTTTTTTTGTATTTTTTACTTCAGTCTACAACCTAAAACAGAGATCCCGAATCAAACTTCAACGATGTGCTTCAAAGCATCTGCTTATTTAGTGAGCTAAATCAATCCTCAAACTGTATTTGACCAATGTGGGGTTCAAATCCCTGCTGGGGGCCTTTCTATGTGTATGAGTGGATTCTCTCTGGCTACTTCGGGTTCCCCCCACCAACCCAAAACATGCACCTTAGTTTGATTGGTGGCTCCAATTTGACCCCTAGAGTGTGTGTGAGCCTGCTTAGTTTTTGGTCTCGTACATCTCTGCATGTCCTTGTGGTGGACTTTGAACCTGTCCAGAGTGTAACCCACTTCTCTGCTCTCACAGCTGAGACAGGCTCATCCACCTAGTGGACGAAACAAGTGAATGATGCCCGATAACGAGCTGTGTTTTCCAACATTGTGTAGGATGAGTGGATAAAACGGCATGAGGCAGAAAAGCAAATATGAAAGCTTTTTTTTTAAGCTTCTTTCTTTTAAAGAAAACAAAAGCAGACAAAAGGAAAATGAACTGCTGTTTGGAGTTAAGGTTTTACTGCGCTTCGAGCTCCACTGGATTAAAAGCGGTAGATGATGGGTGGTTATGCAAATTCATAAAAGATACATATTGTGTTTAACTTGAAGACAAGTATAAAACGAAGATAGCAGTCTGTGTAGATAAAACTCCGATTTCTTTGGAGGGGAAAGATGAAATAAATTTGCTGGCGCGGAGAGACGACCGGCGGCTGATCTGCGTTAGTCAGCCATGAAGCTCCCTTCTTTATCCCACCACGCAGCTGCTGTTACACACAAACCTACACACCAATGAAATCCAGCACTATTCCCGTCCTTTTAACACTGTCAGTGCCGCCTATTAACTACGTACACATGCAGATCTCTCAGAAGTCCTGCCTGTTCCGGGGTCTAGGCCACAAGGTTTCTTTTTTTCCTGCATCCACTGTAATCTGATACGTTAAACATTGAACTTCTGAGCAGACACAAAACGGGAAGCTTGAGCCGTGCAGAGAGCTGAGGAAGGTGCGACAAAACAGACGTCTTTAATGAATTATTCTCTGTCTTTGTGTCATTCTCAAAGACGCCGACTCTCACAATAATATCGAGGCAACACTGTTGTTTTTGTTTGTCCTCAAGTGGTTGAAATCGAGGAAGAGGAGCACTTTTGAAAGACACTTTTGAAAGACACCTGTTTGAGCATTATTGTCTTAGACATTACAGCTGCACTGTTTTATTCGTTCCGCAAATGATTGGGGGATGGAGGGGGGGCTGTACTTTTAAAAACACGATTCGACAGCTGCTCCCAGCCTCCTATTAAGTACCTTAACAGCCAGACAACGTGCTCAGCGTTTCCTGCACTTCACTTCCTGCACAAATGAGACATTTAGATCACACGGAGAAATCTTTCGAATCCATTTAGCTTGCAGAACAAGCCATCTCAACCAGAGAGCATGTTTGCCATTTCGCAAAGCTATTTCCAATTTGTGGCATAAACAGGTGGAGATTTTGCCCCCGGCCGACGTCTTTCAGGCGAACGGGCCCATGCACAATACCAGGCTGCCTGGGGGGATAGCGAGAAGTCGATAGCGTCTGTCCTTTTGCTTACCAAAAGCCAATGGCAAAATATCAAATCTAAAACAAAGGATGAACCTATATTTCCTCTTGATATGTATCAAGTTACTGTATGTATCCCTAAGTAAGATCAGCCACTTCTTATTGCCATCATCAGGGTTAAGAAAAAATACTATGATAGTATTCAAGTATTCAGCATGCAAACACAGTTAAATAGGCAACTGGAAGTTTGTATTGTTCTTTTGACATACCTGTGTGGGCTGTATACACTGGGCATCAGGTGCTAGCTTCAATTCTAGTATTTCTTTTCTTTTTATTTCCTTATATGAAAGAGACAAAGCAATCTTCACAGGCAAGTCTGCAAATTAAGTTCCCGGGAATCATATGCAGCACTGCTCCAGGGGACCGCAGCAGCAAAGGTAAATACAGTGCCCAGCTTGTTGCCGCGAACGTACGACCGACACCTACAGTTACCACTGACTTATTGTTGATTTGATCAAAGGTGGCACGGGGAAAGGGAGCAGGAGCTTTCTCTTCGCACCCTAGTTGAAGTCGAATATCAGCCGAGCAGCTCAGAAATTCATTTTGGTTGGGTGGACACACGGGCCGCCCAGAGAGCTGGATTGAACCAGACATTGATTGAGGCACCGCGTTCCCAGACAAACATTCATCGAAGGTACCTCCTTTCGGCAATAGTCAGCCTCCCACATCTGGCATACAATATCCCTCAGTAAGGGAAAAGACTCAAGAAGCAGCATCTTAAAATTAGAGCACTGGGACCTTATCTGCCTAAGCAGAGAGGAAACATCTAAAAGTATGTTTTTTATTTCATTTTTAAGAAGTCACTCGTTACAAGTTTTAAAGCAGTGCCGGAGTTCGTCCGGCATGGCTTTACGAGAATATCGAGCAGTCAGCAGCAGACAGCTAATCTATTAGCAAGCCTTGTAAGGACAAGATCTGCGAAAAGGCTTTAAATTATGGAAAATAAAGACGTTGTCTGTTCAACTGGGAGGGGAAAAAAACTCATGAGGTCCTTACAAAATGTAAGGCCTAATTTCTGTCCATCCAATTATTGGTTCACACTTAAGCACACAAAGCAAACCTCTTACTAAGCTGTAACCAGAACACTCCCCTGAAGAATTTAAAATGAATTGGTCGATTGTCGAGAAAAACGAGGGCAAACAAAGTAACAACTTGTTAGCGGACATTTGCTCCGCCCCTTATAATGACAATTTAATTTAACTAGATTTTTTTTTAAAGCACATCCCTGTCCATTTTTTATTTTGTTTTTGTGCCAGAGCTTATTTATTTCTAAAGATGTGGATCGATACTATGTGGACTGATACTGGAATGGTTTTCTGCACACATAACTAGGACCTTTAAATTAAGGAACCTAAGAGATTGTGATTCTTAGTTCAGTACAATGTGTTTTCAAGGTTGTTTCTTTACATGTAGCAATAACACATGGTAATCTGCCATTGGTCCCTAAAACGACTTCCCTTTGATACGGCTGTTTGAGAAGAAGCACACAGATCCACAGATGTCCTACGGCACGGTATGTAAGGACACAAATGTCTTTCCAGGCAATTCTCAGGACAATAAGAACTAATCAACATACAAAAAGAACTTGTCATCCCATAGACAATGCATATGATTGAAAAGAGGATATACACTCATATATCTCACAAAACACTGATCCAGGGTGGTTTCGATTACTGGTAAGCGATGCCAAATCCAGTAAAACATGTGAAAACAGATGGATTTTAAATGAGGCCAATGAACTCCTTTCTACAAACCTGCACAATCATATCGGAGTTTGGCCTCTATTTGTCCACGTCAACTGCATCCTGGGTCATTATAAAAGGACCATGCATTGAATCTAATCCTGGCACTTTCTAGAGGATATACAATAAGTCAACATTGAAATGGAACACAGCTCTTTTTCATCCACGCTTCTGAGGCAGGCTGCAAGTGTGCACTCACTGTACCATGCGGAGATGCTGCAGAGATTTCCTCCAAAAAGGAGCCTCAAAATGGGAGGATTTACACCACTCCCTACGATTAGGAGTCTGTCTGTTAAAGTGCAATGGAAACTATTGGCAGTTTCAGAATAGAAATGACAAACAACGGTTCTGTAAGGCTAATTCATGAAGAACCGCAAAAGTATACATGTGTTTGTATATGTATATTACACAAATTTAAATGAAAAAGTACAGCACATTTTTTCTGTCAACTAATCAGCTCAGTGTATCTTATGTAATCGATCATTAATGACCAAAATATAAAAACTTGTTACATATTTCTGTCTCAGTCAGCTGACTGTTTAAGTGGATTCGAGCTGATTTAAATGCTAGGTTAAAAAGCCCTTGCACCCCTGTCACACCAAAGACACTCTGTTATGCGCGCTGATAATTGACACTAATTGCAGCCTCTTCAGAGGCCTAATGCAGATAAACTTTCATCCACCCTCCAAAAGCTGAAGTCAAATTGAGAAAAATGAGTAACAAAGCTTTCATGCGGCTAAATTACCAAATTTATTTTGCTTTTTCAGTCTCTGCATCACTCCCCACCTCTGCATACTCATAGAGGAATGCAAATCAGATAAAGAATAAACACTTCTGGCAGTTTCTGTGAACCATTTAGTTCCAAGGAAGGGGGGGAGAAAAAAAAGGGAAACGTTCATTAACACGACTCACAGATAGGAAGAGAAAGGGCAGCAACACTTTGTAATATCCTAAAAAGATGACGACACAAACTGGCAGGCAAATTAAGGTCTAACACTTCGGTCTGATATTGTGAAATAACCTCCATTGGTCCAAAGTTGACAGAAAACAAAATTACAGTTCTCCTGTCAGTTTCAAATCACACTCTTAGACTAGTACCGGAAAAATCGAAGTGTACCTTGACAGATAATATGTGCTTTGGCAAATATGACAAAGAAAAAAGTTTCAAGTTATCAGGTTTTCTGAATCACATAATCACATATGGAGTGAAAATGATGAAGAGCACATATGGAGTGAAAATGATGAAAATGGTGAAGTACCCATGAGTACCAAAGCTGACCTCTTGAGTATGAGCACTCAATTTGAATATTGAAAACCGATGACTTTTAAAAATGTTCTCTGTTTTAAGCTTAAAGGAATTGCTGCGATAGACTTGCAAGCTGTCCAGGATGGGATGGGCTACAGCCACCCCCCATCCCCGCTGGTAACAAGCGTTTTAGAAACTGCAAGGATGGATGGATGGCTTGGGATGGTATCTAAATAAGTAGCAGACGCTGATAATAGTCAATTGGGCACCATGTGCATTACATTGACAGCATTTTACACGCTATCAAGCAGCTATGGGATATGATAATGCCTCCGAACCACTCCAGCTTGTGACCATCTTCATTCTCAACGTACATGGAACAATGTCTAGACAATGTTTAACAAACCCACTGAAGGGATCCTTAGTTTTAAATCGCAAACGGTTTAGAGCACGTATGAAGACGGATGGGAACTCTGGGTCATGGGTATGAAGGATGCCCATGAATGCAGCCTTACCATTCCCAGCTCCCTCAACAAAGTCCAGAAAAATACAGCTGAGCGCTATTAAACAAAATCTGCAGAGAAAATAACACATACGTTCAACTAATAAAAAAAAAGAAGTACTCATAATGTCTGAGTTCTTCTGCTATGCTACATTCCCTCATTACACGGTCCACCACATTTCAAATGCGCAGATTCTCTGTCATAGCTCACTTTTAATGGTTTTCAATCTCAGCTTTTGTCTGAAGTTGAGGCACGGTATCAGTGATTGGTATTGATTACTTAGAAATGGCTCCCCGCTGGACCAGAACAGCCATCTTTACACTAAGTAACAATGTGGTTACACATGTAGGATGACAAAGATGTGGGAGGAGAAGACAATTGCTGATTTTTCTGACCCTCCGAACAAGCATCTTGGTGTTGTGTACCAACAAAAACCACCTAGAAACCTTAAAAATCAGGCGAACGTCTGCATTTTTAGGAATCCAAAGAACTCTCTAAGTACGAGTCTCTGCTTTGAGGCTAGCTGAGAAACATAATGTCAAAGTAATGACGGCGTTGATTATGGCGATGTAAAAAGAAAACCCCACAGCGACAGGCTGTAGCTTAAGATGCCATTAGTGACTGTGAAACTCTGGGATTTTACCTTACAGACAGATTGGAGCTACAAGCCCCCCTCCCACTGTTGAACCCTATCCCACCATGACAAGCTGGCCCTTGTCCTTGGCCGCTCCTACGAGCTGTTGATGGCAGTTACCTGTGGCCGGTTTCGGGGTTGGACTGTGTGCCAGCCAGGATGAGTAGCCTCCGGCAATACCGCTGTGTGCGTATCTGTGTCTGTGTAGCCATGTGCAACCTTGGCGGGCCATCGTGTTGCACCACTCTGCCCCCGGTGCGCCGTCTGCTGAACCTCTCAAACTATAGGTACTAAAAACTAAAAACTCATGGGGAGTGAATCTTTGGTGTTGCCGATAGCGTATCGTTTGCGTACTGCAGGTCTATCAAAGTCACGCCGGCTTCCTGTAACTCAAGGGATTGTCTAAACTATGCACAGAGATGTAATTAGCTGGCCTTTTTTCCTCACCGCTGTTAGCGGTGATCTGTTTGAGGTGCACCGGAACAAAAGGGACTTTTCTGAGGAGGATTTATTTAATTCAAGGGGATCTTTATTTGGCTTTCTTCTGAAATGCCAAATAACAGCCACGCAACAAAAACTAGGTGCAACGAGGGGATTGGTGTCCTTTGTGGTAAACACGGTCGAAGAATATGGCAACCAATTCGCCTCGAAATAATGTGTAAAGAATCATATGTGCAAGGCTATGGCTAAATAGTGAAAGGAGCGCTGTGAATGTACATTGGCCTTTACAGAGGACGTAAATGTAAATGCAGAGGCCTTCATCTTTAAACATTCGCACTCTTCACTACATGTGAAGCCCCTCGGGCTGCTGGAGGCCGACAATGAGTCAGGAACAACAGGGCGCTGGATTTCTCTCACTGTGTGTACATTTCACATTAAGCCGTTTCATCTCCTCCCACCTCTCAACACCCCCCCACCCCACACTGTTAATGTGGAGTCCAACCTCCCACTCTCCCTCACTCTCTCTCTCGCTCCCTCCCCCCGCCCCCACCCCACCCCGCTCATTCTCCATTAGGGAGCTGGCAGATGTGATCAGGTGATGCCGTACTTGACTCATTTCCTGTGGGAATCAATGGCAACATTTAATCAAATGGCTGGAAGCTAATGGCTTTAGTGGGGCCGGAGCGCAGAGGCTGGGGCCAGTATTGGACAGGGAGATGGAGGGAGGATGGACATCCCTCCTGGTAAAAGCGCTTGAAGGGCATCCTAATGGAGAGTTGTATCGGTTATAAACGCCATTTCGGCTAAACATTTGAATAAAGCATTTGTGTTTTACAGCCTGTTATACGCTGCTGGTCATCTGAACAAAAATATTATGCATATATGTACTGTATATATAAAAGCATTACTGGTATTACTTGTATTTCAGAACTGAATTGGGAGACAAAAGTAGATATTAAATTGAACAACTCCAACATAGTATTTTCCACCTAACTCATTTATTAAAAAAGCAATTCTGAATGAAAATGTACTAAGGAAAATAAAGTGCTATGCAGGTCACCTTTGGGACCACACAGTCATTTTAATCCATCCTGCTCAGAGGGCGGCTTGTTCTCAGAAATCACTGTACGAGGTATCGTCTCCGTTTTTATCATCATTCTGTTTGTGAATCATTCGACGGCCCCGAGTTTTCGCAGGCTCACGTCTTTTTCCACGGCGATGCGTCAATGTTTCTGCCCCGGGTGGCCACATGTGTTCGGGTGCCGCCGCTACCCGCTCTGTATGCAAATAAACATCTAGCCTAACTCGCACACAGCCCTCAGCCGAGCCACAATCAGGACATCTGCAAAAGCACGGATATCTTCGGTGACCTTCATGAGGACATTTTTCAGACGTGAATTCAGATCTTCCTCATGCACAACGTATTTGCCAGCTGTTTGCTTTGTTTTGAGCTAGACACTTCACTGATCTGGTATGACAGATGCGAAAAGAGCATACAGGCAATGGAATTTATTAGAAGTTTAAGTTTATTGGGGGATTTAACTGGTACATATAGAGACATATAAAACAAGTAATCTTTTAAAGTCCTCAGTCAAAAACCTATTCTAGCAGAGCAATGGAGAGGAAATATGAGGATACAATCATTTAAAAGGGCTGCACGCCAAAGTCCTTCATCTGTGCATGCTAAGATGATATAAGCACCTTATTGTTAATTCATGTTTTAGGTTTTAATCACTAACGTTGCATCGTCGTCATGACGTCTACGAATGATGCTGCGTATCGTAGTGACGATCAAACTAATCTGGTCTTTTTTTGTCTCTGGACAGGTCGATAGATCCCGACCACACAGTAGCTTTCAGAACGGCTTATGTTTACACGGCACTGCGGGGGAGAAAAAGAAATAGTGTAACTTTCAGTCTGATTTAAAATGGAAGTAGTGGAGAATACGCCATTAGACTCAGTTTGGCCCTGAGACTTCACAAAAGGCACATATTTTCTGTTTTAAGCTCATTCAGCCAAATTAAAAGGAAATCGGTCGTGAGACCTAATTAAATCCTGATTTTCTAACTGCAGCATCATCTGCCAAACCCCCCCTTCCTTCAAGCTGAAAGTCAAACTATGTGCTGTGACTCAGACTACACATTCTCCCACAAAGACAATAAGAATCAGCATTGTGGAATCAACCGTGTTTCCATTAAATAAAAAAAACATTCCCCCCAAGGCGAACTAACAGATGGGAAGGCCAGTTCCTGACCGGTCAGACAATTCAGCCAAACTGATATAGAAATAACCTTAAGACTAGGGCTGCAACTAACAACTATTTTAATAGTCGACTAGTCACCGACTATTGAAACGATTAGTCGACTAATCGAATAGTTATTCACTTTTTCTTAAAAATAGCATAAAGTTGCTTTAGTTAAGTGGAAAATGATAAACACAAGAAAAATGGGTACTTCAATGAAAAATGCATCTTTTATTCAACTTTGCAGCTGATACAAAACGTAAATAAGAATGCGTTTGTCAGGCACAGTCAGGCATAAAGTTAAAGCTCTCTTTTAAAGTGAAAAAACGCTTAGAAAATGTATAACGTACATAAAAGACAAAACATATTAGCATTATTGTTGCTTAAATCTTACCGAGGCGAGTCAGACTCCGTTTCATTTAAGTGCCCAACATGCTTTCTTTTTAAATGCTCATGCATCACCGAGGTGCTGCCGTGATACGCAAACCTTGCACGTAATTTTTTTACTCGTTGTATCAAGGATAAAATGCTCCCAAACTTTGGAAGTTTTTGTACGCGTGTTGGACGCCGCCATTTCTGTAACCGCGACGCTGTTGTGCAGGTGACTCTGGGCATATTGTAATTAAGTGAGATCTCTCACTCTGTTGGAAAAACACGTCTGGCGACAATAGTCGACAATGGAATTCATTGTCGACTTTTTCTATTATCGATTTTTGTCGACAACGTCGACGAATCGTTGCAGCCCTACTTAAGACTGATTCTTCATCGAATTTCAATCACTGATTTTCCTAGTTTTTATGTGATTAAAAGGACAGAAAAAGAGGAGCTTGCTTGTTCATAGCTGTTTGTGAGTATGTGATCAGAGTCTAAGACACCATCAGTGATGTCATCAATCTTAAGTTTCTGCCTTTTAATAACTTCCTGTCTTCCTGTCATGAAGGTTCTTCCTGCTTTGTCTGCAGGGCCATTACCGTGGTGATCATCCTCATCTCGGTTGCTTGGGGTCCATCACTACAGCCCTATGGCTAGAGTGTGGCCTGCCCTGATTGGGGTAGTGTCCAGTGGCGACGGCTTCTATGGTCATGGGGGTCTGGGCTCCGAGTGTGGATGGATTCCCAAGATAGTGTCTCCTCACAGTAAGGACAAACTGGTTTAAAGAAGATGGTAATTTGGGAATAGATAGTGGGATTGGGGTAACATTGTTTGTGTGTGTGTGTGTGTGTGTGTGTGTGTGTGTGTGTGTGTGTGTGTGTGTGTGTGT
>CAJRST010037777.1:14617945-14684425 GCA_907169785.1 Menidia menidia | reverse complement strand
AGATAGATAGATAGATAGATAGATAGATAGATAGATAGATAGATAGATAGATAGATAGATAGATAGATAGATAGATAGATAGATAGATAGATAGATAGATAGATAGATAGGGAGACAATGAAGAACTAATAATAAAAAAAATAATGAAAATACTGGATTCCTCATGGACTCTGGGTGATTTAAAAAAAAAATACTAATATGGACTTAACTTTAGAAACATTCAAACAACAAGGTTACATCCAACCTAAGAGAAACAGGGAGGGAAACCCTGATGAGAGAGCACAGTCAAGTTCAATCCCCGGTGCTCCTTATTAGATCAATATGGTTGCTATCTATATCCCATTTCATATGAGGCTGAAAGGAATGCCAAAATGAATCATGTTGTGTGCCGAGTGGCCGCTCGGCTGTGCTAATGCTGATAGCAGGGGACGCATTTAAGATAAAGAGTTGTTTGGAGCTCCGTTGCTGTGAGGCTCTGCTTGCGGGAAGAGGTGTTTGATTTTAATTTGTTATGCTAATTTAGCCGCTGCATTCCCACAGTGAAGAGCCCAGGTCCAATGTGTGCGTGAGGCACATTGCAGGTACGTGTGCTATCACCTAACTGTTTCCAGAAGTGACCTTAATCGTATTTAACTTGCACAATATTGCATGAGCAGGAAGTTGTCGTGCACAGGGAAGTGTTTGGCTGCTAACTGACAGCCCATGTCATCATTACTGTAGGGTTCCACACTGTCACATTGAGGCATTAGACCGCTGAAGCCCCCGGTGAGCGAGATCGTGAGGGCACGAGAAGGATGATTGGCAGCTAGAAGACAGCAGGGACGGACAGATGAACCTCGATTGACAGCTAATATGAAAACCTGCCTTACAAAAGACCATGAAGACCATCAGTGCACTGAGCTCTACCTAGCTGTCCCATTTAACCAGATACCATGCCAACGAGTTAAACAGTCACACTGGACTCAGTTGTCACCCAGCTTCTTTTTCAAATTTAATGAGGTTCCCATGTGACCTGACAGCCATTACTACGAAACACCCAAACCATTTTTAGATCTACACTATATTGCCAAAAGTATTTGCTCACCTGCCTTGACTCACATATGAGCTTAAGTGACATCCCGTTCCTAATCCATAGGGTTCAATATGACGTCGGTCCACCCTTTGCAGCTAGAACAGCTTCAACTCTTCTGGGAAGGCTGTCCACAAGGTTTAGGAGTGTGTTTATGGGAATTTTTGACCATTCTTCCAGAAGCGCATTTGTGAGGTCGCACACTGATGTTGGACGAGAAGGCCTGGCTCTCAGTCTCCGCTCTAATTCATCCCAAAGGTGTTCTATCGGGTTGAGGTCAGGACTCTGTGCAGGCCAGTCAAGTTCATCCACACCAGACTCTGTCATCCATGTCTTTATGGACCTTGCTTTGTGCACTGGTGCACAGTCATGTTGGAAGAGGAAGGGGCCAGCTCCAAACTGTTCCCACAAAGTTGGGAGCATGGAATTGTCCAAAATGTCTTGGTATGCTGAAGCATTCAGAGTTCCTTTCACTGGAACTAAGGGGCCAAGCCCAGCTCCTGAAAAACAACCCCACACCATAATCCCCCCTCCACCAAACTTTACACTTGGCACAATGCAGTCAGACAAGTACCGTTCTCCTGGCAACCGCCAAACCCAGACCCGTCCATCAGATTGCCAGATGGATAAGCGCGATTCGTCACTCCAGAGAACGCGTCTCCACTGCTCTAGAGTCCAGTGGCGGCGTGCTTTACACCACCGCATCCGACGCTTTGCATTGCACTTGGTGATGTATGGCTTGGATGCAGCTGCTCGACCATGGAAACCCATTCCATGAAGCTCTCTGCGCACTGTTCTTGAGCTAATCTGAAGGCCACATGAAGTTTGGAGGTCTGTAGTGATTGACTCTGCAGAAAGTTGGCGACCTCTTCGCACTATGCGCGTCAGCATCCGCTGACCCCGCTCCGTCAGTTTACGTGGCCTACCACTTCGTGGCTGAGTTGCTGTCGTTCCCAAACACTTCCATTTTCTTATAATACAGCTGACAGTTGACTGTGGAATATTTAGGAGCGAGGAAATTTCACGACTGGATTTGTTGCACAGGTGGCATCCTATCACAGTTCCACGCTGGAATTCACTGAGCTCCTGAGAGCGACCCATTCTTTCACAAATGTTTGTAAAAACAGTCTGCATGCCTAGGTGCTTGAATTTATACACCTGTGGCCATGGAAGTGATTGGAACACCTGATTCCGATAATTTGGATGGGTGAGCAAATACTTTTGGCAATATAGTGTATGTAGAAAAGCCATGAGTTGGGGGGGACAATGACTGCCACGAAATCAGATTTTTTCAACTCCTTTAGGGTTAATTACGCTTAAAACATACAGACAGAGCCCACTGACCGTCCTCTTTTCTGCAGATTTTGGTCCTGTGGATGTGTACCCAAACTTGGAAGGTAGTTCCAAATTCTAGGTAGTGTTGCTACGAGCAACAGGAGCAAACAAAGAAGAAGACAAAATGGAATCGCTACTGGATTTAGTGGCCGCACAAAACGCCACCTTCTACTGCAGTGCCGCTTTTATTTTTATTTTATTTTTTATTTTTTTTGGGATGTATGTGTGAGTATGTGGACAGTGATGTTTGGATGTCTAAAACGGACATAGACATTTAGAGGGAGCATACATAACTCCACATTATTGCTAAGAACTTAGAAAAGGATAAAGTCATTGCAATATAAACTGAAATCTTGAAAATCTACAACCAGGCAACCAGGAGGCATCCTGATCCGTACATGGATGAGTTCTTCCCCCGATTTCTCGGTTTGTGCCCAACCACCCCGGGATTTCAGGCATTGTTTCCTCAGGCACAGCCCAAATCCTGTGACCCCAAACTTTAGAATATAGGGGGTAAATAGGAGTATATTCTTGAGTTCCTTTCACTTATCTATCATTTACGCCTAACCAGTCGAACTCAGGGCACATATGTTTACTTTCAGAGCCCCTGAAAAAGTAAACTTGTGTTCCCTAGTAAGTGGACAATCCACAAAGGTACAACTTTGAGGGCACCACCCCAGTGAGAAGTCTTAAAAATACAATGATGTAGTTTATTTTGGGTCATGTGGTGGCTGGACCTTGTCCCAGCTGGTGTTGGGTGAGAGGCTGTACAGTCATGGCCAGAAGTATTGAGAATGACACAAATATTATATTTACACATGATCTGCTTCCCTCTGGTTTTCATGTGTGTATGTCAGATGTTGTCATCACATACAGAAATACAATCAATGCTTGAATTTTGTCAGAATTCCTAGGTTTTCGTTTTTCCACCCGTCTCTTGGTGATTGACCATTAGTTTTCAATGGGATTAAGATATGGGGAGTTTCCAGGCCATGGACCCAAAATCTCTATGTTTTGTTCCTTAAGCCAGTTAGATATCACCTTTGCTTTATGGCAAGGTGCTCCATCATGCTGGAAAAGGCATTGTTCATCACCAAACTGCTCTTGGACGGTTGGGAGAAGTTGCTCTCGGAGCACTTTCTGGTACCATTCTTTATTCATGGCTGTGTTTTTAGGTAAAACTGTAAGAGAGCTGACTCCTTTGGCTGTGAGGCAACCCCACACATGAATGGTTTCGGGATGCTTTACAGGTGGCATGAGACAAGACTGGTAGTAGCGCTCACCTCATCTTCTCCGAACAAGCCGTTTTCCAGATGTCCCAACCAATGGGAAAGGGGGTTCATCAGAGAAAATGACTTTACCCCAGTCCTCAGCAGTCCGCCCCCTGTACCTTTTGCAGAATATCAGTCTGTCCCTGATGTTTTTCCTGGAGAGAATTGGCTTCTTTGCTGCCCTCCTTGAGACCAGGCCTTGCTCCAGGAGTCTCGGCCACACAGTGCGTGCAGATGCACTCACACCTGCCTGCTGCCATTCCTGACCTAGCTCTGCACTGCTGGTAGCCGATCCCACAGTTGAAACACTTTTAAGAGACGGTCCTGGCACTTAATGGTCTTTCTTGGGCGCCCTGGAGCCTTATTGGCAACAATGACGTTGAAATGTGTTTTAAGGGATAAAGCTAATTTTCTGGGCAAATATTGACTTTGCAATTAATTGCTGTTATGCTGAACACTCTTTTTAACATTCTGGAGTATATGCAAATTGCCGTAAAAAAACTGAAGCAGTAGACTTTGTAAATATTAACATCTGCATCATTCTCAAAACTTTTGGCCATGATTGTACACCCTGGACAGGTCACCAGTCCATCCCAGGTCCAGTTGATGAGCATCAACTCACGACATAATCAAATACGTGCTATCACCTTCATATTAATCACCATTTATCCCTATTCAGATTTATTCCCATTGTTACAAACAAACCCACAACTGTGATGAGAATTCCTCAGTAATTATTTCCTCAATCCCAACAATGTCTAATTAATGACTTGCGGCTGATCATTCAATATCGACCGTCCTCGTCGCTCCCAACTGTTTTGAATCGCTTCGCATTGTTCACCTTGTGTGAGGAAAACAAATAAAATCGCATTCTGAGGAACATGTCGAAGGAGGCCGAACCATTTATAGCAACAAAAGGTTACACAGCTGCGTTTGACTGATGAAGCCCGGCTCTCCGGGAATCTCCCGCATGAATCAAAACGGCCTTTGAAAGACGCTGCCAGGAGCAATGAGGCTCCAGCGGCACTATACAGGGGGATAGCGGAGCACGTGCACGTCATAGAGAAGAGATTCACGCAATTCACAAAGCAGGGGGATGCCGGCGCAAATGTAATTGATAATAATTTGAAACAGATTGTAAAGGGGGGAAAGAAAGCGTGGCGGAAGGGTGCAGAGGTAATAAGGGACAACAGTAGGAGTGGCGGGAGTGGGCTGCAGTGGACCGGGCTGCGCTGGAAGGCACACGCTGCACGCATGCAGAGGCACGTCTGGCAATGTGCCACTAAATTCCCTCTGCAGGTGCTTCTACACCAAACTGAGCCACACAGAGTAGCAGATGTTACACTCCTAGTCACAAAAACATAAGGTGGTGCTGATGAGTACATGAGTAAACTATTGTTATTGTAATCTTGAGTCAGAGTGTGTTTACATGAATGGAATCTGATAATCCAATTTTGAAGCACGGCAAGCCATCCTGGAGTAATTTATCCCATAAACAGAATAACACTCATCACATTCGCAAATGTTTCCCCGACTAATATGCCTTGCATGCCGTATTATAGTGATATTACCATACGTTTTAGCAGTTGAGCTCTGAAAACATAACAATCTTTATCATTTGATTTTTTTGTTTTAATTGTACTAGACTATGAGTCAAAAGATTGTCCCTGTCGGGTATTATGACTAGAATTACAACAACATGTCTGATTCCAGATGCTACCGTGAGTTTTATGCGACAATTTTGATCCAGCGAAGTGTTGACAGCAAGACATTTTGTGAAATGTACACCAAGATGATGAAGATGGGAAGGAAAAAGTGCCAACAAGTCCATCGTGTCTGATAAATAACTGCCATTCTGGGCAAACGGAGGCCATAGTTTGGCTTTCAGGCTGAAATTACTGTGGCGGCGTAAGAGGGCGGTGGCTTCAGCTGCTTAAACCCCATCAAACTGTTTATTTTGAGTCATTTGGGATGCAATCATGGTACAGTTTTCAAGCATTTTAACGCTGACTGTTCTGTTTGTTCCTCAAAGTATAACAACGTGTGGGAAACAGATGATAGGTGTTAGAGGACGGAGTTTGGGGATGGCTCTGGGCTTTTTCTGCACTATTAAAGTGGAGCGACGTGGTCTCTTTCTTTAGCGACTGAAAAAGAGTAGTTCTAAATAAATGATAAATAAATAGGCACGCTAATAGAACAGCATTTAGCTACAGAGCCCTTATACAACAGGCCACAGCTGTGTGCTCATCCTGTCATGGCTAAATGTGGCTAGAGATTTTTAGGACTCTGTCCTTGGTCAGTCTGCAGCATTCTGATGTCTTTACTGTCAGCAGATAAAAGCAGGGGCATTACCAAAAGGATATATGTCAAGCTTTGATTGATTTTTCTCTATTGTGGATATAAAAAAATGGACGGAAAGAGCTATTACTACTTACAATTATTAAATAATCACAACCAGTTTTAACATCATCCCGAAGTAAAATTAGTGTATGTAGAATATATCAATAGGATTAAGTCTATTTAATTTTGATTCCTTTCATATAACTCCTATTTCTAATTAAGATAAAGAAATCTTAGATTGCCTGTTTTTACATTTTGTAAAATAAAAACGTGACCAAAATGTGACTTCAACGTTTTGATATGTTTCAACAGCTAAATGTCCTGGTTCAAATTATTCAACAATTTTTCGACTGTTTCGGTTGAAGCGGTTTTTGGTTTTGTTTTTTATACAGGACCTCATCAGAACAAAAATAGATTAATGAAAAATACAAACGTTTGACATATTCCAAGTTATGAGTTTATCTACACTTTTATTGCAGTGATTTTATCCAGATTTAAGCAATTTAAAGATTTAGGGTTTTGAGGGGATCAGCATGCAAAAAAGTAGAGAAATGTCCTGTTTCGACATTTTCATAAATCTCATGAAATAATGCGTGCCGGTATTTTTGATGACTGTTTGTATGTGCTACAAAGGAGAATGTGCGTGCGTGGTGTGTGAACTCACATTCGATACACTCTGTGCCCTCTTTGTCCCTGAGTTTGTCAAGAGCATCAAAATTGACATATTAGAATCAATACCAGAGCATTATGTGATTATCATTTCAAACAGTAGCAGCTGACAAAATAGTTCCATCTCTCCCTTCAGTCGCTTGAGGATAAAATTGTGTTCAGTGGCTAAAAACAACAAAAAAAACTCATTTTTCATCCAGGCATTTCAATATAACACATTTTACAGCTGCAATGGTGATACCACACAACTGTGAAATTCTACAGTTTTTTATAAAAGTTATCTTATAACTGAATTTCAAATAACCCCGTCCCAAATAAACACAGCACAGCCATAACTAGCAGAGCACAAATAAACCCTTAAAAAGTGCTATTTATTAGGTTTTTACATCAGAGCCTACTATGATCTGGGGAAAACTGTTTCATTGTTGGCAGAAAAGAGCTCACAGTCCCAAACCACTTCAGTTGTGGAGAGTTTGGATCAGGGTTCAGGCATCAAACTGGACTTTTCACTATTGTGAGAAGTTTATTCAGCTATTTGTGCATTTTATAAATGGACATCACAGTTCAAGTACTTGTATATTTTGACACTTTCTCTTTATCTGTGTCACTTAATTGGATTTTGACGTCAAGGAGGAAGCTGTGAACTCATTTCCCCTTCTCAATATCATCATATCACTATAGAACCCGGCAAAGCTTTATCATCCCTACAACTGTTCAGCGTCACTGCTGCAAGACAATGGAGACAACTGGGCAGAAGACCAGAAACATCAGCAGATTATCAAACACACAAACAACTCATCTAGTTTCAGACTAAGCCCTATCAGCAAACATTACGTTATGCACCAGAGGCGACAGAGTGTCTGTACCGTAACTGTGCATCATCCTGCCATTACTGTAAAATTACACAGCAATCAGACAGTCTTTAATCTAATCATAAAGCCTCTTCTTACAGAAGTACATTAAGCAGAAGATGGCGGTTGGTGGAGAATGATGAACAAAGAGGGACAAGAAGGCTCTAGAAAACATATGGCCTTATGAAAGTATATCAAATGTATTAAAAATGTATGTCTGGATATACAGGAATAGATATAATATGTTAGGTTTAGGTTAAATTGTTATTCATGTCATGTTAGAGCCCATCATTGAAGGGTAGACTGTGTCAAGATGCCTGAGATACACCTGTAGCCAACCACAGATAAGCAATCAGTCGTAAAAAAGGTCATATTTTTTGCTTGGCTGTAACCAGTGTATTTTGGTTAGATAGGGTAAAAAGGACGAACTGGAGAAATAGTGATTTTGTTAATAGAAGGAGCGGATAGTCGAGATACATCAGTATCGGAAAGTAGGAGCACAACTTAGACCTGAAATGAACCTCAGAGAGAATGTACAGCTCTTATCCATAAAAGATGAGAATTTTTCAAATCAAGAGTGTACCTTTGAGATTTCTGAAAGTTGGATCCTTCTCGACCTGTACAGCTGGACGGATTGACAGGAGGCTTCAGAACTTTGGTCAGGGGCGGGGGGGCTCTCTGTCTAAGTCCAGGCTTTGGATAGGAACAGGAGTAATCTAACTTGACACTTGCGAGTTAATCAATTTCTTTTACGTAATTTCTATTTCTATATGACTTCAGCTGATAAAAAGGGCTAAATAAATTTCCAACCTTGGACTTAAAGTAGGAGTTGTGGACATTGAATTAACTGATTATATCTATGGATAGAAACTAATGATAACAACCCGGCACCAGTTGCACAGATCCATAAAAGAAGAAGAAGAGCTGCCGTCAATGAGTGTTGCTGGTATTTACGAGGTCAGGTTTTGGGTTCAATCAGTTAGAAGTATGATTGAGAGTAAGCAGGGCAGGCGCCTATCTGAAGTCTCTCTGCACCAACGCAATCAGTCTCAGTAACTAATGCAGGTTGACCCCCAAGTAGCAGTGGACTCTAAACCTTTAAACGGACAGCTGGTCAAGACCACCAGTATAAGGACAAAACTGGAGCTCTAACATCTGGCATTTGGAGATTATAGCAAGACGTGGCGTCATGTAGTAAATATATTTTCAGTTCAGTGTTGTTGTTGTCTTTGATTTCCCTCCAACAAATCCCCTAAATCCGCACTTTTCACATTTATTGTTTTCTCCTCACCCCAGACTCAATATTTCTTCGGCTTCCTTTTCTATTGCCGGTGAAGCTGGGAGCTGCTGCAGCGTCCTACACCTGTTGATGTTGCTGAGTTACTCAGCTGACAACTCTGCACTGTGTGACAGAGCTCCGGGATGAACTCATGGCTGAGCTGCTGGTGCCGTGTGCTCGTCTCGTTATTTTACCGTCCCGTGTAGTCGATCGAAGCACTCTGATCCGTCTAGCATTTTTCTCACATAAAAGAAGAATGAATGATTGTCAGCCTTAGATATCAATCATTAAGCACTGGTCCGACGTACTGAAAAAAAGCTGAGTCTGTAAAATATATGCAGTTTATTGATGTGATTTTAGGGTATATTTGCTCATGCAGAGAGCAAAACCGATGCAGTATTTAATTAACTGTATCCAACGTACCAATGGTGACATTTGGCTCCTGTGAATCTGTCCAAACCAACAAAAGAATCCACAGAAGGCTGCATTACTGTGCATGGGCATAGAGATGGCTGTGCTGGGCTCTGTGAGGCTAAAATGAAAAATAGCTCATCTCAAAGCTCTCCCACAGAACAGGGCATGTAGGGTGGTGAGAGACGGAACAGAGGGGGTTGATACTGTTACATTTTGATGCTATGTGCGGAATTCATCTGAAACTTATGCATTCCTAGGTAACACAATAGTACTATTTAAGGCACCAAACACAGCAAGGGGCTCCTGAGCTCTCAGAGGAGTCATCAGCTCCGCATGTGAAAACCACACCAGATATGACAGAGAAACAAGAGATAAATTTGATTTCTCCTAAAAATAGACTGGTGTGCTTTCAAAATCTTTCCAGATAAATTAGAGCAATGAGGCGACATCAAATGACTCCGCTTCATCACTCCTCATCAAACACTTTGCAGCACAGAGCGAGCTCTGACCTAAAATACACCATAGTGGGATGGTGTTTAAAGAGGCCGACGTCACCCTCAGAGACTTGACGGCTCTTATTTTCACTCTAAATTCAGATTTTGACAAAGTTAACCAACACCTAACTGCTAAAATAACTGAGATGGTATTCTGGCAGTTTAGCAGCAGCCTTACCATACGGCAACATGTGCTATCACTTTTCAGCCTGATAAAACACCTAAAATAAAATCATAATACTTATTTCCAGTAGGGTCATGGGGAGGCTGGAACCAAACTCAACTGTCAATGGTCAAAAAGCCTTAAAATAAACTAGTATTTGTGTGGTCCAGCTGTCTAATTGAATGAAAATTAAAAGAGAAAGTAATTAGTTTTGTTTTCAGAATACAGTTACCCAATGGCCAAGCTTTTGTTATCAGGTTAGCAATTAAAGTTGTTACATAATAAACAGAATGTTGTACTTGTGTTTGTGTTTTTATTGGAAATGGCTCCTGATTTACTGTTCCACCTGAACTACTGTGTCTCACCTCTCATTTCGTGTTTTTTATGATCGGTGATTAGTGTTAATTTTAGTCGACCGTAATCTTAGTTTGTTACCATTGTGATTTCCTCTAATATATTGAGATCTTGTTAATCTTCAACTGTTTTCTCCCGTTGCTTTCTACGACCTTTTTTTTTACTAGCTTCAGTTTGTGTTTGGATTTTCTGGCTCTGCTGCATCTTTTGTGTCCATTCCAAATCTACTGATTTAAGTTTTATATAAGAGCTTATACGACAAAATACACAAAGTGTTAACTGCAAACAGTATTGTTCTTTATTAATAATATATATCTTTAAAGGCAAGTAAGTGAAAATTAATTAAATTATGTCAGAATAACCCTTTATAATGCAAATTATATTTGATCACTTGCAACCTCCACTTCTTGTAAAACAATAAGGTCACATGACTTTCTGCAGCCAATCAGCAAGTGTTGGTTTTGGGTGTTCTGACCAATCGGGAATGAGCCAATCGTCAAACATTCTCTACAATTAATGTTACCCAAAATTAGGCATGTGTGAGCATCATATTTTAGTGCGGTCAACTACTTCAACGCGTATTTCTAATTGTTAACTTTCATGTCTGTTTATGAGTTTTTAAATATTTAAGTGTTTTTTAATCAAATTTAGCACTTGAAAAGTACTAAATGATGAGTTCTTTGATCTTGACGTGCAGCATTAATCTGAAACATTTTCATGAAGTTCAGTTCAACTAATTTCATTTAGTGTGGTGGGTTATCAGCCCACTGTTTTCTTCAAATAAAGAAGGGCTCGAACTCATTACTTAAAGCCGCCATGCTCTCTCTAATGAATGACGGTACGTCTAAGATGAGGATTTCTGTTTTTTGTTCAGGAAAAGAACCTGAGGTTGTGTTGCCACAGAGGCTCACTGAATCATTTCAAACTGTCTGCTTTTCGAGGAAAAGGCAGAATCAGAAGTAGTGCCTGCCTGCCTTCTGCCTCCGAATCGTCCCTTCTTTCCCCCTCTCTATGTCACACTTCTGCTTCAATGTGTGGGATGTTTAGACACTGAGCTGGAAATTTTGAGAGTTAACAAGCCCTGTTTACAGCAGCTGAGGAGCTCTTCTGTCAGTAGGGAAGGTTTTGCACGACACCGGTAAAAACTAAATGAAGCGTGTGTCCAATGCCGCATTCAGATCAGAGTCTACGATGAAGGTCAGAAAAGAACTTTTGGCTGAGGCTAACGCAGCCTGGAGCGAATCAGTCGGGAGGGAAAATTACAGGACCGACGGCACTTCAGGAAATCAAACATGGAATAATTTCCATCTGGGTTCCTGGTAGAAATAACATTTCTCTTCTATTAATGGACCATTTACAAGCAGTGCAGAGGACATTTAATGAGAAATCACTGAGGAACTTTGAATGATGACTCGCTGATTAAAATACGGCTTGATAATGTCAGATGAAGTGTATTGAATATCTGCTAATATGGAGTAGGATCTACCAAATGACAATTTAAGCTCCAGTTAGAGGTTGCGCCGTGGCAATCGATGCCAATCACCACTCTGTGCCGAGCAGACGGCGTGTATTCATTAAGAGTGAATTTAGAATGTCAAAAGTACATATATATACGTGTGTGCATGTGTGTGTGTGTACTACTATTTATACTTATAGTGACAATTGAAATGTAATGGGGGTTTGATGATGGAGGCACCTGTGGACCCTGTGGTTGGAGATGTTCCTCAGTGAGGGTAGTGGAGTCTCCACCACTCTCTGCAGGCGATTGTGGTCCACGCTGACCCACATTGCCATTCAACCCAATGCCGACACTCAGCGTTAGAAATTCCTGAGGATCTCAGCCGACACACCTGACCTCCTGGGGCCGCTGTTGAATCTTTTCCATCGGCTGTGGGGTGTTCACTCTCCAGGTGAGGTCCTCGCCGTGCACCCCCAGATATCCCTGACAAAAACTTGCCAAATGCCTTATCATTAAATGATTTGATTAAATTCTTTTCACTGCTATTATTATTGTTTCAGTGTGGAACAGGTGCATAATACATTTTCACTGCTCACTATACTATGTTTAATTGTGTTTGGGACAAATAAAAGACTTGGCTAGCATTAGGGTTAGCCAAAGTTGGCCAGCGTACATCCAGTCGCAATGCATGATGGGTTTATGTTTGCTAAGATATTACACATCCTCTGTTCAGTATATAGAGCAAGGGTGCCCAAAGTCGAGACAGTGGCAAAAATGGAGCAATTTGAACCAAATGTGACAAGGACTGACACACTGATGCTTACTGTTAGGCAAATCATTTGTGTGTACAACATTGAAATGTCTTAATCTGTTGTGCTGAACCACAAAATGAAAGAATTCTGAAAAAGCATGACTTAGGATGGTTGAAAAACTGGACTGAGTTCCATGCGGAACAGCAGCCGACTTCTAATTATCTGTTTTTACCGTCTCATTTTCACAAGAAATTACGTACTTATAAAATTATTATCTGGCTTTCATCGTTGCTGTATGCTGATTTTAAACTTTCTCGGTTTTGGCCTAAAATGGTTCCTCGACCACAAAACCCTTAACATGTATGCCCTCGTAAAACGAAGTGTTCTACAAGACGCACACAATTGTGAGCAAATGTGGAGAGTTTGGTTGGAAAAATAAACACATTTTTCCCTCCGGGCTGGATTATTGTTATTGACATGTTATGTCCAATAAAATCCACAGACGGAACCGTGCCCACACAAAACGCAGCATTTATGGGGTATTTATAATGCAATGCAACAGAAACTAAGGGCTTGAAAAACAACATAGTTGGCTCACAGCAGCAAACTGAGAAATCGATAAAAAACAAAGCAACCGTGGACATACCAAAGAAGCTTTGTTTAACACGTGGAGGATTCTTTGTTTCGTCTCGTAACAGTCGAACAGATGATTTTAATGTCCTTCCTTTTGCGGCGCCTTGTCCATATTAATGCCCACATAACTTTACAGCCTTTATCAGCGAGCATAACGCCAGTGAGTCCTGCACCTTGAACATCCTTGATGGAAAAGTTAATGGCGTTTTTGATTAGAGGTTTCTATATGTGTGACTGAGTTCATTCAAGCTCATTTTTCTTTCAACGGTGGAAAGCACCGGTTTGTGATTAATGGATCCATTTATCAACAATTTCCCCACATCAATACAGCAGTTCTAGCAGTTTCATCACATCAACGGCACTGCTTTTCTTTTATCTTGTTCTTGTTTGAATACACTAGTGAGAGTGATCCTCAGCAGACAGACATTATGAGGCTGTCTGACGGCGTCGATCTGTAGAGATGGGACACTCATCCTGGATGAAGGAGGGCTATAAAGGACACCTTTTAACTCGCTCACAGCGTGGGCAGCACACATGCAGCCTTCACTCATCTGTGACAGTCTATGATTCTGTCCTATCCGCTGACAGACTGCCTGACCAGAGCAGACCAATTTCCCCTCAGCCTGCTCTCCCTCCGCAAAGTTCAGACTCAGTACTCTGGCCACGCCAACGCCTCCCCCGAGGGACACATCCCTTAACTATGGCCGGAGTATGGTCCTTCTTATCCGGGTTGAGCTGTGCGAAAATCTCTGTCTGCCTGCCCGGCATCACTCAAAGAGCACTCCAAACAAAATCAAATCTGGCACGTACGCACAGGGAAAATGTCAGGAATCCAAGTGAAACTAATCACTGCATTTGGCTTTGATCACAACAGCGAGTGCAGAGCATCCAACAAAATTCACAGCAATTTCCACACAAATCTCTTCACGCGCTTGCCTCTAATTTAGGTCCAGCTTGAAAGATCTCTCTCCTCCACAAACTACCCGGCTTCTTAATCCGCTGTTGGCCGCGATTTGAACGAGCAGACATTCTGTTTATGTAATGTTACAGCATCTACAGCAGTTTTTCCACAGAAATTGTGACTATCATACATTCTGTGTCATCAGTAAAAATACTAAAGGATCTGCCGGATAGTCTTAGATCCCCATGCACTGGCTGACCATGGAAGAGCTCTCACAAATGGAGAAATGGAGCTCTCAGTCAAAGGAATTGCCTCGAATAGGAACCAGCCAGCACGATGCTGCATCACAGGTTGTTTTGTTTATTGCTTTTTTTTCTCAATGGGATTACCTGTTTGAATAGAGGATTAATTGAAACTGGATAGGTGGATGTGGGATTTAATGGGTAAACACTTAGGAAAAGCAAAAAGCATTAATCTTGTAATCCTATAATACAGTCTCACCCGAGATTTTTATTGAGGCTCGAGCACAGAAAGGAACGTACAGAAATGTGTTGCCTTAAAGGTAGTAACGTCAGCACTTTGTCGGTTGCTGGAAAACAAGTTCAGATAAGCAAATCGATAACAGAAATGTTCTATTTGGTTCACAGATTAGGAACATTATTTAGCTGGCACTGTTCTCATTGTATTAATGAAGACATATTGACCATCAGAAATTCTGTGTGTTCATATCTTTCAGATGAAATTTCAATAATTTGGCTATTTTCTTGTTTTAGCAGCTAAAATTTTCTTAAAGGCCATTTTTTCAAATAATGGATGTAGGGAGCGTCAAAATAATTTGATGATTCTATAAAACATACATTTAGAGGCAAAAAAAGGTATGTTCCGAGAAGCATAAAAAAATCAATAATGCTGTACACAATAAAACATGCGGGATAAAAACACCAAATGTTCTCATAAAAGTACATACAGTCAGCTATAAGCACGCTACCCTAAAAAGATGTATATTTTCACACCTTCTAGTCCAAATGTTTTCTAAAGGTAGTTCCACGTGTCTGAGGAATAAAAATGTACTGTTACATAAAAAGACCAATTAAACCAGCCATGGCAACTAAAGAAAATCCATGATGGATCAAGAAGTGCTTCCACACCCAACAATAAAAGCAGGAGCATTTTTATGACAGACCACATTGCATACCAGTGCCTTTAAATTAGTACGAGTAATTAATTTGGTCTGATTTGCAGTTATAGCCCTGGTCATTTAATAAGACCACCATCACTGTGTTGGTTTACATGCAATTCAGAAGAGTCGAGATAACAAAAGATGTCTGGTGCATTCATTACATAGACATTATTTTTAAGATATTTGACTTGGGAAATTCTATTGTGATGCTGAAGTGTGTTGTGATAAGGATTTATTAGAGCAGAGCAACATTTTTTAAACATTAACAAAATCTTGATTGATCTAATCTTCGTGGATTTAACGTATTCCAATTAAGAGTCTGGCTGTGGCCATTCTGAGGTTATCTTGGCTTCTATTACAAAAATATGTATTTTAAAAAAATGCTACGTAATTCTGCTATTTTAACAGCAAGCTTTTCTTTACTCTAACAATAATCTGGCTCGTAAAATGTAACTTTAAACAGAGGATATATACCTGAAGTTTAATAACTTATGGATGACTCTTACATGATAGGTAACTTTTTAAGACCCGCGATTCTATGTGCTTTCGAGGAAAAACTTTTAATTTGATAGAGATGTAAAAAAACAAAAAGGGAATCTTTCCTTCACTGCTCTGCGCCACGTGCAAAAGTGGTTTTACTCGGCTATAATTAGCTAATTTATTCAGCCTGCTTAAACAACCAGCTTCAGGGTACTTTACCTGGTAGGGTGCGATAAAAAGAGACCAAATTAATGCTGAGTGCCCAAACGTGAATCGAGTTTTGCTCAAGCCAGCTGTGGTCTGACCGAAAATGAGCCAATGAGGAGTGCAGAGCCAGTACAAAGCATAAGAAAGATTTTAATTAATTCTAATCAGGTAAGAGGAAGAGATTTCCTTAAATTGACAGTACAAGAAGAAATTACAGTTCAAAGCTTCTGCCCAGTAATGTATATGTCAATGTGTTTATTTTTAGTTTTTTGGGTGAGACTTGGGCTTTCAAAACAACCCAGGGGTGTTACTTCCCTCCATCTAATGTTTGCTAGGCTTGTTAAGATATAGTGCCAAACCCAGCAAGCAACTCTGTACATGCTGCCAAATTCGCAGCAGTCTTCTGTTTGTGTGATAAATTAAACCAGAAAGTTGATAAATTGATGAAACGAAAGTCTAGTTTAAAAGAGAAATCAACATTCTTGCGCTACGACAGAAAATAGCTACCTTTCATCTGCCAAAAATACATCAGTTAATAGAAGAATAAGACGAAGCATTTTATTGTCACCGAACCAGATTTCATTTCAGAACACTTATTCGGGCACAGCCACTTAGGGCGCAGCCAACAGTTACAAATTATCCAAAAATTCTATTACCAACACGTGAATGATTCACACTATTAATAGAACCAAACCTGATGTGTTAGTTGTATAAATTTGCACTCGCCAGTTTTATTTTCTTCAAAGGGGAGGCACTTATTTATGTGGGATTCAGCTAGCAGATTTTGTTTTTGGTTTGATGAAATGTAAATCAAACCTAAAACCTAAAATGTAAATGTAGTCAAATTCATTCATCAACACAGAAAAAATAAGTTTGCCTCGAGGAGTTTTATTGCTAAAATCAAGCAGAATTTGGGTATGTGTATTACATTGGATTCTGAGATAAGAATTTTTTAGGCAAGTCAACGCCCCGCCAGCATAGTACTACGCATCTTGCACATCACTCTGTCCCACAGCTTATGCAATCGCAATTTGATCCTTTAATGTGGAATTTAATTTGCCTGAAAAGAAGAATTTGACAACCTCTCGCTAATTTCTCACCCAATAAGTCAGACTGGCAGTGTTACTTGTGTTACTTGAGGTTGGAGAAACCCTAGAGAAGAATAACCCTAACCCTGTTGGTTTGAGGTTCCTCACATGTTGGCAGATTTGATAGACCTTTCTCTGGTTCCTCCAAAGTGAGCCAATATGTCTGTTTAGAAACCTTTTTTTTAAATGATAGTCTATGCTATTTATTCAAAAATCAAGGTAACGTTGGCATTAAACCTGAATCTACAAGTTTTTTTCTCTGCTGCTTCGGCTTTTTCCCAATTTTTCATTCTCTTTTCGATGCACTTCAATTCATTTGAACATAACATTAATGCGTGTCACTGTATTTCCTCTGCGTTTCACCGCGGTGACCAAATGCAATCGTAAAGATTCCAGACATTTCCAAGGCACGACTGAAAAGACGAGAAGCAATAACCCTATGAGAGACAGTAGATACGTGTGTTGTAATTTGAGCGAAGTAAGCATTAAGATGCATCTTTTTAAATGCATCACATCAATACGAGATGAATCATCCAATCAAACTGAATCACTGGACCAGCAAGGATTCACAGCTCTGAGGAAAACTGACACCCGGTGTCACTCTTCCTGTGCAAATGCCTGCGAATCCGAGCCACCGACTAAAGCTGACACTATTTTTGGTTCCTTAACAGAGCCAGGGTAAATAAACACAGAAGCAGGACAAATACCCAAAAAACCAAATGTCCTCTTACGACAGATAATTAGCTGCCAAGCATCATTAAAGCTCCTCAGAATCTTGTTTCCTGTGTTGTTATGATTTGAGGGACTGATGAATGAGTTCTTAGAGCATCTCGCTCTCTGAAGCAGAACCACAAACAAAAGCTCTGCTATTGTCCATTTGAGACTGAAATAAAACGCCTCTGGATGTTTATAAAGGAGCTATTCTTATGAAATCATCTCTTTCTTTTGACTTTTTAAAAAAAATGACTGTGAATCCAAACAGTAATAAAAATAAAGTGTGCGTCCTGCTCGTAATCAGCTGGAATCAGCAGCGACGAAGACTGTGGAACAGTGATTTACCTATGTGATTAAAATTGATGCCCTGTAGAGGATAAATACTTAACCGAAAAGACTACAGCTTAGCTAAAAGATCTTCTCATAAAACGCTAATTTTGAAGCCACTTTTAAAATCTGTTAACCTAAGTCCTTACTTCATTGGCTGCAATCTAATAAACTGGTATCAATCGGGGTCACCCGCCAAATCCTTTGAGGCCCCGGACAGATGACAACACTGCAGTGAGGTGGGCCTCACTGCTTCACTCAGAGGAAACACTGACTCAGCCTACAGTTAAAGATTCCCCTGTCTGTCATGAGCAGAGCAGGGGGAAATAGCTCCTGTGTGAATGTGGAGAGACCAACGATAACACAAATGTTCAAAGAAACCTTTAAAATTCTGGAGCAACGACTAAAGAGCTAAGGGAGAACAAGGGGGGGTGGGGGGAGCAGAAATAAGGTGCAGTCAGGATCCGATAAGTAGACAGAGAGAAAGAAGGTAGCGGATTTTTGTTTGGGCTAATAAGAGGAAGATTATACGAAGAGTGGAAAGAAAGCCCACCAAGAGCTGAGCGAGTCAGTGATAGGAATCTCAACTATGGCTCTTTCATTCATTCTACTTTGTTTCCACTCTCCCAGCACCTCTTTTGTAGCAGATACGACCATAAATGCATTTAAAAAACTTTGGGAAAGTTTGTTTGGCCCCAGGATAGTTTTTTTACATATCTTAAAGTCCAAGGGACCCCTTTGAGCTAGGTGCTTTCTTTCTTTGCTGCTATGCATTTAGATAGTAATAAACACTTAGTAACTCTACCATATTTGGTAATAGTAACTAAGAATAAAAATCACTGTCAGATCTAACGAAACTCTACTAATGTGACAAAGTTTCAAAGACACGACTTGCATCATGAGCTGGGGGCATTTTTATGTGACTTTGCTGAGGTCACTGTAACAGTTGTTTCCAATGTGGCTCAAAACAGTACTCCAACATAACTGACTCACATATTCCCAGATTTACAGTGTACCATCACATATAACACAGAATATTACATTTTTTCTCAAGGAAAAGCTGTCTCCAGTTCCCTCTTGTGGGTGTCCACCACAGTAGTTGTTGTAGTTTCCTGCCTGATGTTTTTTATTTATACTTATTAAGTACTCAAACTCACATCCACAAGTGCTGTGTCCTGTTTCACTGTTCTATGGAAATACCGCTCATCTTAAATTTGACACTTAAAACTAGTTTTAAACCAGTCTCATGTTGCTGCTTTGAACATAAATATAAAGAGTCGGAAGCACTGGCTGCTGCACAACAGGTGATTGTAGAAAGAATCAGGCTGAGAATCTCAGTTCCTTTTAAAGAAGTACATCCCCAGTGGCATCACCTGGAGGATACATCTTCAACAACCTTATTTTGATGGGGGGGGGGACAACAAAAAGAGTATTTCTGAGTAGGAACTCATTCCTGTCATGAAATACACATGTGTGATTCTCCGAAAAATGAAAGAAAAGATCCATTAACCAGATGATGGGGTCCTTCTATCGCTTTTAGCTGTGAAGTCGCCTCTGTCTGACACCTCAGTGCCATGGAATCATTCAAACCTCCTCCTTACCCCCCCCCCCCCCCCCACCTCCCTCTCTCTGTCTTTGGTGTTTAACGCAGCTTTCTCCTTAGCTCCAGCTTGATTTTGAAACCGCAAAATGAGAAAGTATGCCCAGAGAGCATTCTCACGTTTGAATTTTTTATTTTGCTGACAGCTAATTACACAACTGAGCAAGAGAGAAGACATCCCAAACGCATCCCCTTTCCCTTTCTCTGATCGTGTCCCCTCTCTTACAAAGGGGTCTCACTAACGTCTCCTACAGTCCTTTTTTTCTCCCCATCCTCAAGCACCCACATGAATCACACCCACCTGGCACACACACACACACACACACACACACACACGCACACACACACACACACACACACACACGCACACACACACACACACACACACACACTCCCAACGCTCTCAGGCTCCTTGCCAGCACGAGCCCGGTGCCAAAAGAGAATCCGATGGGTCAAGAGTAGCTGATCCAAACTCTGATTTATCCGTCATTGCTAGAGAGGAGAGGTGTTTCTACCCTGGCTGGGCTCTATAATTAAGACACGGATCCATATTCACACTTTTACGCAGTTGTCCTACAGCACGGTGGAGTTCTCGGCACCCCACAGCCTCCTCGTGTTTAGTGTAATCTGTCACACGGAGCAGCACTTATCGAAGCACCAACTTTATTCCCGCCACACAGCCCTCCCGTAACCTCACCGTGACCACTGGACATCCTTTCTCTCCCTCCCTCTGTGCCATGTCAGGTGTTTTCAGGGAGGAAAGTCACTTGACATACCTTACCCCGACTCAGCATCACACGGAGAGACGCAAATTTTTTTAAACATCCGTCGGAGGTGTTATTTCCCCCCTCTAAACTCCGGCGTTTCATTATGGAAAACGTCAGGATATTTATTTATTTTAAAGAAGAAGAAAAAAGAATTAAACGGTCCCTTGCCTTGAAATCCAAAGAGGAAAGCAACGCCGGCGACCCAAGCGGTGTGTATCCAGATGTAGCCCATGGTGGCGTCCGGTCCTGGGGTGCGAGAAGAAAAAAAAAGGCTCCGTCTCCGGCGGTTAAGTTTCCAGAAGCGAGAGAAGCGCCGCGGAAGAAGCGCGAGCTGAGAAAAAAATCCCCAGTCTGAGCAGAGCTGAGGCACGCGCGAGCTCTAACCGTTACTCCCTCGTCTGCCTTCACGCGGACGTTAGCGACCCCTACCGAAACACACGGAGTGTGTGCGTTTTTTTTCTGTGCCAGTGGGTGTCTGTGTGCGTGGGTTTCTTCCTCTTCTTCTCTATCTCTCTTTCCCTTTCTCTCTCTATCGAGTGTGTGAGTGGGAAAATCGAGTCTGTTTTCCAACTTGAGCTTGGCCTCGTGGTTCGGGACTGAGAAATGTGGGCTAAATCCGCTCATTTCATTCAGCGCCACACCATGACCAACAGGGTTTGCAGCAGATAGTGATGTTAGTGGAAGTGTTTGCTACAAGGGATTCTCTCTCCGGAATGTTCTCCAAAATTTAAGCCACCCACATCCATCTCTATCATTGTAAGCACATGAATGAGGATAACCATATGGGTTCATGTGGGGTATTCACTTTGGGTTTCACGTAACTTTATGACACATTCTCATCTCTCTCTCTCTCTTTATTTTTAAGAGCTCCCTTTTCAATTTCTTTTTGTTTACCCCACATATTTTGAGAGTTTGATAGAGGCCCACCACCTACTAAGACAGCAGACACCTGCTTTTTTAGGCCTCTTATGATCGATGAAATCACAAACAAGCTCGGCAGAGAAATTTCCTGCAATAAATTACACTTATCTAGGTGTAGATGTTAGGAGGGGTACGAGTAAACTTAAAAAATATGGGCATCTGCTGCTATAAAGTGGAAAGAATTTTAGACCATGAGCAGTTAACCTGCTCTCCCAGACTGGGGACGGTGTAACACCAGTGGTTTCTGGCAGAATTTTAAAGAAGTACAAACATCAATGCAGGACTCCATTCAGGCCTCCACAACCTGTCTTCCATGGCCTGATTGAAGCCATATTTTTAGAAAAATTACCCAGAAACCCTCTGGAGGTTTGCCAAGATTTTCTTTTGAATGTGAAAAGAATAAAAATCTTTAGATTTGTATTAATCCCAACATCCCCTTTGGTGAAGCCTTTTTTTCTGTGAAAATAACTATGAGAACTGTAAGGATGGATGTAATTATCAACCACTAACCATTAACCACAGCTGACCCTGGGGTGGTTCTACGAAAACTCCTGAAGTGAACCAGTCAGAGTGAGAGCACTACAGAGAATCCCTGCGGATTTGGCTATGGGCAAACCCATAGCTGAGGTGGAATGTCTTGTTCAAAGTAACCCAAAAGCCAGTCTTTTAAGTTCTAACAAGAAAAGTGGAAGAAACGTTACAGTTCGTCCAAGTTGGTGAAACAGCTAACTGAAAAACACAACCAGAGCCTGTTTTCACTCGTGCTGTTGTGGGGGATTGTGGGTAGATCAGGAGTAAGATCCGTCTGAATCATAGCGGGGATTTGAATTCCAAAATGGGAACTTGTTCCGCCCAAGAAATCAATAGGCTATTTGCATTGGTCCCCCTCAGCCTGTAACGGGTAATGGTCCGTGAATCAGCACTAAATTAAATAAGTGCATGCCATGGAAGAGAGTCGTTTTTTACATTTTTTTTATAGACAATCAATTTCTACATCTGTAAATTGCACCATTCGCAGCGAGGCATGCACGCATGCACATACTGTAAAACGGCACCACATCAAGTGGGCTTAATTGATATTTCTTGTGCGTTTGTTTCCTCGGTTTGGCTGCCTTTTATTTTCCATCTGCGATGCTTCCGCCCACACATCCCACCGCACTGGCGGACTTTTATAGTTTATTTACATTCTCCACCTGTTTCCATCCCACTGCTCATTTGTATTTTAGACTGAGAGGGGGGAGAATACTGTTTTCATTATAGCATGCCAACAGCAAGGGGAACACAGGAAAAGGTTGGAATGAATCAAACTGAATCATCCCCCCTGAAAAATCCAGTCTGCTGTCAAAGTCAGAGGAGCCAGCGTATGAAATGTCAGAAACTTGTCAAGTTTGTTCTTTTTTTTACTTCGAAAAAAAAAAATCACTTAGGTGGATGAAATGTATATAGACTTCATTTTTACATACATTATTCATGGCACTTCCGTGGCATGAGGGCCCTCTGCACGTGTGGGTTAAAAAAAAAAAGTTCAGTTTTTCTTTAACCTCGGAGTTCCTTTAAGCCTCGGAGCAGATTCTTTTGTTTAAACCACCCCTGTTCGGTTCACACTCTGTAATCACAGACCATCTCTCAGCTTGTTGTCTGAATGTGTACAGTATGCACAGTGTGAACGCAGAATGAAAAAAGGGAAAGAAGGAAAAGTTTATATTTTATAACTGTGGCTCCGTGCAGCAGACTTCATGAATATATGCAAAGCCTCCCACAGACTACAATTTGTAGTGACTAATTCTACGGCAGATGGTAGAATGAGAGATCACATCAGTTAGTGTCATTAATATCTTCGCACAAGGCGAAGTGCTGCCTATGTTGTTGAAAGATGTTGACTTCTCATGATGCTCGAAATCTAGCAGTTCATTTGGAATTGTGGTTTGAGGAGATTTTACTGGCTCCATATGGTGGAGTCATCCTTCCACTCATGGATATGGAAGTCAGACACATTTAAACACATTTAAATCCATTCATGTGTTATACCATTTCTTGAAGTCAAAGCCTGACCTCTAAGTGTCTCGATTCATGATTATTTTTTTTAACACACTGTGGTTCTAATCTCCGGACAACCCTAGTATGTCAGTGTGAACCTCAGTTCATGTTTGTGAATATGTTGCTGCGTTGCCTGGGGGGAAGGAAATGGGAAATCTCTCTGAGAGGGGAATAAAGCGCCGTTTTTGAGATGTTGGACCATAGAAAAAGCATGAGATTGTTGAGACTTCCTTTGGCGACAAATCTCCCTCCTTATTGTGTGATAAGGAGAGCTTACCGTCGATAGCTCTTCAGGTGTCCCTTTTATCGGCTGAACTGGCCTTGTTATTATTAAATCCTCTAAGCAAGACCTGCACATGTCTTTTAAGAGTCACATTTTTAAACTATACTTTACAGAGGGAGTGATCGTGTTTCTTAACCAAAAAGCCGGAGGTGTAAACTTCTTAGTCCGTACAAAATGGTACAAATTTCAGTTTCTCAAAGCCGAACCAACACACCCTCAGTCCATATTTCCATATTTTTGTGACTTTTCCTGAACACGATGAAGAAAAAGTGTACACCAGTCAAGCTTTATATCGGGGACAGTTCTTCATTTTGTCATGTTGCTATATTTGGACCATAACGAAATCCGCATTTCAGAGCTGTATCATTAGCTTACAAAATTACCTTTCAAATTACATAGACACCTGTCTACACAATGAATTTGGCCATATTTACATTATTTCCAATAATGTCCTACACTGAAGGATACAGGGGGCACATATTTTCTCACCTGGTTTATAGTGTTGCCACTTCAGAAATAGGTCATTTCATTTTTCAGACTTGCTCCTGCACATGTTTACTCAGAATATGATGGTGGTTGATTAGAACTGCCCAGTTGCGGTGTAAATGTAGCTTTAGTGAGCTGAGCATGTTGCCATTCTGACTTATTCAAAAGACGTAAAGGGGGTTGGATCTCCCCTAAGAAGTGTATCTCTCAGAGCCCCTTCAGTTTTCTGTCAGCAAGCCCCAGAGCGAGGCCAAGTCACCCAGGCTTGGAGCATTTGTGTCCGATGGCTGGGCTCTGATCCTCTCTTTCTGTGTCTCTCAGATGCGGCAGGCTATCACCACACAAAGCCTAGATAGCATAAATAGACATAATCCAAATGTTCTGAATGTGGTTTAGGCCTATTTGATACCAGTTGGCGTAGATTAGGGTATAGATCGGGTACCCCTCAAAATGTCTTCGGAATTTTTAAAACTGTCATGGAGCTGTAAGATCTAGTTGCTTCTTTTTAAAATGTAACTATTGGTTCAGGATGAAGAATTTAAAGTTTTCGCTGAATTTTAGGCACCACAGATTCTATTTTGGGTTTAAACAACTGAACATCCAGGTTGGTTTTGGGGGTTCAAGCATTAAAATAAACTATTTGATTTAATTTAATTTCATATCTTACATTTCTAAGATAATTAAAGATGCCCTGGGGCATCATGAGCATTTAGAATTGACAGCACAGCGTTTCAAGCTGGAATTAAAACTGAGCTGTTTTTAGTAATTTTGTGTGGTGGGAGTTTTAGGCCTCAACCAATACCTGATAGACCGAAGAATGGAAAAACATTAAGCAATGATACCAACCAAATTCTGAGATAAGGGACAAATAACATTTGAAAAAATGCTCTTAGAAATGGTAGAAAGATGAATACTTTACAGTAAACCTCCCGATGCTTAGCACTCTAATGCTAAGGTCTCCTGGAGCTCCAGTTTCTACTTTGCTCTGCTGTTGGTCTCTGTCCTAAATAAAGAGCTCCTCTGTCTATTTCTGGTGACTCCATCCCAGTGGCTTCCACCGCAGCAGAGCCGCAGCCGATTACCCACATCTCTACTGAGAGCGTTTGATTTATGACTGTTTTGCGCTGATTATACTTGAGATCCCAGCTGCAGCACGGCAGCTCTCCACAAGGTATGGAAAACTTCTCAGAGCTTCCCTTAAGATACCCAAGGTTCATAGCTTTGGTTCCAGCTGAGCCAAATGACGCCAAAGCAAAGTGTCACTTACTGGTTTAGATGTAGTTCAAGTTTGTGGAATTCTGAGCCTGTGTTCCCAGATGGTAACAGAAAGCCATTCCTCCTGGATGGAGTCTGATATATATTAGCGGTTAGAGGAGATGCAGATTTTAAAGCCACAATAACAGTCAATCAGGACTCCTTCCACTTGTTATGAGAGATTTTGTATATGGTTCAAATGCAGCCTGTGGTTAGGCTTTACACATCAGCCGCATCAAAAAGAAATGAAAATTCAAGACCTTAGCTACTCGCCTTAAGATTCCCTAGATGCTTTTCTTCTTGCTTCAATGTTTCAACTTCCATGACCATCTTTCAATGCAATGCGTGGCATGTACATTTCTAGACTTTTGTTTGTGTCAAACACTGTCAATCATCTCTTCATCTAATGAATAAATCATAACATATGAGTAAAACAGCTTTTAAATGCTACAAATATGCTAATTTCACAGACAGATGTTTATTGAGCAGGTGCGCGGTGGATTCTACATTTTCACTCAGGAATTATAGGTGAAGCACAGGTGAGGTATTAGTCAATTCGTCTCCCCACAGGCGAATTAATGACCCTCTTCAATTGAGTTCAAATTCACAAACATAATCTTCAACACAGCCAGAACCCCTTCTCAGCGCAACCTTTCTTGTCACTTTTCTAAATAATCTTCAGGAACTGTTCTTCAGGCTTCTTAAAGGGCATGCCAAATCTGTGCTCTGCATGTTGGCTGCCTTTTTGTTCCATTTGTCAAGATTATCCCACACTGCCTAAGTAATGTGAAAGTCCAGGCTCTGTGAAGGACTGATTCCTATTGCAGCTGATTTTCAGCCCTTTTCTTGTAATTTGGCATAAATTAGCTCATCCTGCTTGTTTCTCTTCCATAACATATATTTTATGATGGCCATCCTTTCACAGACACTATTGCTTATAGAAGGATCAATCTGAAGGCAAGATGAAAAAGTCCATGAGGTGCATCCAACCTGTCATATTTCTGTAGACATCTTTTTCACATATCTCATTTTATCTTGACCTCAACTTACACTGTTTCTATTGAGGGCATACTGCACACCATACAAAGTTGTGCATGTTCTTTCTTGTCGATGCAACTAAAGAAAGTAGAACGTCACTGAGGAAGACTGCTGCTTTCAACAAGGTCTTGGCAATATTGTGTTGTGTGTCCACAAAAAATGGTCCTTTCCTTGAGCTAGCTGCCTTTTTATGTTTGAATGATTCTTGCATCACTTTTAAGTGGTTTCAGACGGAAAAGGGACACTGTTGTCTGGAAGTGGTCATATAAGGGAGCCTATAAAAACAAATCTAATGGTCAAATCAGGTTTTTATATATGAATATTAAGATGGTTCATTAACTAATTAAACTTCTGGGTCGAGCAAACTGTCGGAAGATTTTCACCCTTAAAACTTTTGTATTTCAACGCTCAATGGCTTTAAGTAAAATTGCTTTTTTTGTATCTTATTTGTTGTTGAGTGACACTTTGTTGTAGTGTTTGTCTTTTTTTTTAACCATGAAAACTCTTTGAAACCCCAACTTAAAGAAAAACTGATAATTGGTAACTGGTAATTTAAGAATAAAATAAAAATAGAATAAAATGCCTGAAATCTTCTGTTCATGCTAATATTAATTTTCCATGTTAAATATTTCACCTGACTTCTTTGTAAAAATGGGGACCAAATAGTGAAGAAATATTTTGGCCAGTCTTTTTGACCCAGACAAGCTGAGCTCATATGAAAGTTTTGCCCAACCTTTTCCTTTAACAAACTAAACTATTGATGTTAAGGAAAATCAGAATACTTACTTACTTCACACAAGAATCTGTCCAATTAGACCGCTCGGTTGGACCCAAAACTCTCACTATGAACTGAGAATTTAACAGCTTTACAGTGGTTCACACAAAATGACAGGCAGTTAAACTGCAAATTCTCAAAACTCCAATTTCCCATTCATGAAACGTTGCAATGCTTTTCTGCCACTGAAGAAAAGGAGCACAGGGGACAAGGTAAAGAAGCCTCCACTGATCTCTAGTTTCTTGTCATAGCAACCCCAGATTTGCTCACTGCTAATTATAGGAGCTGTTCTCACACTTAAATCCACTAATTGCTTTAAATATTTTTCATTAATGTCACCGTTCTCGGTAACCAGTGGAGCTGGGTGACTCCGGTGAGGTGTATAACAAGCTGATAATTCAGACTTTACTCCTGGAATAACAAGTAGTTTGAAATGACAAAAAGTAAGAGGACTGAAAGAGTTTTACTGATTGTGGACGTTTTTCCCATCAGGAAAAAAAAGTAATGAGTGGGAGGCTATGAAACACTTCCCAAATTTATGGGGATGGAAATAAGTGGAACAGTTTCAAAATGCAACAGTAATTCAGCACCATCGTTTATTTTGTCATTCTTTTTTGACGTATTCTGTCAAAACAGGAATGTACAAAAACGGTTTATTATTGCTTTCCCTTTATTGTCAGTGTAAAAAGCAAACACTGATCAAACATGCACTTTTCCCCTCTTTTCCCACTTCAAAAGCTGTGCTTTGATAGGAAGTATGAGTGTTCTCAGCTTTGATTGGATAATAAATGTCATTAGATTAACCTGTAATTTTGAGAAATGTACAAATTGGGTAGGTTTGAATGTTGCCTGAACTGTTGTTCAGGAAGATGTGTCAACGTCATGGATTTGCCAATTGCCGATTTTTTTCTATTTTGGACCTGATAGGTCTGTTAACACTCAAAAGGTGCATCCACGTGCATACTGTCCAACAAAAGGGTTGGTCTTCTGGAAAAGCAAACACATCCATTTTTAATGTACAAATCGCCACCCGATTCTACTTTCATTTTGGGGACTGCTGATCACGGAAATGTTGGATGGTTGGTATGTCCTGTTTTTCCTGCTCACTCAAATCAGTGTATTAGTTTTTTCTCCCCATGCCTATGTGTCGCTTTGCAAGTACACTTTACGTTTCTTCTTTTCTTCTTTTCCTAGACCTCTCTTGCATTTAGTTGCTATGTACTTAAAAGCTTGTTCATTTGTCTAAGAAGGGCAACTAAAATTGCATGGCAATATACTGTAGGCAAGTACACTGCATCACTTTAAGGCCATAAATCATCAACAAAAAAGAGCATGGCGGATGTTTCATAATGCTTAAATAAATGGATTTTTCTTTTGGTTTTTGCCAACCCTCCCATTCACCTACCCCGGGCTGTTTAAACATCACCTTAATCGACTCTTTTGTCATACATGCCACTGTCTGGATTGAATCCAGTTCACCCACAGTCGATACGAGACAAAGCTGGGCTTAAAAGCGCATGTTCTTCCCTTCTTTTTGTCCCTTTTTGTTCCCTGAGCTCTACGGTCGATTAAATGGGTGGACACCTGATATCTGCATTTTCATTCAAACGCCACAGAGTGACAAGGCATGCTTCTGCATTCACCCCTTGTGAACAGATCCCATACCCATATCAGGATACAATAAAAAGACTCACAACAAAAGAAACAAGAAATAGCATTTTTTTATCATAACATGATAGAAAAAGATGCTGTCATATACAGTAACTAATGGAACAAAAACAAATATTAATGTAGGTCTCATATGAAAACCACAACTGAGTAAATATGTTGAGAGGAATGTTTATTACTTATAAGCATGACCTTCTAATGCAACAGTCTTTTCTGTTATGGGGAATGGAAACAGCATACATCACTTCATTGGTTTATTTGACCTTTGGCCTGATAACAGCTTCTTCTGAGCTAATTTACAACCCACCAAGTACTGTTGGCTCATTGGTATATCATTCAGTCTGTTACTCTTTAGAAACAAGAAAAGTAAAGGAAACATAAACTGACCTGGAGGAAAGATTTCAAAACAGAGGAGTGTGAAATAAACACATTATCCCAATCCCTCCAAACGGCCCCTACCCATCCACCTATTAGTGTTTTTCTTTTTTTGGAATAAAGGATTTGTGGTCATATATTAATTCAAAAGGTACCCAAAGTCAAAACTGGAGTGGGAAATAATCACCACTCCTTGATTTGTGGCGGTAGAAGGTCACCTTAACCGTGCCAAAAGTATGAGTGGAGGCAAAGAGGGTACCTGTGACTGCACTAAGGCTGGACAAATACTGCAGATCCTCCAGCAGTGGATTTTCAGAGATGTGCAAGCAATTCTATAGTGAGCAATTGATGTGATCACACCTCCTGTTGAAACCCTCATTTTGTAATTTTGGAATGTGTCCAGCTACATTTAACCCCCTTTCAGCCTAAGAAGCTTAGCCCATATAATTTGATACATGGATATCAAACAAATTTAAGAACCTATATGTTAGAATACGTTGAAACCGTGAATGCAATATAATGGTTTTCTACTTGAACTGCATCAAAGACCAAATGTCTTCCGTTATTGGTGATATGATATGAACTAAGTGTGCCACCAGAAGTACATAGACTTGACTTAAATTATTCGACAAGTTCGATTGATATTACTAATCCTTGATAAACTTTAGCCCAAATTGCACATTGTACAAATGTTTAAACTACTTTGCATGCACCAGGCGTGGCTGGCTGGATAGTGTGGAGTTACTTCTGTATGAGAGTCGGGGCAACACTGCATTAGGCGTGAGGAGATGAGCTTTGTGTTGCTGTAGCAGTTCATGACCAGATCTTTACCATTGCCATGGTAATCACAGGCTGAATCCTTCCCTCACGTTCGGATCATTCTTGACCTGCCTGTGACCTGTCTTGCTTTCCAGAGTCATTCCACACTAAAGGGGTGGGGCTGCCTACCCCGTTGAATAACTCATCCAGTCTAGTTCCGCCCCACTCCTCTTTCCCTTCTGGAGTTTACCTCGGAAACACTCACCTCAGAGTCCTCTGCTCAGCTGGTTGTTTACTCCACATTATCGATGGGATTTCACCTGCCTGCTCACTTTCCACCTATTGCTGTGCTTACCTCTTGGAATCCAGCCTCACATCTCTCATGAGTCCCCGGATATAGTAAGAGTCCATTTGGATCAAACTGCTTGCGTTTAAGTCGAAGGACCCACAGTTGGCAAATTCTCTCGCTAGCATCTCTCTCCTCGCAGACCAGAGAGCAATTGCTCACAACTCACAAGTAATATTGCACTTCTGTAAACGCTCATGTACACTAGAAATTTTCTTATCAACCAATTTCAGCCTGGTTTTAGCCGATGGGCCATTATCGCTTACCGCTGGTGTCCTAGTCGCCATCTCCCTTCTGCACTAACAGCAAAGGCAAAGAAGCTTGATTAAATAAAAACGGTTACATTTTTGCTTGGTTGAAGTTTCAAAAAACAGTTTACATCAAGCCCTTCATTTTCATAGAATTTGTTTCAAGAAACAATAGAACACACACACGCATCACCTATCAAATTCAAATTATCAGGTGATTTTAATGTTCAATTTATTAATTAGGAACGGTCACAAGCTCTCAGTCTGCTGGGTTCCAGCACTAATCGGCAAAGCAGATGCATTGTGCTTTAATAGGATCAGACAGGTGAGGGTATGTGCAGAAGCGGAGCTGCTCGGAAAGCCGCTGAGCCGGAAACAGCTCAGACAGACACCTGCTATCTCGATGATGTGGCAGCTAAAAGACAAACAAACACAAATATATATATATATATTCAATAGCATCAGCTGGTAATAAAAAGATAATAAAAACAATATTTTCTTAAAGTTCTCTCGCTACACTTTGATCCGCTTCCTTTGCTTCCTTCCACTTTCTTCACAAACATTTAAAACAGTATTGGCATTTCTCTGTGCTACTGAAATTCATGCACGGAAGAACTCTTTCTCGGCTCAAAAACATGCGCAGCCTCATTCAGACGCTCCACGTTGCTGCAAGGTCACTTGTTGCTGCTTATTTCTCCATATTGATGCAAATGTCCCACAGATATGAGTGCTAATTCATATCTGAGGGATTTTCTATCCACAAAAAATATTCACGCTCACAATCACGCCCACACACGGGTTTCGCATTTCCAGTTTTGTTGTGTAAGGGTGCAATATGTAAGATATTTAAGCAGCCATCACAGTGACTGACTTCTCTCTGGTTCCACTCAGCGGCCTGTCACTGACTCTTCAAGAGAGTAGGGCTGAAAATCTGTTTTCAGACACAATGTCTTGTTTCCTCATACTCACCAACACTGTGCAACTAACCACAGATTCTACACAGTGTCAACAATCTGCCAGAATCTTCAAAGCTCTCAAAAACAGGCACAAGACGAGTGACGCAGCTGTTTCCCATATGAATCCGTGCCCATCAAACAGTACCATTTGGAGCTTTTCAGCAAACGTGAGAGAACTTTACAGATCTTTCTAACAGCCGCCGGTGGAAAATTAAGTCTGATTTCAAGCTGAAATGCCTGTACACAGGCAGGTAAGCGAGCATAAATAGCCAAAGAATAAAAAACCCACGCACCTACTCACACACATTTCTAAAGCGTGAAATGATCCCTTCTGAACACCACTGTGACAAATCAAACTGTATCCATCTGGTATGTTGTTGTAACATCAAGTGCTGAAACGTGGAGGAGTCTGGTGTGGCTAGAAGAGTCACAGATGTTAAAATAACACCAGAAATGGATTGAAAATGGTTGGTGTGTAGGTGTGTGGGGCTTGTGTGTACAGTGTGTTATTGTGCAATGCGTTAATTGCTGATACACAGTAATAATTCATTACATCCAGTTAATTAAAAAGTATGATGTGTCTGCCCTCTGTATATAGAGTGACTGTATGTAAACACTTCAATATAAAAATAAGTAAATGGAAAAACCAAGAACAAGAATAACGAGTTTTCAAACAACGTACGTTTAAATGCAGATGGCTCTGACAAACTGAGGTTGCCTCTGAAATGGCTTTGTACGAGGAAATGGCTGTAATAACTGATCTATCTTTTTCCTTTTAAGTAAGTTCTTAGAATTACAATTTCTTAAGAAAGGTCTTACAGTTTTATCTACCATAGACGTCAACAAGAGAAACTGATAAGACTCTTTATGTATCAGAGCTGAATTTTTTTCCAACTACTCACATGATGGTTCGTTTGTGCCGTTACAGACTATACTTGTATTTTTTCATTTTTTCAGATGGACCATGTTATACCTCACATTTTTGGAAACCAAGACAGAAAATGGGCATGTAGGCATTACATTTAACTGCTTTTCTCCTTAGGATTATGTATGGACATGGAATTACAACATATTCTATAAATAAAATACGTGGTACTCACACTGTCTGATAATCTAGAAAGTATGGATGATAAAACCTGTCTATTGGGTTAGGGGAAGACCGTGGTTATCTTTAAAATCACACTTCCTCAAAAGCTTATTAGATGAAAATGCTGATGAAACTAAAAACACAACTTTTCTTTTTTTTTCCAGGTTTTTAACACTTATGTGTCAGCAGAAATGATAGGTGGAACTATCCTTATCCATTCCGATTACTAAATGGATAGTGAGTTTAGAGTTACAAAGTAATAGTTTTAAGGCATCATTGAATTACTCAACTTAAAAAAAAAATGCTGGAAATGTAATCCAATGAGGTTTGAATCCATTTCCTGTTGAAACTAAATTTGGTCACCAGGAGATCTAAAGGTCTGAGGACCCCTCTGTTTGTCCCAGCATAGGAAGACAAACTGGTGTCGTGTTCCTGCACTGTGCAGCAAACCCGGTATATCACTCGATGAAGAAATCGCATATAAAAACAACTCTTCACACCTCTACAATATCACGAAGCACCATCACAAAAGGGGGAGGTGGGATGCGTTAAAGCAAAGCAGACAGTGGTATTGAATACTAAGCAAAGATTTCTGGAGGCAGGGGTAAATGAACATGTTCCAAAAGTTAGTTTTTCGGTGTTTAGGTCGAAGGGCAAATAAATGACTGCCTACAGATCAGTTATCATCCTGCTAACATAGACTGGGGTGAAGCCAACTCACTTTTGTAGACATCTCACACAGAGAAGAAAAGTGACTGAAAAGAGTTGCCACTGCTGACACCGTGCAGGACAAATCCCTCTAAGGTTGAATCAGCTTGTCATGGTTACATATTAGCATGAGGATAGCTGTGAGCTGAGCTGAAATGTCAAGCAGCTAAGCAAATAAGGTCTTGCCTGACAGCAAATACTCCATGAAAGAGTAGCGCACTGAGCAGAAAAAAAACAACAATGCCAGTGTTGTGATGGTTTTTCATTACTTTTGACTGTAAAATAACAGAACACATGGCTCAAAGCTAAAATTAATCACTTTATGTGTGGTGTATGAGATATTTGTGTTGTCTTGAATGGGTGAAAGATGAGGTCAAACAAACATGCAACTTGAGATCATTAACTTTTGAACGTGTAGAAAATGAAGATGAATCAATCAATTAATCTTTTATGCGCAGTTTCTTCTGTTTCCATGCAAACAGCTGCTTTGTATGGTTGTAAACATGTCATTATATGACACCGATGTGACCATGATATCTGTGCACCTTACCTGCAGGCAGAACTTTTCATCCCCATTCAAAAGCACGATCTTCTATAGATGGTTTAATATTTTTTTCTTCAGATTTAATCTGAGATGCTGCAAATGAAAGGCATGATTGAGATGCAGTAATATCATGGGTGGCTCCTTTTCACTCTATCACTGTTGTGTGGCTTCAATTAATGTATGATATTAAGTAAAAGGCTTCAGTTTACTTCCTTTCACTTGTAATGTTATAACAGGCTATAGATTGTCTGTTTATGGTAAGGTTAGGTAAGCTCATAAATCAATGCCCTTCAAGAAGGAAAACATGTCTATCTACAAAACTGTTAAATGCACTATTGCATGTGTGAAAACCGATTGGCACATCAATGCAAAACAATATGTTAATTTATGTTTGACCTTTCATTGATGTGTTACCAACCACAAATGCATACCTACTGATGATCCAACAAAGTCTCCCTCTACCATCTTTTCATTGTTTTAAAATGTGATGATTGAATTGAGAACTATTCAGTACAGTACTGCCAAAAGTTCCAGTCGATTAGTTTGGCAGCCTTCATCGTCCAACATGCAAACCTTAATTTTTATTCCTAAACCTCACAATATAGCACCAGTAATAAAATCTAAAAAGAAAAAAAAAGCCAAACTCAATCAAATGGTTTTGATGCCTTAGACTCTGTTTTTCATTCGGGTGTCATCTTCTTTCAGGCCGCTGACTGTCCCATTACTTAAGCCATCGCCTCAGTGCTTCAGCTCAGTCTGGCTATGTTTACATTGGCAGCTTCTATCTGCCTTGTATGAGATTTCAGGCAAGGCCCGGAGTCCTTGGTATTTGATGAAGTTTCATAGTTCTTCCCTGCACAGACTGCTCCGTAAAAATATCAAGGAAAAAGCGGAAGTGAAAAAATATGGGGGAATTGTGGAGCTCTGTCAGGAGTGTAACTCTTTTTAATGGTTGCAGCAAGTTAGTGATACTCTAACCCTCTTTCACGGCATAAATCACACAAAATAAATCGCCTCTGCTGAGCTTTCCATTAATAAAGCCCTGCCTTTCCTGTATTTCTTGTATCTTTTGCTATACCATTCACAAACCATAAACTACCCATCCAGTATGTCCCACACTATGTTGTGGAGTCTTAGTGCCAGGAGCTCTCGGCATTCGTGCAGCATGATTTTGCTCATTACAAGTAAAATGGCGGTTGCTTTAGATCAGACATACGTTCAATTGAATGCCTTAAAAATAGCACCTGCCCTTACATTCAAAGCATATGTAACTTCTACAGATAATACTTTTAGAATATTTCATCATAACAAAACCAATCAGCCCCCTGGAATTTTTTAGAAAGGTCTGCCTTGATGTGGAAAAGCTCACATTAGTCGGATTTCTCAGCTGCTGCTTGATAGGGCAGCACTATACAGCCCACCATGTTCGCAGTGAGATATGAACAAATAACTTCTTTAAGACCATTTAAGCTGGAGGACCTACATTCTCATTTAATTCCGCTCTCCGTGACTTGTGCGCGCGGGTTTTTCGACCTGCTCTTAACGGAAGTAAGCCATGGAGGATCAAATTGGTCTCACCTCTTCCACAACACGTCTGTGGTGACAAAAAAAGCACCTTCTAAGACCCAGCTCTCTCTCTCTGAGCAAATCCTCTTAATGGACACCAAGCTGGAGGCTACATATCAGCTCATCCGGTTCTACTGCTGGAAATATTCACCAGCTGGACATGGCCAATTAGAGATATCAATTGTTTTTCTTTTACATTTTACAGACAGAAAAAAATAGCAGGGAAGCACAGGAAGGTTTCAGTTCATTCAAATCATATGAAATAATTGAACTGAACAGCTTTTAAAACGGTAGAGCCTCACCGTGATGCTGCTGTTGGTACAGCATGTGACTGAAAAATCTAGATAATTGAGACACAATGTGACAGCAAGCGACAACATACGTAGGTAGCGCAAAGTAAGTGAGAAAACAGGTACTCTCTGTGTGGTCAGATGTACGATCCAATGTGGTTGAAAATTCTTTCTATGAAAACATGTCCATCTGTTACAGCCAGCTACAACACCGAACAATAGGCGTGATATAGGAAGGACAACACGGTCCTATGCAGGTTGAATAAGGAGATGAGCAACCTAATCAACACAAGAAATGAAAGACGTACACTGGTGTAGTTATGTTGCCTCGTGTTAGTATGTCTTGCAATTGTTTTTTTTTTATCCTCTGGAGTAATCATGTTGCAACTGTATTTACCTGACTTGTTTGGGATTCCCTAATGCTTTCTCTCTGCAGAATCCATAATAATGTTTGTTCACGGTGCAACACAAAGCACTACACATTAACACTTTCTGGGCTGGGGCTCACTGGATGCCTGCATGTAATTTTTAAAACTGTGACAGACCATCGCCTAGGAGAAATTGCCAGCTAAGCTAAAAATGTCTCTCACGGCCCCCAAAAACATTTTTACATGAGAGTTTTACCATGCTTGCTCATTTTTTTTCACAAGATGAATCTGTAACGAATGTGATATTGATCTGTTTTTTTAAACAATTTTGAAAAAACATGAAGGATAAGGATAAGAAGGATATACTTTTTCCTAGAGGCTTAATGAGTTTGAATCTGACTCCAGATGCTCCAAATGACATCAGAAAGATGACGAGTATCATATCAACTGAGCACTTCCTCATACAAAAGGCATTAACAAAGCAAATTTCTGTGTGTTCATTGTGTCATTCATTCATTTTGGACATGCAGATTAATATAAATGCTTGAAGAATATCTTTCTGAAAATGTACGGCTCACAGAAGAACTCAAGACAGCAAATGTAAATACAGCTGGGATGCATGACACAGATTTTCAATCCTTGTAGCTGTATGAATGCTGTGACCTTCAAAAACTTAAAATATCGGATATTCTTACAGTTTGGTGTTTGTGTGTGTCTGTATCGTGACACCAAATGGAAAAAATATGTCTACTCTAGGAAGCGGAAAATCTTACTTTGAGTTATCACAAAGATGGAAAAGGCACAAAGGTGACCAGCTAAAAATCAGAGGTGACGCACAACTGCAGCAGCAATCACCAAGTGCAGAGTGAGCCATGGTTCTAATCAGAACTGCAGCAGTCGCTCTCCTAAAGTGGAGGCAGACATGCTCCTTGCACAGAGAAGCTCAGAGTGTCGGGCAGGAAAGGGCTTCAGATGGAGCACGTGAGCTATTACTGGAAATTCGTTTCTGGGTTCGTTCAGACGGCTTCCCAACACTAAGGCAAGCCGAAGTAATTTTTGCTTTGCTCCAAAATTCAAAATGACAAATATCTGTGTGTTACAGTACATGAGAGAGTTGATGATATATATGTGCTGCATATTCTGAAGACTAAATCACGTTTCCAGCACAGATACATTTCAGCAATTTCACCATTTACATTATTTAAAAGAATAAGATGGGTGTATTTCAGGTTTTCAAACATTTACACAATATACATTCAAACTTAATACTTTAGGCTGTTTGTCTGTGTGGCCCTGCTGATGGACTGAGCTCTCTGAGGTGTACCCTGCCTCTCACTCTTAGCTGGGATAGATTCCAGCATAGATAATGGGTCGATATTCAAACCTTTGCAACATTCCAGTGTCCAATGATAACAGATTTAATTTATTTACAAGTGCAAAGTAGGGAAAGAACAACATCTTCCAATTTAATAAGGGTTAAATTGGAAGATGTGAAGAGCAGAACCCTGTTGCAGATATTGTAGATGACTGCAGTGAAAGAGAACTTAACGTACATACACACAATACAATACATACACACATAAAATAGCTAGAGCACAGAGCATTGGCCAATGAGGGAAAACTCATCCTAAACTTGAAAAATCACATACCAAGGAGAAGCAGGAAACTGGACCGACCACCAATAATGTGGAAACCCGGGAACAAGAAGCCAAGGAAGAAAATGCTGATCTGAACAGTGAGGATTTGGTGCAGACTGTTTTAGGGGAGGCCCACTGATTTGGAGAGGGGGAATATATAGCATTAGTCAAAATAAAATGTTTTTGATGTAGGAGAGCTCAGATGCATTAGTTCTGGAGGAGGATTTGAGTCTATAAATGCCTAAAGACCGGCTATTTATGAAGTGGCGTGCACAGTTTGGATATGCCAATCAGCAATATGCGGTTTTTCATGGCTCATTAGCTGTGTGTTTGGAGGGTATATAGGGTTTTTAGAACATATACACACATTATCCATAGGCATCAAGGCATTTGGAAATTCTTATCAAAAGGGCTCTAAAATCAATACGTAAAAATTCACATGAAACACTACAGAAACGAGACATAACGCAGCATTCAGTTGACATTTGAAAGGGAAACATAGTGATTCAGTGAACTCTTAATTTATAGTTTAGTGATGCTGAACCTTTGACTGAGAAATTATCTCATCGTCAAGTTTTTTAGGCCTGATTATTTTTGGCCTATTTATTTGTAGGGAACTTCCTCAACATGAATTATAGACACAAATCATGCGGCACGGAGTGAGCAGGCATACAGATGTGCTGAGATGTGTGGTGGTGGAAGCAGTGTCTAAACACATTCAGAAGAAATATTGACCTCTTCACAAAAACATCAGTATGACTAAAAAAAAGACTGTACAAAACATCCACATGGGGAACATAGTGTAGACTGAATGAAAACGGCTTACATAGGGGATTAAACACTGCCAACATCAACTACCCCAGTCCCTGACTCCTAAATAAACCTATACCTGTAATCCTTTTAAACATAATCTGAGGCCCGCTAGGCTTAATTTGACACAACAGCTCTTTAATGTGTTGTGGTAACAGTTTTTGAAGCCTTTATTGCTTTAAAAACATCATTAGCGGCCTTTTAAAGTTGTCGAGTAGCTGATACAGATGACTGATGTCTCTGACTCCAAGAGGCGGGAAATCCTACAAAACGGCACAGCTGTAACATAATCTTCTTGGCACTTCATAAAAACATTAAGAACGCTCAGCAGAAGTTAAGCTTCAGGGTTAAATTAATTACACCAACCGCACAAAGCCTATATGATTATGCATGCAGGCAAGCTACTTATTTTTCCATGTTAACTTGGAACATAAAGAATCTTTCATGAGAACAACACACAGTGAAGAGCATATATGATAAATGGGATATGATTGACTGAAGATAGCTGTTGATGGAAAAAACTGACACAGAATACATAAAGCCGGTGTGAAATAAATTCAAGGGGAAAAGGCAAAACAAAACAAGTCAGCACACAGTAAAGTAAAACACAAAGTGAGCTATAAGTAGACTTATGAGTGAAGAGAACACATAAAACTGAAATAATAAAAATGTCCCTGAAAAAAGAGAAAAAACACAAATTACATACAAAATTGATTGTGGAAAATATCTGAGACATCTTTTCTTTGCAGAAGAACAAAAGTGACAAACTTTATGTGGCAACACAGATGAGTTGTTTCTGAGTCAGCCGAATGGATTCATTATTCACCTATCCATTCCTCTACATACAAATTCTTTTTTTTTAAATAACCCCAGAAACATATGTGCTTAAAATGTCATTATTTTCCTTTCTTTAATCACCCCACATGCTGCACTATTGCGGGATGACGGGCCACATATTACTTGTGTTCTCTTTACTCCTGTGAACTACTAAACCAAGCCAAGCATTGGATTAATTCATACAGCTATATGCACAGAAAGTGTAACTAATCAATTTTATCCCTTCACAACCACTCTAGACCCACCGGTCCCCCCCTTATTGGCTACAGTTTGCTTTCACAATTGATTTTGCATACTAACAAGTTCAAAATTAAGATAACCTCAGTTATTTACTGTCATTATTTGCCATCATTATTCAGAGAAATGTTATTATGCTATATAAATATGCATAGTTTCTGAGTGTGTTTACTGTTGATATTGAATATGTGATTAGGTAGAGGCCCTGTTCTCCTGGGAGGAACTGAAGTGCAAATGCTCATTCAACAGCTCTAATTACACGTATTCCTAAATAACCCTGGGGTGGCAGCATCGGAAAAATGAAACCAAGCCTGCTTATAACTCTTTTCAACACAGACTGCTGTTGAGGCCCACTTGAAAACGTGGGTTTCTGGATAAAACGTGACCCGAAATATCACGTGCGATTTTGTATTGAGGTAGTTTTTCAGACTTGCTCGTTGACTCTGAAGGATTTTGTCACGCTCCCCTGTGAAGGATGTTGGTCAGTTTTCTCCTATTAACTGGAAACAAGTTTGCCAAGGACATACATCTATGATGACTACTCCAAACCACTCCAAACCTACACTTACCTCATCTGTATGTGAGGATATGTACAAGATTGTACACGAGGTGAATACGACCAACCTGTTGAGTAGCTTGCAACAAGAGAGAGTTTGATGGGATGTGCCTGGTTGAAGTAAGATATCTTAACAACTGGCTTTTTAATCATTTCATGACCAACAATTATCATCCCTTGCTTAGCACATCTTAAACGTAATGTCTAAAATTTCACACATCCTCAGAAAGCCATAATTTTCATCTGTCAAATACTGTTGGAATTTTACTTTAGCTGTTCAGGACTTACGGCAATGAGAAGCAAATGTGTGACATGGGAATGAATCCTGTCTGTGATTGGGTGGTAGTAATCCAAATCCTAACTGGCATTGTAATGACTGGTACGTGGTCACAAAGCTCTAATTATCTGCCTTACAACAACAGTAACATTTTCTTGATGCTCATTAATGCTTTGGCGTGAATGCTGAATGCTCTTGTCCCTTTAGAAGGATTAGCTGCTGCTGTCTTTTTACATTCCAGGGAGAGTTGGAGAGTTGCATGTTCTGTCAAATATGCTAAGCCATCCTAGTAAATGCGGAGCAAAGCGGACCACAGGCATCATACCGCCACTGTCATGTGTCAGAGCTCAAGGTTCCTCGCCTCTGATTTTTCCAGTCGTACCACTATCAATTTAAATAAGGGACACATTACTGAAATAAGTACACCGTTAAGCACTAGTATTAGGGCTGAAAAACATATGTACTCTGTCTGTTCCAAGTTATACTGATTTATTTTCCCCAAATCATATATAGTCATCGACATTGTCATACTGTCTAAGTTAGTTGTGTAGGTGTAATTAGCCCTTGGCCATGGTTATTTGAAGAAAGAGGAATCAGATGATATTTTAAGAGCACTTTGTTCAAAATCCTAAAATCAACTTATGAATTATAATGGAATTTCTTTTTTCAAGAGGATAAAAAACTGTATTGATGCAGGAGGCAGTGGACGAATTATCACTCAGGATAAATGTGACAATGTCAATTTTCTCTTGTGACCTACAAAACCTGACATTTTAGGTTGTCTGTGCGTTTGTATTATTTTTATCCTTTTGGCCTTTATTTGTTGCTGCTTCCGTGTGTTTGACCTCTCTACTTTGTACTGTGGCTTTTATCTCAGATACACATAAATTCTACATGTCGGACAAATTCTCTTTGGATGCTTTGATCCACAGTAACAGCAATAATGCACAGATTGGTGTCATGTGGTCTTCAATTTCTTTTTCTTTTGTAGTTTGGTGGAAGCCTGCCGTAGCTCTTTTCTGGAAGCTCTTTATTGCAGCAAGCTGAGAACAGTGAAAGTATTTATGTTTGACTTCAGATTGAAGTGATCCTTAACAGAAAGTGGTTTGTTTTTTTGCCCTTGTTTCTTCAAATTTACTCATGATGCAAGGAATTTCATGGAACAGTAATGCTTCATTTCTATACATAATACACAAACACATTTTTGAAAATGGGGGGAATTAAGCAATCACAAAATCCATATTCTTGCTGAGTCTTTCCTCAGAGCTGTCACTATGTTGAGGGTGAAGAGATTTATGTGGAGCCCTTTCTTCTCAAACCCCTTTTTTGTGGCATCCAAACACACCTGCAGTATCTGCTTTATTTTTTCCCTTCCTGTCAGTGTACCTCTTTTACCTTGATGTTTGTTTCCAAACAGAAATTCAGCCTGAAATTATTCAGAATGGAACTACCGAGTCACTCTGTCTTTCCAAAATTGTACGCTAAAAGGCTGAAGAGGGAGCAGATGTGCTCTCAGGGAGACCTGCACTAAACAAACACCGGGTTATGCACTGATCCAAAGATAAATGTATACTTACACGTAATTTCTGTTCCTATATTTACTAAAATCAAACAAGGAAAACAAACTCAAGATGGATAAGTCTGCACCTGGTTTCCAAATGCACAGATGATTTCTTTGGATAATGTAATTATCGGCTATAATGTCAATTTCTGATTGTGCAGCACTCATAAACCTGCCATCAAAATGTAACAGGTCATACACATCAGATTTTAGCGTATTTACCTGGAATTCTGTCAGTAATGGCTCCATAAGAAGAAAATAAACAGCCGTTGGCTCTGTATATTTTTCAAACACAAAATTCAAACACAAATCTTGCACACAGTTTCTTCCATCCTTAAGACCAAAGATGCTGGGGAATAACAGGGTGTAAATGAAAGTATGTTAGTGCCACATTTCCGGCAAAACACTTTGCCGGGAATGTCGTCCTTTCGTCTGCTTCACAGTTCCAGAAATCAAGAAAGGGGAAGAGCCTAATCTTGTGGATGGAAAGCTAAAATGGATGAAGAAACAAGTCTTTTGAATGGCAAATTCATCTTCAAAGCCCTGCCAGATGGTTCTCTTGACAAGGCCACCAAAATTCACTGAATCTTAAACATAACTTGGCAGCAAAACACACAGCAGAGATGCAATGAAACCCACTCCCTTTTGCCTAAGGCAGATCGGGCTGATTGGTTTGCAGTCGGGATGCCTAGACCAGTGTTTTTCACCTACTGTGCCTCGGCACACTAGTGTGCCGTGAGTGATGGTCAGGTGTGCCGTAGAAAATCATCATATTTCACCTAATTGGTCTAAAATTTTTTGATAAGTAATTAATTATCTGCAAATAATATTCCACTTTTGAGTGTCTGTGCTGTACTAGTGACTGGTGGCGTAATCATGTAATAATTCCTTATGACTATATTTTGTATATAATTTTGTATATTGAAGTGGACATGTTAAGTACAATTTGAAAGAAGAAATATAAAATATGATAAAAATATATTTTTGTGTTTAGCTGATACCTATTCAAGACACCTAAGATAAGAATAACTATAGTGTTACTATAGGCGGCTACAGATTTGTTTGACATTTTTGGTTGGTGGTGTGCTTCGTGATTTTTTCAATGAAAAATTGTACCTTGGCTCAAAAAAGGTTGAAAAACACTGGCCTAGACAACCTAGACAGCAGCATGTGTATTTTTGTGTAGAATTATCTATCAAAAAGTGATTATTTTCAGAAGGACAAACAATCACATTGATCAGAATGATAAACTGTAGCTAATAGAATCATTATACCTTTATGACATAGCGTTTGCAAATGGGAGAGAATTAGCGGCAGATGCTTCCTCATTTATCACATTTTTAATAATAATGACTTCATCCATTTTCATTCACAAAAACAAAAAACATCAGAAATGTAAAGTTTTCTAGGTGATTTGTTAAAATCTCATTTGTTGGATTTCTATACAATTTTTGAGTGGAAAAAAAACATCATGCTGTTCAAACATAACCAAACAACTTCTATTGTTTTTATGATTTAATGTTTATATACTGACCTTTGTTGGTGGATTTAGCCAATAAGTGAAGCGAAAGTGGAGTTTTTATTCAACTCCAATTGTTACTGATGGCAACCAAGTCTTTTGGTTGCAAAAATAAACCTGACTATTGGAAGTTGCTTGGGAAACAACTCTGCTTCTAACTTGATCAGCCAATATCATCGATGTGATATTATTAGATTATATTTGACATTTTCTTCATGCTACCATTACCAGAGAATGCAAATGTTACAAATGAATTGGGGGGCTTTGATCTATGAAATAAATCATATTTAACTTGTAGTATGTACTTCTACAGGGGTATCTTTGCTGTTACTAGTATTAATGTTCATGATCCCAGCACACCAAACAGTTATGTACCAGAACATATTACCTCTAAATATATTCAGGGACTCTGTCTTTCTCTCCCTCCCTCTGCCTTTCCTCCAGGACAAGGTACCAGATTGTCATTTTGAAACTGCATCACAGTCTGTGCCAGTCTTGCATATCACCTTTGGGACAGATTACAACTCCTTGCTCCCCCACTGTTCCCATTCTGGCCTCTCCCGCTGTGACAGGCTGCTCCTTGTCCTTGGCCATGGCTAGAGGCTACACATGGCAGTCAGTTGGGTGAGTAGTGGAAATTCTCATGCTGCGCAGGTGAATACCCTCCGGCAATGTGGAATATGGAAGTGAATGTGTTCGGGTGTAGCCATGTCGTTACAGATGTAACTTTGACAGGATATCAAAGTACTTTGTGAACTATTCAACTAATTGAGGAGAACACTGCCATATATCTAACTTTTCACTATTAACAATTTACACCTACTCATTAATTACCACTTTCAACTACTATGTCTTAACTAATAACCATGAAGCTTCACAAAAACTGTATTCCATCCTGGATATAAACAGATCAAAATAAAACAGAAAACACTATTAGGGACCCACAACGTGCTCACAATTAGACAATGAAGAAGGTCCTGTGTTGAGTTTTAAACCAAATCAGGAAATGTGAACCTGAAAGTGAAAAAAGACCAGATGTGTGCTAACATCTCTGTATAATGGAGTGTACATAGGCACATAGACACAAAGCTGCCATGCTTATGTCTGGCAGTGGTGTTTTGTTGGTGGTTCTTGAGTTGTAGGTTTGGGTCTGTTTACCAGTTTCCCTAAGTGTTGTGTCAGTTATTATTCCTCTAAGGACCTTCTGCTTCTGAGGTTCACCAGCCTGATCCCCATTCAACAGTTCTAACTAACCCACCACAGCCAGTTCACTCCACCTAAGACCAGCGTTACTTTACCTCACATAGCCCAAAAATGACTAAACAGAAGTCATAGTATCCTTTGTTGGTGGGATAAGTGATAGATATTCTCGTCATACGCAGCCAATGGGCTGTTGGCAACAACTGGAGGTATGGAGGTGCTGCTTCTTTTAAAGGGAAAAGAGAGGGACAGAAAGGGTTCTGCCACTGCACACAATCTGAGTCATAAAAAGCTCCAACTGCCATGGCAGCATGATGGGCGTTTTCAGTCGTTGTGGAACCATGACTTTTTTTAAACCATTTGAAAACGGACATCTGGGTGGACACATGCCACTGAGCCTCAAAGACAGATGGCAAGATTGCCACAAACACAGAAAAACCTCGCAATCGAAGCAACCTCCACTTATTCCGTTTGACCCTGTGTATCTCACTTTGGGAATAAAACAAACAAACAAACTGAAACATAATCAATTCACAGCATTGAAATTGGAAAAGACTGCAAAAATGGGCACAGCGTGGTCAATCTGTCAGCAGGTGATGCAGTTCTTTTTCACCCTCCTTGCTTCCTGCTGTGCCTCTGTTAACCTTTCTGTGCACTTCTGAAGCCTCTCATGACAATATGGCAAAACCCACAACACAGCCAGCGTGACCTTTATCATCACAGCAGCAGACCCTGTCCACACATAGGCACGCCGATGTGGGGGAGAAAGTTGGAGAGAGCAAGTGTCAGTGTTGTTGTTTGTATTCTCAGTGTGAGTCTAATTAAAGTTTAATTCAGTGTAGAGTACAACCGTATAATTCAAGCTCACAACACAAGGCAGTATTTATTACTTCACCGACGGGACTTAAGCAAGAATATAAATACGACAGAGAAAAGAAGATTTGTCACTGCGACAGGACAATACCTCACCACTTGCTTTCTCGAGTATCTTTTTGTCATTCAATTTATTTGGTCTTGTCAACAGTGCTCACAGTCACAACTTAAACCCAACATATCAATACTGTTCACAGTTGTTGACGTTGGGCTGCAGAAGATTACATGTATAAATATGAATGAATCATAGATTAACTTGAAGTTATATCTGTATTTTGCTGTTTTCATTACATATCTTATTTCTATTGTTCCAACCCATCTTTTCCAAGTTAAAGATCGGAACCTTATTGTTATACAAACCTATTATATAAAAGATCTATATGGAAAGTGGGACCTGGTAAACTGAACATGGTTTTGACACCTAATTTGATTATTATTTTGCATATAATAGCATGGGCTATTAATCATTGTGGGTTATTTGATTAATTTTAAAAAGTTTTTCTAAGCTTCGATTTGATAGTTTGCTGACAAGAAACAGGGCATACACTAAACATGGACTGCCCTCTACCTAGTGCGATATATAGCAGCCCACCAGTCCTGGCCCCTCCTTCTCTTGAGGGCAGTATTACTTATTTGTTCCAATGGATTTGAAGACACCTCTGACTGAACACAATTAATAGTTTTGTCACTATTTTAGGAAGCCGGCATGAAGGACTATCCATCATGCTGAGTATATATTAAATACAGACATGTAATACTGAGGAGATCAAGGACTCCTTTAACATAGTGTCTTTGATTCACTCATAGAATAGAGGAGAGTAGAAAACACCGTCTTCATTTTTATGGGGGAAATTGAGCCCATCCATTTTGTAACACAGAATTAGTAAAACTTGTCCTTTAAAAGATACATTGAAAAAACTGCAAGCAGATCATACTATATGTCACAGACTTAATAAGGGTATGCATAATTTTAATCACTAAAATACCTGACCTTCCTGAAAACCGCTGTGTTTGCTTCTGTTACAGTTGCATATCCAGTTTTATTTTTTGTCTACACGAGAACTCAGATAAATATGTCCTCCACCATCTCTGACCTATGGTAGAAATATATCTATTTTTGCCATGTATTTAATCTTTTTTGCAGTATATGAGCCAGACAGAAGTAATAACAATGCCACGAAAGACTGCAATAAAGTGGAAAGAACATTGTTTGCATCAGGACAGAGATGTGTTTCCACAATAACACACCTGTGATAACCAGTGCCCTAAAAAGGTGGGGAACACAAACAAAAAAGTACTCAGGGATGGAAGCAATGAATTATCAAGGATTTAGTAAAGCAGTCATAAGGAGTTGAACAAAGAGGGTAGAAAGCTAATAATTCCAGCAGAGATGTGTGGTCGGGGCTGGAAAGTTCTTTAAGGGAAAGCTTGATCAAACTGGAGGAAGCTTATACAAACTTGATGAGCTGAAAATGCATTTTGATGGATTTATTTCAGTCTAACATGACTCAGCTGCCTGCAGTAACACAGACCAAACACCCACTTGTATCCACAGCTCATCATTCTTCCACAATATCATTCTTTGCTTCGATCCTGGATCAAAGCATCTTATAGGCTGTGGAGGGGTAACTGCTTTGTGTAAAGCAATTCTTTTTTATAATTAATCAAGTGAAATCCCTCCCAGGCCGATCATTGTGTAGGTGTCGCATAAGCTTAAAAAGTTGCAATGGGCTTCAAGACCTCCTAACTATCAGAAAATATTAAAAACATGAGTTGGGTCATGCCGTGTAGTAGTAGTGGACCATTTGAGATGCTAAAGTGAAAATGAAACATTGACTATCAACAAAAACAAGGTAGAAAACGGGTTGGTTTATCATTAGAAACTAAAAGTTAACAGTTTTTTTTCCACTCCCCGAGTCCACACAAATGTAGAAGGCAGCTGACAAATAATTCATTTGCTGAATTGATAATAGCTATTTAGTTGCATTAGCCATGAAGAAGATTATGAGCTTGAAAGGTATGTGCGTCTGACAAAATTTAAAGTACACACACCTTTTTATTATCCTCATTACCAGACTGGAAACTGAAGATGCCCTTGGGCTGACAGACTGCAGTTGACAATAGCGTCCAACCTATCAGCTCAATGTTAAAAACATCTTTGCTACAACAAATAAAGTGATTAAAAACTTTGAAATGAAAAGCTTCTTTAATAGAAAATGAAGTGGAAAACAGACAGAATGAGAGTTTGTTTCATTGCTATTACCAGTAAGTAGTGACTGATTAGATCTGCTTTGCTTGGCTGTTGTAGTAAGCTGCTGTTGTACATACATAAAAAAAGTAAAATCATATCAATTACACCCCGTTGTCTGTGCAAACCGTTTATCACACTGTTGAAGTTGTGATTGCTTCATATGATAAAACCACTTGAACATGTTGTTATACTCCAGACCGATACAGAATGTGCAATGCATAATATTACAAATGATTGCAAGTGCAGTTTACATCAAGATATTACAAGATGTCATTACAACAGCAGCATATCAATCCACCTGATGTAATTTCACATACATGGAAATATTATAATATATTATATATACTATTAAAAATCATAATCATTCTTACATCACAGATGGGACCTCACTTAACAACTTAAATGCTGTTTCAGATGAAACCTTGAAATGATTTCTATATCAGAATATTTCCTCAGTTTTTATCAATTTCACAACAAATGTTGGACTCTCTATGTATATGTATATATCTCTATGTATATGTATATATATATATATGGTCTTACATCTCATATCGTCACAGTTATCATGGAACATATCATGCATATAAATTTAAAACAAATACCACATTCTGGTACTTTGGAATTGCATCACAGCAAAAGCAAACTGAAATACAAACAAACAGAGTATTTTTATGAGCATTTTTGTTAATCATACATATCAGTGTAAGATAATCTGAAGCCTTGTGGCATATCTCTTTAAAAACTGTGTATTTAAAGAGATACTCTGAAATATCTGCCTTTTATGCAATTGTACCGCTTTTTGTATCATAATCTGTACATAGGCCACAAATGAAATTTTCTGCCTTTGTAATCGAATGAGACTCATCACTGACTCAAACAGAACATGAGACAAAGGTGAAAATCCTATTAACTTGAGTGAGGGGTCTTTCATTCTCTCCCTCTCAGGGCTGCTGAACAGTATTGATGCCTCTGACTGATTCAGAGTATGCGAAGAAAGAATCAGATGCTCACAAGAAAGGAGAATAAAGCACATCATGAGTCTCTTAAAGATGCTTTACCTCCACTAGTAGTTTATGATAAGGCCATAGGTCACCCAGAGGGAGGGGACCATTCCAAGTGATAAAACAGTTTCAGAACCGCAGAGTAAGGTTCACAAGACAGGTCATTATTCGTGTCTCGAGTGTGTACCCCGGCAAATAGGTGTGCAAAGTGTTAGTTATTCAGATAGGGAGGCAGTGGTTGTACTGTCAGTGCACATTATACATCACAGTTGCATCACATTCACTATTCAATATGCTGCTTGTGTTATGATCAAAAAGAAGGAAGCCTGTTAAAAGAGGGTCTGTTTATGGCAATGCAGTATTAAAATTCTTCAAGGTATCTCATCAATCATTCATGCTAAGTTGTTTCCATTTTGGAGTGTGGATCCTATTAAACCAAGGTTATTAGAAAAAATAAATAAATAAATAAATCAAAACACGATTTTGATTACAGCCTCGAAGCTAAAACAGATTTTGACACATCGAAGCAGGAAATGCGCAGGTCGTTGTCATGTCTGGTATCTTAGCAAAATGGCCAAGGTGTTTTTTACATTCCATTCATCACTTAGTCATGTTTGCTGTCCTTGTAACAACAAGACGACGGCGGAGGATGCTCTGTGTGCTCACGCCGAATGTCTTTGTTGCTTAAACATCAGATAGAGTGTTATCTTTATCGCCAAGTGTCTAGCGGCAAGGGTATTCTTTTAAACTGAAGCATTGAAATAGTAGCTGGGCATGTGTGTTTTCTGTTGAGGTCAAGAGGTTATCTGAGTAGATAAAAGCAGGGCTGCTGACAAACTGTCCTTCATTTTCTTGCTTCAGATGTCCCTCTTTGGCACCAGTGTGCACATTGGAACAAAGAACTGAGTGGACATGGCCTGTCCTATGCTCGGGCTCTAATGTCTTCCTGAGCATCAGCTTCGACTGTATTGTTTTGTCTGGCAGACAGTAGTTTGCAGTTTGGGGATATTATTGTTTATGAGATGAAAGGATTGTCAGAATTTACATTCCACTGACAAAGCACTGTCAAAAATAGCCAAATAAGTAATTTTTTCATATTATTGAATTCAATCCATAGGGAGCATTAGTTACGATAATCTTGTCTTTACAAATTCTTCTAATTCCAATCACATTTTTCTTTTTTTTAATGGCTGAAATATCATTTTGTGGTGAAATTGTCCATTTTTTGTCATTGTTGCAACCTCACGATTTTGGCGCCACAGTCTGATGCATCAGATGAAGGTTGTGTGTGTGTGTGTGGGGGGGGGGGGGGGCAGCTGCAGGAAGGGAAGGTGTGGGGAAGGCTCGGGGGAGCCGTGCCAGTGGAGGTGATTAGCACATCTGGAATCAGTTGGCTAATCACTCTCCCCTTGTTTAAACACATAAGCATGCTGGACCTGAGGGAACAAGGACCACTGACCAGGATCCAGCCACTGAACCACCGAACAATGAAACACCACAGCATAACTGAACGTTACGCTGTGTTGTGTGAGTGTGAGAGTGCATGACTGTGCAGGAAATAAAAGTCTCACGACAACCCCCTGTCTTAGAGAATCTGTCGAGGCACTGGCGGTGGCTGAAACTGCCACAAAGGTGCTGTCACCAACAACAGATGCTGGATATTCTTTGAGCATAGTTATAGGTTGTCATGGTTTGTGGAAACAAACTGTCCCATGGATTTCTTTTGGGAGGACAGTAAAGACCATGCTGTACAGAAACTGTTACTCAGATGAATGAACTTACTATCAAATATCTATGGCATTTATAGGTTCTAAGCCCTGTGATGGACTGATAACCTGTCCAGGGTGTACTCCACCTCTCGCCCAATGGCAGCTGGGCTAGTCTCCAGCCCCCTATTATGACCAAGCCATATTGGTATTGGCTGGAAGGATATTATAACCAAATCCACATAAGCAAAGGGCAACAAATATTCCAAAGGAATAGGACCAGAAAAAAAAACTTACACTCATGTGGAATTGGTTTGTTGACTTTAATTTTGTGTACTTCTGCCAGTGAGGCTGAGAGCAAAGGAGTGAAAATATAGTGTCTGAAGGTGATAGAAATGGTGATGGTGTGGAAACAGCGCAGGGACAAGAAAAAAGAGGATATCTTGATGCAACTCTGGAAGGTGACATACACATTGCAGGTGTTTGAAATAGAATAATTGTACCTGGGGAGATACAAAAAAAAAAGAATACAGATGCATAAACCCTGATCAGAGTAAGAGGAGCCACTAAGAGACAACACTGCTCAGCAATATGATACAAATTTTGCTGTATGTCATAATTATATAGTGGATAATTACTATCAAATGCTGCATAAACAAATGGTGGCCGGATACAGTGGGTGAACACCAAAAATGGGCTGATAAATATCACAGGGTTGCAGTTCTTGTTTGAGAACACTGTCAGCATTTCTCTCAACACTGTTATGTCCTGATTGCTAATATTCTGCAAAAGTTATTCAGTATTTGCAGACACAACCACATTTAATGTGTAAGAAATGAAAGAAAGGATTTCTTTTTAGAGCCCCATATACATGTGACCTGCATACAAATATTTGAAAATGAAGCAACATTAGATATGATAACTTAAGATATGTTAATTGTTCAAGTTCACACAGAAAAGGCCATTGTCTACTATACAGTTGACAGAGAAGTATTTGCTTACATGGTAATCTTTTATGGGTGTGAAAATCGCAATAAGGTTTCAGCATTGGCATGAGCATTAGCATCAGGGGTTGTAGACGACTCAAATGGCCTGCAGACTGGTAGCCCTTAACTATCACACTAATCACAACCATTTTATGGTCAATTTAGTGCCGTAAGATTAGTTTCAGCAACCATGATTTGTTGTCTTGAATCAGTAGCCTAATATTTACAATGCCAAACTAACATGCCACACACAAAAGACAGTGCTTATTTTTCTGAATAACATTTAGATTGACATAGAGAAATACAGCAAAAATACCATTGTTTTCATATTCCCAGTATGCTTGGATGCTTTTTCTAACTTTGGTTTTTTAGCCTTGGAGAGAGATGAAAATCAAACTAGTTGCAGTTTTGCTCAGTTCAAGCTTGTAATTTTTATGTTTGGACAGGTCTTATATGGATCCCTCTCTAAATGCTAGCATTGCTAACCTCTGACATCCACTCTGATGTGCAATTCTGCTTGGACAAACACACAATTTTCTCCTCTCAGATGATATAGGCTCTGACACCCTCTAAATAAGAGAGAAAGATGGATTTTCCTTCCTGTGAGCTTTCATTACATACAAGGTGAAACTTGAAATGCAGAGAAGGTGAGGGCCTAAATTATTTTTGTCATGACCGCTATCTTGGGAAATGAGTGACTGCTATTCAATAAAAGTCCATCTGATGGTTCTTGACATTTGTAATTTCTAAGAAATAGGACAACGTGTCTGATTATTTTCAGATTTTTGCCGTCAATGTCATTATGCATTACGTGTTTGACAAATGCCAAATAAAAATCTGTCTGGTTAAAACTATGTGTGAGACTTTCTGTGTAGAGAGTGGATAAGCATGAGATGATGTTTACACAATAGAGTGCAGGAGAAATCCACAATATTTGCTTGAGGGTAAGGATTTTCATTTTGTCTGGACCAAGAAACTTCACCTATTTATACACTGATGTTGGGAAGATGTAATTCCAAACAGAATAATAAAATAGAAGACCTGCGGACACTGCTGAATTCATGAAAGAAATTGCATACTGCAGTGGAATAGTAAGCTTTTCAAGCTGAAGACTGACATCAAAATTATACTTTTTGAGGGGATATAAAGTGGGAATTACTGACATTTCTTTTCAATTAATATAAGTATGAGTACTATATTAGCGTAATTATACATTATTTTATAGGAAATAACAATTAATTAGATACGATAGTATCTATTTAATTGCTAATTGTCTATGGCTGTTGGAATTTAGGGTTGTAAAAGACCGCTTAATACTATAGAGACTATAATCAGAAAAAAATAATAACCATTTATCAATTCATCCTGAATGTTTTTTTTTTCCATTGCTACACAAATCTAGGGTTGTAAAAGACCGCTTAATACTATAGAGACTATAATCAGAAAAAAAATAATAACCATTTATCAATTTATCCTGAATGTTTCTTTTTTTTCCATTGCTACACATGGTCTTGCTTCCAGATTTCTCATTCATTGCTGAAGTGCACGACGTGGTCGAGACAGAACCCAATGCTGATCACAGACAAATACCACCTGCAAGCGGAGAAAAACAAGACCCCGGGAAAACATTTGTTCTCTTCTTGCTCGGTGCACCTCAAAGCAACCGCTGAACACTTTGATTCAACTTACTGCAGCAATTTATCAGGGAGGGAGAAGCTTTTGGGAAGGGACTCGGGAAAGACCAAATGAAAGAAAGGCAGAAATACCGGAACTGATTCATTTCTGTACTGGGTGACCTTTGGGAAACTTTCTTTCTTTCTGTATTTTCCTCTGTTTTTCCCCGCTGTCACTGGATAATGGACAGACGAAATTCAGATCCATGAATCTGAGATGAAATTAACCCCTGAACTGAGTCTTCTAATGGTCATGAGAACATCTGCAGGTGAAGCTTAAAAACAGACCTTTATAGCCAACCTTTAAGCAATAGAAGTGTTATCTGGAAATTAAAGTTGTGTCGGGTATTAAAGTAGGACTGAAAAACCTACTGGTCTTTATTCATCTATCATAAGATTGAAGACACTGTCTGTAACAGCGCTATTCAACTTTCACCTCAAATGTCCTTGCAATGATTTCTCAAAGGAGAGACTTGTGAGTGAAGTCTTTTTTTAATGTAGAAAGGTCAGTCTTATTTCCATCTTCCACCTTTAAATGTGGTACATACAAGAAGACATAATGGCTTTTATTTAAGGATCAAAGGATCTATATAGTTGTGCTGATTGGAGGACTTATAGGAAATATAGCATAGACAAATTTCCCCCTTGAAACAAATGAAGCTAAACCTTTTATAACCACCATACTCATTATTTTAGAGCAGCGATTAACCTAACCTGCATGTTTTTTTGCATTGTGGGAGGAAACCACCAAACCATTGAGCAGAAAAATGATGCAGTTTTATTTATATTGAAACATTTTTTCAATGGTAATTGTTTTTTGAGACATGAGTCATGAATTATATATATGATGTCTTAACATTTAAATTCAAACTTTACCTCCAGCACTTGCTGGTTCCAAATTCATATTCTACATTATTTTCTTCACTTTTCTAATTCTGCTACATGGTTAAGGTATGGTGGGGAGTGTAACGTGAAGGAGGACTGACAAAGTACCAAAAATAACTAGAATATATTCCAAAACCAAGCACAAGGCGTGGCAATTGACAGAAGACCTAACTAAAATTTAAGACCAAAAACTGAAATGAAAAACAGACCAAACAAATTCCACACTATACGGCAACAAAAAACTACTTTAGAAAAACCTGGATCCTAAAAGATCATGAAGGAGACAAGGAGCAGAGGGACAAAGAGTGACTGAACCAGAATGCTTTTATTCACAGGAGGTTGATCAGTGAGTTGAGACAGCTGAGTGTAGTGTGCACAAGCGAAGAGAGCTGAGCGCATGACTAGAAAGAGAAATACTAAAAAGATAAAGGGGAGCTTCCTAGGCATGAAGGTGATGGAAACACAGAGGGATAAGATATATGAAACTGACATGATATCAAAATGAAAAACTGGAAATAGAGCGCAGAAAAAAACAGAAGAAAACTTATGAAATAAAGAAATAATATAAGAAATAAGAAAAACAAAACACTTGTGTAAAGACAATTGACCAAAAATAAATAATACAATAACCAAACCTCTAATAAAAAACTCACACTGGGAAATAACCAAACATAAAAGCCCACAAAACCAAAAATACAGAACGGTCATAGTGCCGTTGACCTGGTGTGTGTGTGTGTGTGCTTATCCTGGTCTGAATTCTGGGCATGGCTGAGTGGGCTTCAAGCAGGTCGGAGGCAGAGTCTGTGTTTGTCCTGCCGGCCCAGCAGTGATCAATCTGCCTTCATTAGGAACTCGCCTCAAAGGCAGCGGCAGGGGAAGCAGCGTCTGCCAGATTATCACCCCACCTTAGTGCTAAAGAACGGCCTGCCCTGTGTGCTTATGAAAGACGAGGATATTAAATCTAACTTTGTTCCACAGTTCGCATCCTTCTATATTCTGTAAAGATTATCCCGTCTCTGCTTTCTGAGATGGTCCTGACGTGCGCACTGTGGTTTCTGGCATATACCTATGCTGCCAACTCTTTGTTACCTACTGCCCACTCGCCTCGCCAGTCCCGAATTTCACACACCAGCCTGCAACCACTGATTGCCTTTCCAACCTTGGACAAATGCTTGGACACACAGTAAGCCACAAAAATGCCATTGTTTCACTTACCTCAGTCTTTGTTATGCATTTGGGTTCCATCCTCTTTTACATGGCCTCAGGCCATGAAAAGAACTCATGACAGGTTTGGGTTGATGAAACCTTTATTGTCACGGCTTGTACAAGGTTAAAGCGTATTGGTTATGGATCCATTGGACTATAAAACCACCTTGTGTTGGATATGTGGACATAATGTATGTGGATTTGAAAAGATGACTTGATGAATTGGTTTTGAAGTGTAGAAACCAGGACTGTCACATGAATTTGAGAGAAACTACCCGGAGGAAAGGATTCTCATCATGTGATTAATTTCCCCGGATAATGAACACTTTAAATCAAATTGCTTAAGCTAATTATGAGGCACTGTGTCTGGCTTGTCTAAAGGTCTTTGATTTTTCACAGCCATTGTGATGGTAATGATGAGGAAAATAAAAGCCCATTTTTTCTCTGCATGTAAAATATAATCGGATCCAAAACTATCCACTCCATTGCCAAGGCAATCCCCCTATCCTAGAATTTCTGTGTTAGTTTATTAATTCTACCGTCTAAAATGTCACAAGACGAGAATATTTCAAACCCTCCCCAATGTATCCGTTTTCTGAGTGAAAGATAATGACTGAGTCAAGAATTCAATAAAAGTTGTGGTGAAACCTCAATCTCTCACCGTTTGCTCATAAAGTGTATACTGTTGTTCATTCTTTTTCTTTTTTCCTGAGTATAAACCAAGCAAAGAAATGAAGAGAATAAAGAAAAGAGGGAAAATAGCATCATTATACTGCTCATCCTTTTTCAAATATTTGCATTTATTCTTAGGGAATAATAGAATTATGACAAAGCAACCTAGTCCATCAAAGGGAGGCTGTGGGTGTGGATTATAAAGCACAGCATAGTTTGTACCAAATGTACCTTTCTTACAGATGTCGAGTGGAAAAGGCAGATTAAATTGAAGAGGTTGTTCACATTTTTTCACCAGCTTAATAGGAAATCAGTAATAAATGAGGAGCAGTTTTCTTTTTTTCTATAACAAGCTTCTTATTTCTATAATGTTATTCAAGATTTTTTTTTTTTATGGGGTGGGATTGTTTCAACTTCGGGGACCTCAATAAAAGACAGCACCTACGTCCATGAAAGAAAGGTTTAGCTTTTGTTTGTCTTAAAGAGTGAGGATAACAGAAAAAACAAAAACACTCCTTTGCACGCAGGATATTTTACTTCCAAAATGCGACACAACAACAGTCTTGATGTAATTGTTTTATAGCATGATTTTGCAGTATTTCGACTATACAACTCACTGGTCAAACAACAGTGTGTGTATTTCTTCATCAGCATCACTACAACAGGACAGATAGAGAGTCATTGATGCCATGAAATAGGTGTGTATATATATATATATATATATATATATATAAATATACATATATAAATAGGTTATATATATAGATTGGACATAATTCACATTGAAGAGTCAGTGTTTAGGAGTCTTACAGCCTTTTTGTTTGTTGGGAAGGTTAAAAAGTCTCTGACCAAGGCGTAAGAGGCCAGGTAGGAAGACAGAAAGGAATGGGAATGTTCTCCAGTGAGGGCAGAGGGCAGCCTATGATATTTTCTAGCAGTCTTCATAAGCCCCTGCAGGGCTTTCCCGTCTCCCGCTGTGCCGCCAACGTGCCACACTGCAATGCAGAACATCAAAAAGCTGTAGTGTTGGATCGGTAGGGAAACAGCAGTTTGACATCCAGATGTTTTTACCACAGCAATCTGAGGAAACTGAGCCTCTATTGTGCCCTTTTGACAATTGCTGACATGTTGCCCGATGAGGTGATGTCATCAGCATAGTGGACCCCCAGATATCTTTGTGGAGACTCTAACCATACAGTCAATGTTAATATATAATGGAGCAGGATATCTCCTCCTGCTTTTGTAGTCCACCACCATCTCTTTTGTTTTGCTGGTGTTCCGCCACAGGTTGCTGCCTGAGAACCATTTAGTTAGTCTCTGGACCTCCTCCCTGTACTCAGCTGGCTATAAGATTCTGCTTTTCTAACCCCTTAGTTTAGAGTAATTGAGTCTCCTAACATAGTCATGTAAATGTTTCTTAAGTTTGTTTTCCAAGTGATCCATTTAGCCACTTAACTTGATTTATTTCTTTGGTTACTTGATACATGTCATTCTCTTAAGATGTCCTCAGCTGTCTTTGTCTCCTCAGCTCTCCATGAACACTTGTTGCACTCTGTCCCGACTTTGTCCTTCATACAGTAATGCTTTGTACTGATGCATTCCAGTTAAATGCCTTTTTATTTTCCTTTTAGCTTAGAGAACGGTGCCTGCCAGTTATTCGATATAGAAAAGTCGCAGTGTGTTGCTTTTTTATGGCATTTGTTTAATTGCAAGTCATGTTTAAAAAAAAGATGCAACACTGTCTGAATCCTAACAAGACTTTTTAAACCATCAATGATAAAAACAACGGCTGGCTTATCTGTGAAGATTCTCAGTCATCCAGGTCATGGTCAAGCTTGGAAATTTGGACGTGAAGTTTTCAAGAAGTCGTGAAGTTTCACTCAGACTACCGCTTCACCTTTTGAGTGGGATGTAACAGTCTTTTGGTGAGTATTTATGTAAAAAGGTTGAACATGTATACTTTTATGGCATAGGTTTAATTTCCAGCAGCACAAAAACAATTTTTTCTTTCATAGATATTCACATTTTGCATTGATTGAGATAAATATTCACCCATCAAAAAGCTCCACAGCATGCCACAATCTGAGGAGGTCAGGGACATTTTACTCATTGTGAGCTGATTCTCAAATCTAAATGTTTCACAGCGACCTTTGAGTTTACCTTTCACTTTTAATCATTTAATTCTACACCTCTGAACCATCTTACTTTGAATTCCACACAGTCTGCCTTTGTTTGGAGTTGTGCGCACATTATTGAACCCAAGTAAAAGGTCTTCTGCTTTGTCATGAAGAAAAACTCTACTTTTTCATATTGGTTAATGCTAGGCTTTATCTTCCTCTGAAGATGGAATCCATTTAAAATCATGACATTGCATTTTCTCACTTTTACAAATGGCTCATAGAACATGTTTGGTTTTACAGCTTGGCTTTAAAATGTTGAGCTAAAAAGCAGATTTTTTCTTACAAACTCAAGATTATCAGTAAGTGCTAATTCTCTATGTTTCAGGTAACACATCTGATCTCTTTTATGCATAAACATACTTCAGTATTGACTGAAACAGGAAATGTACTACTACCTATCTCCTAAAATACATATGGGTCCTGGGTAGTGATATCTTAAGTTTGATATCTAAGTAAAAATCCTTTAAGATGAAAATGAACAAATAACCCAAGGGGAGAAAAGATATGGTCTTTATTGTTCTATTGAAATCAAACGCAAGAATGGAGAAATATCGTGTGCTGGAGGCTGTTAGCCTTGGATTAAAAAAACAAAGCATCTGGTGTTGCTCCTGCCTACTCTGTGTTTTATATTCGGAGTGACACTGAGAGCCCAAAAGCCACGAATGCTGGCGGCCTTATGGAAAGATTACACTGCTGCCCTGCATGTGGAGTATAGGGCAGGGCGAATGGTTCGGCAGTGAGAACGAAGAGAACGAGGTCTGAGGAGAATGTTGGTGGAGTGGCCAACGCTGCATCCCCCACAGCTCCTCAGATGTTTACGTCTAAAATAAACTGGGTTGGTCTCTGATTAAGAAAGATAAGTGCTGCCATTTTCTAAAATTCAGAATCAGAATCTGAAATTTTCTATTCACAGATTTCTGAATTTCATAGAAAAACACTAAGCAAATTCTTGCGTCATCTGTTGCTCTACGTAATTATTTTACTCCGTTTGATTTATGTGGCTTAAGAAACCAAAAACAAAACAAAAACAAAACAGCTCATTTAAAAGCTTTTTTCCAGACACAGACACAATGGGATGAAAGAATGGCATTGTGCTGTATCTTAGTGACTGTGTAGAACAGCAATTAATGTCAAGCACAACTTTCTGAGATAATTAGTTTGTCATTAGTTTGTAAGGATATAAGCTGCTTTGCAGGGGGTGCATGCACTGCGTTAGCTGAAAGGGTTGGAGTTCAGAAGAAGGGAGAAAGGTGACCAAGTGCAAGTTTAACACCAATTTTCTGACAACTGAAAACCTATGCAGGCAGTCGCTAGCTTTTGTATCTTGCTGATTTTTTAAAGCTGTAGAAAACTACAGCTGTTGCCACTAATGATGAGAATAAAGAGGCGGTTCAGTGTCCAGGCTCATCCGAACGCTACAACTACATGGCGACCACTTCCAGGTCAGTCTGAAGCTGAAAAGAGCAAATTTTCTATTGCAAAGAAACATATTGAGGCCAATCAACAGATGCCCACCATAAGTGTGGTGGTGTATAGTAGCGACATGCTGCGACCGTGACCTTGTTCTGGTCCTCAACCCTGAGATCATTTGGTGTGGTAAAGATATGTTTACCATGTGGCAAGATAAACAGACAGTCCCAGCGGCTTTAAATTGAGCTGGAAGCTGCCTTCCGCTGGCATTAAATACATCTCCTGCTTTTTTCTTGTCCACAGCTCGTTGGTGTAGTTTTCAGAGCTTCCATTTGAGACACGTGGTCATTAGAGTGTACCTGTAAAAATAAAAAGCATGCTCACTCCCCCACCGCCATGCTCCTTATTCATTCAAGAGTTACATTTCCACTGTAGGTACAATAGCTGGGTAAACTGAGGTGAAACCAAATGCCAAGTAAACATTTTCTAGCTACACTCAGTCAGAGGTTACAGAATGGGAATCTTTCTTTTGAGACGTGTAGAAGAAATGCTTTAGAATCATAAAAAGAATCATAAAACAAAAAAGCCTGTAGAACTTAATTTGTTATCATTCATCCATCCATTTTCGTAACCGATTATTCCCTAATGAGGTCACGGGGAGACTGGAGCCTAACCCAGCATTCAATGGGTGAGAGGCGGGGTACACCCTGGACAGGGCCACAAAGAGACACAAAAGAATGAACAACTATGCACACTCAAACTCACTCCTAAGGGCAATTTGGAATGTCCAATCAACCTAACATGCAGGTTTTTGGGCTGTGGGAGGAAGCCGAAGAAAACCCACGCAGACACAGGGAGAACATGAAAACTCCATACAGAAAGGTCCTGGTTCCCCCGGGGACTCAAACCCAGAACCCACTTGCTGTGTGTGAGGCGATGGTGTTAACCACCACAGCACCAAGCCAACCTGTTGTCATTTATTGCATCATTTAAAGAAAGTGTCAAATATACATCTCGTCAGTGCATCTAAGACAACGAAAATATTCAAGTATTCACTTTGACCATCGAAACAGGAAACGCGATTTCACGACATTCAAAATCTTAAAAAAAACAAACAAGCCAAAGAAAAGGTGCATCTGAAAATGAATACAGCTCAAACCTTGACAGTTTAAAGATGGCAGAAGCAGTGAGGCAGAGCTTTCACGGCTCTTCATCTGTCAAAGCTGCAGCCAAGGCGAGGAATACAAGGCCACTTAGATGAACAAATTATAACATAGAACTGAATATGACTTTGTTCCTGACTTTTGGCAGTGAAAACGCAGACTGATCTCTGGGACGATGATGCATACTTTCCTTTTCCTTTGTTGTCCCGTAAGTCCCATCAGCCACAGACAGGCCTATGAAAAACGCAGTTCATATTACATGGTCAAAGGTTTGAATGCGATTCAATGGCGGTGCAGATGGCTTCCTGGCTAAATTACTTGTTGCACATAAAAGAAAAGGGAAGCTGGGACGTCTACAATTTGGGTACATTCTCTATTTTCTTCCACGGTTAAAAAACAAATTAACAAAAACAATACTTCATCAGATTGGCTGCAACATAAAATCATTTATGTGTTTGATTGTATTTACTGAATTGTTTTCAGACTCATCTTGACATTATGACATCTCGTTGATTAGGAATTACTGCTCTTTGCTCAGACATTTGGCCATGCTTTGATAAATCAACTCAAGAACATAATTTAGTGTCAGGGTTCTGTGATTTTGTTAGGATTGTGTGTATTGTTTGTGTGTGATTGGTGTTCCCCATGGGCGTGCTGGCTTCTGATTGGTCCTACTCATCTCCACCAGTGTCCCATCTCCTGGCTCTAGCTGGCCGAGTGCTCAAGTGTTTCATGTTTAAGTCAAGTTGTTTTTGGAAAACCACTCTGAAGAGCCTTTTCTCCCCTCTTCACAGTTTTAATGGAAAACGGAATACAGGTCACCACCTTGCATGTCACCACACAGAGAGGCCAGTTTGCACTGCCAATGCAATTCAACAACTCACATTAGAAGTAAGTTGAAGTTTCAAACCACATGCATGATAAAAACCAAAAGTCTAGTGACTCGGATTAACTGGTTTCACCTCTCCTTTTATCACAGATCCGCAATAAGAAATCTCACAGGAATGAAAAATCTAAGCAAAACTGAACAAATTTGCCCAGTTTGCATCCCTGTACCAATTTGAAATATATCACCCATCTCAAGATCCAGTCCATTGGTTAGACATCTTCAAACTGCAGACCACTGACTGAGTGATGTCACTGGATGAGACCTGAAAGCAAATCCATCACAAGAATCCTACTAATTTTCTAAATTGCAGCAACAGAAACTGCACAATTATATTATTTCTGAGGTCTTCAGCGGAGTTTCGCGCACAATTGACATCACAAGACTTTCTGGTCACTTTGACACGACAGTCCTCCACATTCAGTTCTAATGGAAAACAACCTAAACTAAGTGAAATAGAGCTGAGTAGGTACAAGTGGAAAAGGGCAATAACTAAACAGCATGTCTGGCCTTTATACAACATATCGAATGATCTAATAATGGGTCATGTGGAAGCTTACCGTGCTTCCACAGAGAGTTGCAAACACAGCATCGGTGTTCAAATAGAACGTTCAATTACAGTGCAATACGTCTGAGTCTTCCCTTAGCCCAACCCCTTTAAAAGGCATTAAATTTGTTAACATATAATGCAAAAGTCAATTTTATGATGATGTATTGAGAAAGCAAATTCTGTTTTCCACTAAAATAAGGAGGACTGGTCCCTACTTTCCTCTCTTTGATTTACACTTTTATCCTCACCCAAAGAAATTAAATGTCCTTTTGGCCTTGTAAAATTAAACAACTGTTAAGCATTTAATAAAGCTGTGCGCTGAAGTAAAAACCATTCGTCACAGTTCATTTTCCAGCAGACTCAGTCAGTGCTCGACAAGGGCCTTTATCCCCTTTACAATAAACTCACCTCATCTCATGTGTCATCAAAAAACCCCCGCATGTGACTTCCTCCACTCGTGTCTGAAGTCATTACCCACCACAGAGAATCGGGGAGCAAAGCCTTGCAGGGGCTGCGTAGTTCACGTCAGTCAAAGCATTTGCAGGATGGTAAGCGGTGATTAGCTCCAGCTACATTCTAATTGTGAAAACAACAGCGATAACACGGAGACGAAGTAGTCGGCGCACATTTAAACCCGAATCCAATCAGCCTTGATACATTTAGACATAATTTTCTCATCTACCTCCTGCTCAAATTCTCACGCTGTGTTCTTTACATCCCTTCACAATTCCCTTTTATTCAATAATCTTTTTTTTTTTTTTTTTTTTTCACCCCCTTTTTTTTTTTTTTTTTTTTTTTTTTTTTTTTTTTCGAGCACCGTGTTCGTTTTTATGTGTTTGCACTCTGATCGCATATCACATGCTTGTCTGCTGCGTTCCTCTGAGGAACCCAGTCTTGGCGTCTACATCTTCTACGACTGTGAGAGTGTGCAACCTTTGACGGTCTGTCAAAAACAGTTGGACACGTACTGGGGGTGTACGGTTGAGCCAAAGACATCGGTAGTCTGAGGATAACAGGGAACTCCCTCAGATCTGAGTAAGGTGCGACTCCTCTGCTGTCAAACAATAAAGGTACAGGCTGTTTAGGATGTTAACACGGCACCAGCTGCTGTTCACAGGGATGAAAGCCATCGCAGCATGGAAGCTCTCCACATCCATCTGGCGTTCAGCTATGGAAAGAACCAATCCACACAACACAGGCAACACGTGTTTCAATACGACAAAAAGTACCAACATGAAGAAACGGGTCAAACCTACAAAGCTGGGTGGTAAAAATGTAGATTTTTAGAAGTTTCTTCATACCGTTTGATGTGTGGAATTTGATTAACATTTGTAAACACCTTTATCTAGTATCCTTGAACGACGTGATCTTACTCCAATCTCAAACTGGAAAAGCCAGAATTCCGAAAGATGGGATGTTAGGTTTTTTAAAAATGGCTATCTCGCACGCAAACACCAAACTAACCCATTGCTTACATATGTTTTATGGCTGAGCTGCAAACAATCTGGAAACAATTCACTCATAAAGGTCAGTGGTTTTGGTTCTGACCCAGTACTCAATGGGCAAGAGGCAGGGTACACCGTGGACGGCCCGCCATTCCACCGCAGGGCGATTTTTAGAATTACACGTGAAAAGTATAAGTATAAGTGAAAAGTTTAATTTAAGACGGTTAGAAAAATAGAAAAAGTCTTGGGACGATACATGGGAAAACGAAGGTAATGCATTGCCTCATTTATTTTAGCTCCATATAGCATTTGTGTAACGTGAAAAAGAAACAAACTATTGTGAATTCTACACAATGGATGACAAATTCCTCAGTTGTTATATAAACCATGGGCCAGGCCCTTTGGCTTTTGTTGCAAATTGAGAGTGGGTGTCCTCTGACGTCACTATTCCTAAGTACTGAGTTCTAACTTAGTATTTTTTACCATAACCTAAATGTCAGAAGCAAAAGAAATGGAATAGAGCAAGATAATGTATACTGATTAATATATTATTCCATTAGAACCACATTAGTGGTACGCCAGATCTAACACCCTGTTCAACATTCATGGATTTAATATGGGAGAAGTCTTTTCAAAAACCAAAAGAGAGCAATTCATTTTGAATTTATTTTGACTTGGACTTTTGGTTTGTGGAGTTCTAATAATTATCTAATGGTCTGTTGTTGATTCAATATGACAGTGACAACCAGACTGTGAGCTGTCTATTGATCATAAAACATTAATTAAACATCTTTCTTTCTGCTTGACACCAAATGACTAATTTAATAGAACAGGATATTTTTCAGACCTGCTTGTTAGTCATGCCAAACCTACCTTTTGCATGCAACATACATCCCACACTGAGTAGTTGCTCATGAAGAGATCACAAAGATTTTTTTTTTCTGTGTCAGTTGAAGATAAATTTACTGTCAATGCTTGTCTATCGATATTGAAACATGAGTTAGGGAGGTCAACCACCTATTCACCAATTTATGTATTCAAAAACAAATGAAAAGCAGTGAATTTTGCTCACAATAATGCTGTCTTTTAGAGGGAAATGTGCCGTCTTTGTCTGCAGCAGCGCCGACCACAGAGGAGCTGGCCTGTCTCACCCCTCATCTTCTACAATGCATTCTGTTTTCTCTGTTCTCCGCTGGCTTCCCCTCTCCAAACCAACCTCTGCTGCTTTCATTATTGAAAATATTCCCTGTCTCCTGTTCATCTCTTATTCTGGCTTCTGAATTAAACAATTTGTACATATGTCGGCCTCAACAATACTTTCCATTACTTTTTTCTTTACATAAATTTACATCTCAGAAGGAACGTATTCATGCTTTGTGATCTTAAAACATGCAGGTGCATTCAGGTTTCAGGACATATTTTCCCCTCCAGGTCTTTTTTAGGAAATTCCTTCAGACAAGGCAGAACCTTGTACCCTCTCTACAACAACAGCGTGGCTGTAAGTGCTGAAGTGACCCAAATCTTTCAACAATGAAAGCAATCTGCCAAACAGTGTTGCTAAACATTAAAATAAAAAGGACTTGATAGATTTAAGCAGCCAAAAAAAAGGTCCAATAACTGGTCTCAAGTTCCAGTGGTTTCTCCCTGGATCTGTCACTGCATGATATGTTTCTATGTTGTATTATCAAGAAAATGCTAATTCGTGTTTTTTATTGCAAAAATCAACATTTCAATGTATTTAAAATGAATAAAATAAATAAATATCAAGCATCTGAATGAATCAAGAACCATGCTTGGTTTTGAATGAAGCAAAGTTAAAAGTTTTACTCTTGACCAGTTCTTAGGGTTTAATGGAATGGATCTCCAACTCTTTTATGTAGAATATCAAATGGAATACATATAGGGAGGACTGACAGACCTACTTCATTTTTCAGTGGCAACACCGAGGGAGGCAACAAAAAGAAAGAATCAGCTCATTTGCTGGTTCTGTCATGTCTTCTAGCTTGCAGTATGTCTGAAAGGAGTTGGATGTGCAGCCATCATGGTACTTTTGTCAGTCTTGAGATGCACACAGTAGTAAAAGGCTAACTATTATCTTCATCTTCATATTGAGAACTTCCGTGGAAAAGAATCTTATCGTGTCTAAGACAATTTGTCTTAGACAGTTTGTACATGCAGATTTTTACGAGGACCAATCCATTGCCTTATAAGTACACGTAAAAAAAAGAAGTTAAATCAAAGGTGTTGTTTAAATATTGTGTAAAAATCCCCTGCCTCTGTTTGCCCGACATCACCTCCAAATAAAAATGCAAACAATTATGGTTCAATATCCAAACAACCTTTTAACCACTCCACTGAGGCATTAGCGGGGTACTGGAACAAAGCAACTCAGTTTCATCCCGTCTTTCTGCAGTTGTTATTCAATACGCACAGCATCAGTTAATTTGTGATAACAGTCAGCATGCAGTGGGGTGACCAGCCTTCCGAGCTGTTTTGAGTAGATCACTGATTATCTACTGATTACTACCAATCTTCCAGTTCCATCAGACAAGAGTAATAACCTCCATAATTGAATAAGTGTGCGTGCGCATTTGTGTGTGTGTGTTTGTGCGTATTTTCTGAATGCGGTTCACATCATCATCAGCTAAATCTTTGTCTGATATCGGAAATTTGTGTTTGCACATGAATGCGGCTCTTCAAAAACTGATCCCAGCAGAGCAGCAGAATGCAGCTTTTAGCTATCCGGAACCTTCCCACGCCATCACATCAAAAGCCCCATTCCAAGCTCCAAAATTTCTGTTTAGTTCAAGGGGTGATGCAGATAGATCTTTTTGGTTTTGTATCCCCCCCCCCAGAACACACACACACACACACACACACACACACACACACACACACACACA
>CAJRST010037777.1:14592297-14617935 GCA_907169785.1 Menidia menidia | reverse complement strand
ACACACACACACACACACACACACACACACACACACACACACACACACACACACACACACACACACACACACACACACACACACACACACACACACAACACCACACACACAGACATAACTAGTGGGTGTCATTGCTCTCAGAAGTAGGAAAAGATCAAACAAAAAAAGAAAACTGTAAACTTTAGGCTTTGAAACCTACATACAGCGGCCTTGGATATATAGAATTCCTGACAGGAGTGTCAGGATGTTATGAAGGAATGATGGAATGACTGGATGCCTGCCATGAAACAACTTGTAAGGAGAAATGGAGGATGTCAGTGAGACGTGTATGTATATATATATATATGTACTGTATATATATGTATATAAGTAGATATCCTCTCTTTCTCCAGGTTACATTTCCTGTATTTTATCACTGTGTCTCTCCTCTGTGTCCCTGTCCAATTCACTTGTGATCTTCCCTTGCCTGCGTTGGACATCCAGGTCATCAGCTCCACACCCGTCACCTGTGCTCCTTGCCCTTAGCTGCCTTCATTCAGTATTCTCTGTCTATGAGGTCTCCTGGTTCAGTCATTCTTTGTCAGCTCCTTGTCTGTTGCCTGTCTGGCCGCCCGTGGCTGTTGTTTTATCGGTCATTCCTCTCCTGGTCCTTGTTAATGTCTCCTGTCTTGCATTTTTTCCAGACCCCTTGTCCTAAATTCCCACCATAGTGCCGTCTTGGTCATCCCTCTGCTTTTGGGTTCTTTGTATTCAGGATTTTGGTCTGTTCTCATGTGAGTTTAGCTGTTTTTTCTTCTTTTTTTTCATTCATCCCAAGTCCCCTCTGCCCCTTGTCCACATCTGGGTCCGTCTCCATGCCAACTACCCATCGTGACACGTTCCATCTTCATCAACAGACACGCAAACCATCGAGTGACTCTGAGCCGCTCAGAGGACTACACTAAAAGAATTCCACCTCCTCACAGTTCCACGCAAGCCACTGCTGTCATTTGAGGCACATCATAATATGAGAGCAGTGACAGAAAAGGGAAACAATGATAAAATGAGATTCTTGAAGTAGCCACCACCAAACCAATTTCAGTATATAACAGTGACCACACAATTCACACACTGCAATGTATAAACTAGCCTTTGGATGGTCCAAAAAAAAAAAAAAAATCCACTATTTTTGGACAAACAATACGCAGCACAGTGCATAGTTTAGCAATTAAAAAAAAATATTTTTGACATTTAAAGCTTAAAACTGAGTACTTTACCCCAGTAACAGGTTTCATGGTGTATGAGTTTTTTTTTGGCTCACATGCATGAAAGCCATATTACTATTTCCTTCACACTTATCCACATCACATGCAGTGAGCACTACTGAGCCAAAGCATCAGACAGACTGCCATAAAAACACGATGAAAAGCTCTTGAATCGAGGAAACACTATCTTAGAAATTCTTTCCGATTTCAAATCATCTAATAAAATATAAATAAATAAATAAATATATATATATATTTCCTCCCTCCACTTTTGCATCACTTGTGCAAAATTTGTTCTTTTTTTAATTGATGTTTTTAGCGGACTTTTCAACACCCTGCCAGTAGGGGGTGTTGAATTCCAATTACCCCCCCTACATCCCATCTACTGGCATTATGATGCCCTTTTGGAAGTTAATGGCTTGCACATAGTCCGTCTAACACATGACATGTTGGGTGGACGTAAGGGGATTTTCCAGGTAATATCTTTGTCCCTTATTTATTCACCACGATTATCTTTTTTAAATAATTGTAATTGCTATTGCTTTTGGAATAGACGGAGGGCTCAACCATATCTCAACAACAAGAACAACACTGCAGCTGTCAAAACATCTCATTAGTGCTTTGGGATTTTGTGATTAAGGACTTAAGGAGACGCAACAAGACGGAGAAGACAACAAGCCCTCCCCTCTCCATCTTCCTGTCCCCGTGTCTCTCTCTGCGAACTGATGGAACAAACAAATCACTCATTAAAATTACAAAGTTTAATTTATCCTGATTAATTGGAGGAATCCTTTTGAAAAGGGCATCCATGTTACCCTGATGAGCAGTGAAATACCAGGTTACAAGCTGCTGTCAGCCCGGGGAGTAGCAGCTCAACATAAAGGCCAAACACTGTCTGCTCTTAAATCAGACCCTATATGTTTAAACGGAGGCATTACAGGCGGGGAACGGAAGCGTTTAACTGTTTCTCTTCTGCCATCTCCTTTCGCTCGCTCACAGCAACAGATAACATTGAGTGTGGGAGTAAAAAGTTTTCAAATTCTATTGGAACGAAAATTATGATTGTAAAATAGGAATAAAGCTATTTCAATTAACCTGCAGAATTAAATTAAAGCTTTTTCTACCAACATACACCTGGAGATACTAGATACAATGGACATGGTACAGTTTGTGGAACCAAACATTTTTCAATGGGCAAAAAGGAATTTGTTCGGGGTGATGCGAAATGATTTAATGCTTAAGATTTAGTTAATTCCTTGCTGTTATTGACAACAGGCCTTCTAATGATGAGGAGGGCAGAAAGCAGAGCTCATCTTATTTTCTTTGGCAGAGTCAAGTTACTGCTGTTAAATGTGCCAACAGGTTGAAAAAAAAAAGATAGTTGGAAAATTTTCAAAATTCCAAAAAGGATCACAGTTCACAGCCAGAAGTTGAGGAAGATTTTGGACCCTGGATAGTGACCAATATCCCACAGTCCCAAAGGCAGTCATGTGTGTACAAGACTCACTGACTATGATTCAGGCTGATCCTGCGTCAGAATGACTTAAGGTAATGTAATCACATGCATATCCTAATAGAAGACAAGGGGATCGAGTATTAGTTCTGTTTCTAAATACAATGTTGAGAATGTTTAGCACACATGCACATATTGTGTAGAATCTACATAATATATACTATCTACATGACAAATTTTTACCAATGCTCTCAACAACACTATAGGATCATGAATCTGTAATAATCATTCATACATAAGACATTGTTATCCCCCTTTCTGGTTGCCAGATTGTGTCAAAAGTCTGCTTGGATAGAGTTTTCCAAACCTATGACTTAAACTTCTGTTGTTGTTCTGGCCAGTAGGCAAACTGCATAGTTTGGACTTTTTACACTCACTATATGGCAATTCCCAGTTGCTCTGATTTGCTTGAATTGTCCCTTCAGAGTCCAGTCAAACTGTCGAACAAGCTTCTAGAATAACAATAAATCAAATGCAAACATTTCTGTTTGCTTAGGTCCAGAATCTTCAAGTTGAACGCAATTTCCAAAAATCCATCCATTATCTATAACACTTATTCATAGCAAAGTCGTTGGGGGCTGGTGCCAGTCCCAACTCACATTGGGCCAAAAAAATCCATCTATGTTTTCAAACAAACAAAAGCAAAACCAATAAGGCAGCATCAAGCAGGCAGTTTGAGGTAAGATCTGTTGTGATACTACTGGATTTGCTTGATGCCCACCAGACATCTTTATGCTTTCTGTTGTCTGTTGTAAAAAATAAATGTTTTCCAATTGTTTAGATTATATGTATTGCACAAGATAAAGGGACGGTGACCCGGAAAATGACTCTGGGCCTGGCATATGGCCGTGAGATACACAAACAAAAACAATATGATTACTTTTGCCTTTACATCCCTAAAATCTGTTATGAACCACTCATATATTTCTTACAAAAAGGGTTTTTTATTGCAATAATTACCATAATGCCCAATGCCCCATCTGCTGTCTGTTTGGCTAAAATGTTTAGAGTAAAAATGGCTACAAGTATTTGCTGTATTTGACAAATATATGTTGATATGAAAGAGGAAGGATTCTGATTTGACAACCACAGTTATTTGTTGGGATGGGGGGGCAACTGTGTGGCTCGGTGTGCGTTTCAACTAGTTTTCCTTTTCACGTCCGGCTGCACCGTTGATCAATCGCTGTGCGGTCTCTTGTCTCTATTCCATTAGCAAACATTCACATTTCCTCTTAGAGCCGATGTACTTACAGTCTGGAGAGCATCATTACTTACTACTGACATTTAATTACAAAAGTAGTCAGGAACGAAGGCACAGAAAAGACACATCCACATTAATCCTTTCCCTGGCTGACTTTTTTTTTTTCATTTCTCTGCAGTTCCTGCCTGGTCGCTTGTAAGCTCAGGAGCAGAGTGGCCTGAAGTACATCTTCTAATGTACTCCATTAATGTGTTCCATCTTGGTTAAACATCCTGAACCTAACAAAAGTGTAGGTAACATTTGGTCCAATCATCCAAACCAGTTTAGCGCTCTGAATGTGATTCCGAGGCACGTTGACTCCATGGTTTCCATGTGGTGAAAAAAAAACCTCAAAGTGATGGCAAGGAATCAATGAGCACCGTTATATCAGCAACAGCTCTCGTCTTCCTCTGTGAGCGCATAGCAAAATGTAAAGCAAGTTTTCATTCTTTAAAAAACAGAGAAAAAAAAAAATCCATGACAAAAGCTGCATTAAAATGTGATAGGTGAGGAGTCAGCAAAGACAAGGCGGGATGTGTGAGGGCGAGCCGTTTTAAGGCAGGATCCAGTCTGTCCTGGGCAGAAGAATGAAACATCTTTGAATTAGAAAACGGAAATCTTTCAGAGACTTTGGGGATAGACGTATGGCGTGCCACCGACATGTGTGCGTGCCAGCTGCTTCTTTAAAATCAGTTCCCCTGCTGTCCCTGAATATAAGCAGCACGGTTAACCTGCTGTTTTGTTTTTTTGCTGTAGTGCCACTCAACTTGACGCTGAGTGATCGGCTGCAGGTTCACTCTCCTCGACTGAACCTGCCGGGTGAAGCAGCAGCTCATTAGATCCGGAGCTGCTGGTGTGAGGAGACAATGAGTGGTGTGTGTGTGTGCAGCGTGCTGACGTGAACGTAAACATGTCAGACGTCCCTGTTTAAGTAGTGTCAGGGAAATATATGGACGCTTGTGTCTTCCATTACAGCCTGTTCACCATTGATAATTTGTTCTACTGTACTAACAAAGGTACGCTTGCCACTTATCTTCATCCTCCCCCTTCATTTCTCATTGATTTCTGCTATTTTACTCACCAAAAACATGGTAGGTGAGCTAGGTGAGCTTTCTCTCGAAATCTGCGGAGGCATTGATTCATCCTTACTGGTCTGCTGTCCAAATTTATTGGACCACCTGCCAGAAAAACAATAGGTTGAAAAAAAATCTTTCTAGTTTGAAATAACAAATGTTGGAAGTTGTTGTTTTTTTTTACACATAGTAACCTAAAAACTTCATATTAAAATGGTATTTTTTGGTCTTGATAACAGATTCTACTTTATTGTTTCTCTTGTTATTAAATTGTAAATATGTTCCAAAAGACTTGCATTGGATTAAACATTTCTGTGATCAGACTTTGAATCATCCCACATGGATTTGACTTCCTCATATTTTCGAACTGGTCAGGATTTCAGACTAAATTCTGTCTTTTATACCCAAATTTACAAAATAGAAGTCAGATCAATCATCAATCAGAGCATGCAAACACTAAAACTAGCTTTTCTGTTCTGTTCATAAATGCAAAGTATTGAATAAAATTTGACTTCTTAATCAGTAAGAAGTTATATTTATCTTTACTTTTATTTTTGTGAAACATTAAATTTGAAAATGCATTTATTGAAACAGCAGTTATATGTTAGTGCTAAAAGACAATTGCAGTTAAAGACCATCTACATAACCATTACAGAAAAATATAAGATTTATTTCAGTATCAATCAACACTGTTAGTTCAGGGCAACTGTGGCATAAATCTTACAAAGTGGTGGGTGGCGGGCTAATAAATTTGTCAAGCAGTGTGGGGAGTTAAATATGTGCACAAAAGTTAAACTGACTCACCCAGGCACTAGAAGAGAAGTCAGCTTTTTTCTGTCCGAGTAATACTGCCCTGGCACTGATGCATCCTTACTTATCTGCTGTAACAAGGGACAGACACAACTGCAAGCCTGCATCCCAACACAATTTATATCTCACCATCTCAACAACACGCTGAGGCAGGGTTGTCTCATCTCTCTAATCTCATCAAGCAGTATCATGCACATCACTCTCACAGCAGTGAATATGTAAACTTGGCAAGGAAACGATAATCTTTCTTTTCTGAACTCCCCGAGAGACTCCATATGTACACTTACGGTGCGCATCAGAGCAGCTAAGGCATTCTGAAATTCCTTTTACAGATGCTAATGGCCACCTTTGGGCTCTGCTCTCTGTTCACCACAGCCATAATGTAAGCTTTTAGCACGAGTAAAACATTATGAAAAGACATTATCTAACTCATTTGTTTCAAATGACATGCTTTTTATTTCTCCCCTTAGCAGCTGGTAGCTCTGCCAAGTGATGAATGGGCCCGCACGGATGACACTAGTTGCTGGATTTTTTCATGCACAAAGCCCTTATCTCTCATGGGGAACACCTTCAAATCATACCCAACAAAACGTGTAAAAGGGTGCGTTTGGTGCAAACAAATAAGGATAAAAAATTGTGAAATGGTGTCATGTTTTACACCATCTGCCTGTCTAGTAAAGTGTAACCTTGTGCTTATTAATATTTGTGTTTTTTTCAGTTTTTTTTATTTTATTTGCATGAAATCACCTGAGATAAATGTCTAAATGTTAAAATTATTCCGCAAATGTTTTCGAGTCGTGTCAACGACTTGTGCACAACACCTTGTGCTCAACAACCTGTTAGCACACAATGATAACTTCCAATAATAGCTTTTGAAACAAAGTGAGATTTCGGTGCCCAAGAACACCCAAGAATTTAGATGAAGGAAACAGAGAGTCACACCACTGACTGAGGGGTGTGAGAAGCCTTTTCCACCTAAACTATACAGCAGTCCACCTGTGCAAATGATATCCAGTGAAATTTATCGACAGATGGTGAAGCGTCCCTAAAAACAATGAATAAAAAAAGCAAGTCAGAATTATGGTTAGTGGATGAGTAGATGCTTCATCTATGGACAGATGGTGATTTTTATGTGCAGAGAAAAAAAAAGAAAACAAAAACCCTGGGGATGTTTTCCTATTTTTTCCCCCCTCAATCCTCTGTGGAATTAAATACACAGTTTACTCATCACACTCCCTCATTAGGCACTGAAATCTAATTATTTTCTACACGGTTCAGTCCACTCATCTCTCAGACTGAGCAGGTTCAGAGCTTCTGACCTCGCATAATTAATTTGCAGCCCTCAGTGTTTCTGTTTTCAAACCAAACTCCTGTTATATCAAGACTTTCTTTTCTCTTTCTCCATAAATTTGACAAAAAACATTTTCCGACAAAAAAAAGAAGAGCTGCGGGGTATTGAAACATTTGCATGTCCTTGAATGAAAGCATGTTGGATCTAAACTCAACAACCCTAAATCTTTTGCTTGCCCATCTCTTCTCTCTTTTGTAAACATGAAGGGTCACATCGTTCTTTCCTCACGGATCCTCGCTCATCTCGCTTATCTCATAAGTTAGAATAAATAACAAAGTAGCTTTGGCAATAACATCAGCACCATTTTATTTAAGAAACATGAGACCAACCCAGTGATTGTGGACGAAGTTTAAATCAATATGAGTTTCACTTCTCTTAGGATCGGTTGGGGTCTGTAACTAACTTCTTGATCTGGTGACTAAACAACACGTTCCTTTACATAAATCAGATGGCTAAACGGTCCGAATAACTCTGAGGCAGCTTTGCCAGTCACAGTGACACCAGTTCAAAGCATGGAAATCCCATTAACGTGTAGCAGCAGATGGTGTGACTCTTTACAATTAGCACAGCGGTTAGGCTGTCATAACGCCTCTCTATCTCCCATTGGAAATGGTCAAATCATATTGGAGATGATTTGATGGAAGAATTACTGAAAGAAATAAATAAGAAAAAAAACAGTGAACCAGCCAAAAATACCACAGTGTTTCCGGGGGTTGAATCTGTGTCTCCGGCTCCCTCCTTCACCCCTCCTGCTGAGATGTGGCTGTCTGACTTTGAAGTGTTTTTTTGAGATGGGGAAAAAGCAGCTAGTGTAACAGACAACCAAAGTTAGATTTTTTCTCCACAAAGTAGATTTCATGAAATTGTGTCACAGCAGGGAAATAGTTCTCTCCTCCTCAGGAACAGCTTGTGTAGCTTTTGGTGGTAAACGCACCTTACGAGTCGGCTGCTGCTTCTCGCAACACAGCTTTAGCCGTGTGGGCCTTGTAACTCGCCATCGTACGTGTATGATGTGTATGTGTCGAACATTTAAACAGACATCCTGAGGCTGGGGCGGTGGGAGAGATCACACACTCGTGTTGCACGTCACCATCCGTCACAGCTGCGATGCAGACTGTTACAGCAGGGTGACTGTCGAGGACTTGAGGCAGACATATGCTGGCTGTAATAAAGTAATCCGAGTGCTCTCTGGCAGTCATCAGCGAGGAGACAACGCGGATGATTGATGGCTGGGAATGTTCCGGCATACAGAATCATTTGTATGCATGAAAGATACATATTTGGAAAACAATAAACTGGGATAAATCCAAGCAGTACAAATTTGTCAAGTGAATATGGGTTGACAAAGTCCCACTTTAAAAGAGCAGAAACTAAAATAAAGCTGCCTTGAGATTTCTTGATTAGAACACAACTGTGAGGGTTGAGGATTCATCTTGGAGTTGAAACTTAATTTAAAGTTTTAGTTCCAGATTAATTTTCTGTTCTTCATTTGGAAAAAAACAGAGGGATCCTCTATGATAAAATATTAAGCTAAATCAAGACATAATAAAGAAAGTAAGAAGTTACAAACAATATTTCCGGAAAACCTGGGAAATTACCAGAAAATGTAGGCAATCCTAAACATGAAAGTTAACATATTCATTTTTCTTAAACCTTGATTTCACACTCTGAGGTTAAAATAAGTTATTTTTAGTTTTTAGACCAGTTGTTCTTTATAAAAGTAGCACAATAAAAATAAAGAAAGAAAGGCAAAAATAAAAAAATAAAATTGGAGCAAGGTCAAAGAATATATTATCCACGTTATCATCGACAAATCTTTAAACCACAGTTTAACTGATTAGAGGTGAGGGTGTCAGGATTGGGAATAAAAGGATCAACCCAAATGCCATGAAAGCATACAGACATTTCAAGAACAGGAACTACATGTCCGCTGATGCAAATATTTCTGTCAGATGCGCACGTTATACTTGATCTCACCTTTAGTTAGTATGTTTGTATGCTTTTTTGGGGGCATTTGAGGTGAAAACAGCAGAGATCTAAAGGAGATAAAGAACTATGCTAGAAGTGTTCACATACAAGTAAATAAGAAAATATTTGATTCTTTACTTTACATCATAGCAATATGTCTCGTTTTAGGTGACAGTAACAAATGATTTTAATACACTTGCTGAAATTAAACAGGTGAAATCTGGTGCTTACTACAGATGATACCCCTGGGAAGACACTGAAAGCAAACCTGACAGACACTGAAAGCCACGTCCAGCTGCTATAATTAGGTTAGTATATGTTCATTTTCTCCATTCTAAACAATTGTCTGATTATTCTCTGCTGGGATTTATTGTTGAACTGCTCTGCAGGTGGGTTAAGGGTCAGACTCAGAGAAGGCTTGAGAAAAGCAAGGTGAAAAGAAACGGCAAAAATAGTTTAGAGCCAACAAAAGCAAGATGATGACAGAGAGACTCCAGTGATAATGCATCTGAACAATAACCTAATGAGTGGGTTTCCCTTAGTGGAGTCAAGATAGCCTATGTGTTGAGGTGAAAATATTCTGAAGGAACAACCACATTGTTTAATTTCCAAATAAATCAAATTCACCATTTCTCTATCAGTCTGACTTTATTCGTCATCGAACATTGGAAATTTTAAGTTTATGGGGGGAAAAATGTAGGTGTATGTTAAGTTGCATCAGTAAAATGTGTTCTAGTTTTATTAAAATCAACAACCCATAAATATACAAAATAATATGCAATGGTAAAGAACAGTATGCCAGATGTTTAGTTGGGGAAGTAAAGTTTGAGGAACTAAAAAGTTGAAGAAATGAAAAGATACAGAGGAAGTAATATCCATTGGGGCAACAAATCTGTTTTCTGACAATATCCAAATTTAAACTCAAAGTATTAAAATCAGTGATGATTAATCCTATGGGCAACTATCTATTTAACTTCTGAGCCTGTATGTTTTCTCACACACCCACACATGCTTATCCCTCTGAAACTAAACATACTATTACACTACCAGAATGATATTGAACACTTTTCTGGTTTCTTAACATCCCTAAACCTCACATTATGAAAGGACCTTTACAGAACTAGGACCTTAATGCTGTTTTTGAATATGACACAGTGCTACGATAGCTGCATTTCCCTATGTAATAGGAGCCTCTTAAGAGGAATAAGAACCATAAGAAAGAGAAAGAGAAACAAATCTAATTAAATCTCATTAAATCTCAGATCCTCGGCATGCATTTCTACATTTTGTCCCATTCCAAAACAAGTAAGAAACATGTTGATTTTGAATATTTCGCAGGGTATTAAAACACAAGAGAGAAGGAGTGTGAAAAACAAACAAACAACAAACCCTTATCAGCTAGAATGCAACAAAATGAGCGCTGACAGAATGCAGCTGCAATAGAGCTTTTCAATGGCCGTTCGTTAAACCCTAGAACATCTCCAGCATGTTGTCATTAGTCCTACAGATGGTTCTGAATACAGATTGGGTAAGAGTGAAGGGATGAGAGGCAGCAGCTCGCTCCTGAGAATGAGAGGGTGGGAGGGGGAGCCTCTGCAGAATTCATGAGGAGGGCCGAGGAGGAGAACACTTGTGTCCCGTCTGCCGGGCCCACACAGTCACCAAGTATCATGTGATTCCTCGCCCACATTGTTCAAGAGATAATTAGTCTTAAATCACTTTTGTTGGCTGATTTAACCCAGCAAATATCTATCTATGTGATGTAAACCTATGGAAGAGCAAGGAAAATCCTAAAAAATTGGAGTGAAGCAACATACTTTCATGGACACATAATGAGGTCATAAGTAACTTTGAAGTTGGTTAGAATTTCACAAACTCTTTATTTCAACTTATAATTTTATCCTCATACAAATATGTCCTGTTTTACTCTAATTGTACAATGAAATAAGTTTTCCTCTTGACCTTTGCAGGGACACCATGGGGAGAATATGTCAACTCTACATAGTAAACTATACATTCATACTGAGACCAGTTTGAAAATGCACATGGTAAGAAATTACATTTTAATGTGAAAGAAATATGACTCATTGGTCAAGTTCGTCTACATTTCATTCGGCCCATGTGACTCCTCCACTGCAGTTTTTTAAATCCATCCATGATGAATTAGGACATTATTTAATTGTTGCCAGAACTGGGAAGCACTTCTCAGTAGTTTACGAGTTCTATTGCGCAGAGGCGTTAAAATACAGCAGGACAACACAAAACTGCATCAGGCTGAGCTCTCACTCTCCAACATTGCACACATTAAAAAATCAGAAATGAATCTGGCCTTCTCATTCACAATAGGTAACAATGGAAAGACTCAGAGAAGACTCCGTTACATCTGAAAGAACAGGAGATGTTATGACTGGATATCCCGAAGTTAACATTCAAGTAGGCATTTATGTGGGGGATAAAAGGGAGAGCAGTTCTGCAAAGTGAAAAGAGAAATGGAGGGTGTTGAAGAATAGGGATGCATCAATAGAGTGTTGAATGAGGCTGCCCAGAGTCTTTTTGCACACAGAGAAAAATCTGAATCATCCGTTACCTTCACTTTTGTGGATTTGCCACAATGCAGCTCTACATTGGGACACATACTTACATAAAGCCGTACAAAGCTTCATGAACCTGTGTGCGCTGTACGCGTTCATTAACGCGACCATGCCACAGGATGACGGTCATACTTGATGTATTTTTAGGTTTCTCCCTTCCTTTGCCATCTCTTTTCACATTTCCTTTTAGGGGTTTTTTTATCTGTCTTTACCTGCCCAATCTCCCCAATACCACCTCTCCCATCATCTCTTTATCAGGTCAAACCACATCTCCACTATTTCCCCACACTGTTTATTCAAGAAGACCATTTAGTCTCTCGATGCCACGCTTTTGTCAAATAAAAGCACTCGCTCAAATCCACAGAAACAACTTCCTCATCTTTAATGCATGTCTCTTTCCATTCATTCACTTCTTTTTGGTCTCCTAACTTATTGTCTGTCTGATAAGGAAAATAGATTCAGCTCCCCTTCAGGGGAGTGAAAAAGAGCTGGTGAAATGTGATTAGTATCTAAGGGAAACATTTTTTTTTAAAGCAGACTCTTGACTTTAAGATGCTAAAGAAAATGGACTGTGCTCTCACACATCTGGAGAACCGTACAGCTACAGGACTCTATTTCCTCCATTTAACTGATACATGTTAAAACGGCAAAGAAAAAAAAAGAAAAAAAAGGAAATATTTGCATTAGCTCAGAGAATAAGACATTGACTCTGACTGCAGAAATAAAAGAACACTAACCTTTAAAGGAGCTGCAGGAGCTTCTCAAAGTCAAGGAGATGTCTGTCAAAGAAAAAGATGCTGCACGATGTTAATGTACCATTCCGAAGTCAAGAATCCCTTAAAGAACTTTTTTCCTTTGTAGGGTGAAAATACAAAGAGGTTTTTTGAGTTCCCTCTGCTCTCAAAGAACCTGTAATCCTTCGTACATGTTAAAGACAGAGTGGAATGATGATGCACCAAGGTGAGTGTTTTTTCTTCGTTTTTTTTTTCGTTTTCCTCACAGATTGTTTTCTCAGTGGATAGCCTGGTGCCTCATTTTCCGAACCACATATTTCGGGACATAACTATTTTGCCTCAAACATCGCTCAGGTACTTAAGCACAATTTGCCAAACTGCCAAAGGACTGTTCTTTTTTTCCAACAACAATAGGCACTCATTGGTCTTTTGAAATGATTCCATCCAACTACGTCAAAGAGAGGGACTGCTGACAATTTAATCTTTGGTAGAATCTGTAAGTGTGTCTCTGTCAGCTATTGACTACATTCTCCAATGCAGTAGACTTAGCATGAGCAAGTATTCCAAGCACTCTTTGCAAGAGTCAAAGATACAAGATCTCAGTCGCTGTAAGTAAGTGTGTCACCTACACATACTTCAATTCCAAAATTCGATTTCTACTCTTAGAGTAATGAAAGTTATATCCCATAAATATGTTTAAATAGACGGAAATGGGGCCCCTCGATGGACTGGTGGACCGTCCAGGGTGTACCCCGCCTCTCGCCCATTGACTACTGGGTTAGGCACCAGTCCCACGGCAACCTCATTAGGGAATGAGCGGTTACGATAATGGATGGATGCATGGATGGATGGATGGATAGACGGAAATGGGTTAAATCGTGGCATTGCGGTGACGTCAGCCTTTGTAAAAAAAAAATTTTTTTTTTGTGAAGCTGAATGTTATTAGAAACATAGTGTTAAACAAATGCTCTATTTGTTTGGTTTAGAATTCAGCATAACTGATTTTGTGGCAGAATTTCATTTGGAAATGATAATCTGAGGTTTTGTGGAGGTAGTTTGCAATTTTTTACATGTGTACTTTGTGAAATGGTTTGAGGTTTCAAGAAATGTGTTCCAGGCAATTGGGAAAAAGTGCATGTGGGTGTTAGTGCCTCAAAGTGTTTAATCAAAGAACAGAGGAGTGTGAATTGATGGTAGGCTTTCAATTAACATGCCTTTCTTTGTATTTTCACTTATGTATGTTTTGGGTGATGCTGCGTGATGGTTAACACCATTGTCTCACAAAAAGAGCTTTCCTAGTTTGAATCCAAAACTGGACACCTTTTTGTATTTGTGTGTTCTGTCTGGGTACTCCGGCTTCCTCTTATGGTCCATCAAACACACATCATAGGTAAATCGGTGACTCCAAATGCCCCTGTCGATGGTTTTCTATCTGGTTAATCTCTGTGGTGCAGGCTGCAGCCCCCTGTCACCCTACTTAGAATAGATGGGTATAAAAAATGGATGAATTATTCACCACTGTTGATGACATGAGAATCCTTAAAGTGGCAAAGAAAACCTAAACTTGCTACCTAAGGAAGACTTCATGATCAGAAAAACAGAGGCCACTCTGCAAGATGCAAACCACTAATTAGTCTCAAAAGCAGCATGGACAGATTGCATTTGGCTAACAAGTACTGTAATCCGCAGCCTATGGAGATCTGGAGAACAGTGTGATTAATAGGACCAGACCAAGATTAATATGTATCAGAGTCATAGTGAAAAGAAAGCGAACAGATAAAACCAAGAAAACCTTGCCAAAGATCCCAGAAGAGCAGCCAATCTGTTCACCGTGGTGCTGAGGACTTTCTGAGTTGTGCAGGTATGGCTGCCACATTCACTGATGGAGCTGGCAGGTGTACAATGACAGAAACACCTCATCTGTTTGAGTTCCACAAAATACCTCTGATTTTAAAGAAAATATTCATACATCATCATAAAAAATAATAAAGTCTTTGCTAAGGTAAAAAGCTCCTCAAAGCCAAAAAAAACCCAACTCATTAGCTAACTATGACTTATATATGTTAAGACAAATACAAAAGGGAGAAAGCCTTTTCTCGAAAAGTTGAATTTAATTCAGGAAGAACCCCCCCCTCAGGCCGAGGTAGCTAAAATATGACCTTGTTCTCCTCAACAACACAGAGAATGAATTTTAACAAAGATAAATTATGTGCACTGAACTGGTTAGACATAGAAAGTTAATGTGGGCTTGCACTTGAAGCCGCCCACAGTGACTTATTATTGTATCTTTTCAAATCAGAGGTTTAATTAACATGTCTCTTTGTCTTATTATTTGCAAATAATGAGTGCAGGTGAAGCATACACGTTGGATACACATTTCATTAGGCTTTAAGACACTGTTGGCATTTATCTACCACCAAAGGGAGTCTTTACGCTGTCAGAGCAAGTACAGAGCGTAATTGTTCAAAGCACACTGAGGGAACCAAAAGGTGGTACTTGGTCTACTGCATCAGTAACGTGGAATAGCAGCAGACCGAGGCCAAACCGTCAGAGTTGTTGGCACAATTACAACCAGAAATTACACGATCCTGAAGAAATATCACAGTCCACTGCAGATAATAATTTCCATGGATGGCTCCAGTATATCTGCCCCCACCACAGCATGCTGCTTCAGCAAACATTTTAATCCACGTTTGTGCTTTTACAAGAAAACACGCTGTAGTGTGTAATCATCCCCACTGACGAGGGACGGCGTGGATTGAATTGTTAAATCTGGTGACCCCGGTGAGACCACCTCTCAAGCTGTGGGAAACGGACTGGATTTGCAAAAGTCTATTCTGTTGAGAAATGAAAAAGGGGATCTCACAAATTTTTCACTGTGTAACTGAAATGTATTAAGCCTAGGTAAAATATTGGGTTGATAACAGTAGTTCTGACAAAAGAGAACTTGTGTTTGTGTTTCACAGGAAAAACTGGTGGTAACAGAATTAAAAAAAAAAGAAAAAGAGAAAAATAGATACATTTGCCCACATGGCCACAATGTTGCGTGAGTCATAGACTGTTGACTGTAGTTGACTGTATTCTTTACAGGGGACAATGGACCTATAACAAGAAATAACACTATCTATGTGTCGATTAATATTTATCCCTAACCATTGTTTGTTCCATTTTGTCCTTTATTCTTATCTTTACTTTGTCTTTTTAAAACAATGACTTTATTGTTTCTTTCTGTTTCAATGGCAGAAGGTGTAAAACTTTAGCAATGAAAAAAACTTCTAAACTATGTTTCTAACCAATGTATTTGGTAATATTAGATTTCAAGATGAATTAAAACCTAATGAGCAGAAAATAAAATAACTTACAATCATTAGAATTGATGAATTACAACAATAGTCTGTAAGCTCTCTGCATTCAGTGAGATTAGCGTCTGTGAGCTGTGCAGGTGAAACCTCGAGGACGGTCTTCGTCTAATCTTTTCGCCACACTTAATTTTCCCTCTAATTAACTTTTAATCCAAAGGCTAAAAGGACCTTAGAGCCAAATGAAGCATGTAGTCATTTTAAGTCTTCTTTGGACAGACAAAAAAGTCAGTAATGTTCAAGACCTCCTATGTCAATTTCCTTATGTCTTCCCCCTAAAAAAAAACCTACTTACACACATTTACCCATGTATGTGTAATGTTTCAGTACAATTTGCATCACCCACCTCTCCTTGTTGTTTGGAATAAATTGTGTTCATATAAAAAAGCAGCCCTTAAATTAGAGGATATGTCACTTTGAATATTGTCCTTTGAATGAGAACTCCTGCAAAAAAATGTAGCAATGTTGCTGTAATTTTAGAGTCAGAAAGCTTTGTCTGTTTTGACAGATAATTAAATTTGCAATTAACTAAATGTAAGATACGTGGAAAATATTGAATGTTGTCACAAATGTAAGAAATCCTCTCAATAATATATTAGCTAGTTAACATAAGACATGATAAAAAAATATAAATAAAAAAAACTACGCAGACTGTTCATGTATGGACAACCTGAAGGGTAAAATGTGCCGGGAATGGACACACATTGTCTATTCCCTGCAAAGGTTATGGTGCCTTCAACTCTCTGAGCCTGTTGTTGCGTGGGGAGTTCCAGCCCGCTCCTTTCTCTGCTCTGCTGAAAACAGCTGGGCTGCTTCCTGACACCTGTCACACGACCAGATGTGCCTGCTTTACATGATCGCAACAAGTGTTGTCCTCCAACTCACCCGATAAACAGCAGGCTGGAATGCGGAGCGGGCGCACGAACGAGTTAACCAACCATGCGAATCGGGAACTTTTGGGTGAAGTCAAAGATCATGACAACTTATAAAGATCAACTTAGTTTTGGCAGAGTAAACTCATTTATTCTGGCATCGGTTTCAGGTCAAGTTATAGGATTTGTTTTAACTTATCAGTCCGTATCAGTCAGTAATGTGACTACAATAGATGTTGTGGGATGTGCAGTATGACACATATATTAAGCTTTGGGCATACTTGTGTATCGTGTCAAGGAGTGGAGTGACTGAAGAGTCTGACATAAAAACCGTGGAGACGTATTGTTGTTCACCTTGTAAGTAATTACTCCAGCAATCACACAATGTGGAGCAGCAGCAAGCAGAACAATAAAGCTCCTGAACTCCACAATAACCAGGCAAAATCTTATTTCCTGGAACACCACAAGGGTTTGCGCGACAGGAGGATGAGAGTGTGTGAAAAAATGAACAGAAAAACAAGATCCTCCCCTATAATGCTTTGGCAGGGTCTACCATTGGCCTTACTAAAAGCTAATTAACATCGGATTAAAATGCGGCGGGTTTGGTGACCTTATCAAAATTGGTGGGTGAGTAAATTAAATCTGGTTTGTGGCAGGAATTACAGATTGCGTGCAAAGAAACGGTGAAGTTGAAAATCAATTAAATCAATTAAAAAACTTGGAAATTTGACATTGTGGGATCATACATCTACTTAAACTATGCTTAATGTAGGCTGGGACTGATCAATAACACTATATTGAATAGATTTAACCACATGCACTTAAAAATGTGTCCATTAAGTTTGTGTATTTTATCAGATATCAATGTCAACTTTGCATCTGCCAGCGTTGAAAATGAGTGTGTGTAGACTCTTGGCTCCAGAACTCATTTAGTCCACACAGCATTGGGAGAAAACTAATGAGGGAATAGAGACACACAGATAGAAATGTTCGCCTCACCAGACACAGACATCATAATCTTGATGATGATCCCCATCATGGAGAGAGATTTGTATTGGGGCTGAATGGATAAAAAGAGAATCCCTGCCGCTATACGGTGATTGTTGTTGCACAGTTAATCAGTTGGAGAGCAGAGGAGTGATTCTGCTGACTTTATTGTCACTGGCTGTCATATTTTAAGAAGAGTGATGATGTATAGGTTTCCATAATTACAATAGTTTGCGATCTCAGTTGATATATTTCCATGATTTAAATTCACTGCCTAAGATGCATCATAATGCTCTACATCGGGGGGAAACTTAGCTAAAAACCCATGTTCTTCTCAGTCAGTCAGAGAGACAAAGAGTAAAATATCTCCTTGACATTTTGCTTACGGCAGGATTTCCCCCTTCCAACACTTTGTTCTTCTGCATATGTCCCTTTTTGTTTCGCCTGCTGTCTGGTGATAGATAGCTGTATCAGGGTTTCATTACTTTCAGTCTCACAGCAGTTCCATCTCATTTGTCACACCCATTATGCGGCTTTCCATAGGCCTTTTATGAGTAAACCTTAGTTAAAGGCAAAAAAAGGGACTTGATCTATGTAATCATAGTTTGAGGAGTGGGCCCATTGAGTAAGATAAAATGGCAAAAAAATCTAGGACAATGAAGAAAAATTCCAGTGCTAAAGGTGATTTATTGGTATGAAATGGGATTAAATACTGCATAGTTAGCAGTGAAAACCATTGCTCAAGTGCGGAGATAATCACTGCTTGTGCTCAGTGGCTGAATGTTTTCCCTGAACGCTTTGAGACGAAAAGAGATTATCATTATCAAGAGTTATTTCAATCTCTAAGCTAAATTAACCCTTTGAGCCTGACAAGTTTTCTTTCCGAGTTTTCCACTTGAAAAACACCTGCCAATTTGGTTTAGTTTATTAACAGCTCTAAGGCGGCAAGGCTGTGCTTTGGGCTCTGCTGATAAGTGACTCACCAAGCCAGAATTAGATATTAAAAATCACAGCATCATTTGTCTTGTGTCCACATATCCAATTTCTATAGCATTGCAAGCCTTTTTTTTAGATGATGAGAGGACAAATGACACACACAAATACGTAAAATTTAATTAAAATGATTATACAACTATTTGGGCATTAGCTATCACATTTTAAAACCATCAGAAATGTATGCATCATACTCCTAGTCTCTAATGAAAGTGTGGTCAAGTGAAAAGATGCTTACACTGCCCATGTATCTGTGTAATACTTAACACCAAACATTTCCTGCAGTTAATATGCCTTCCATTCACTGGAATACACAACCAACCACCTGTATGCCCTTTACTATTCAAGCATTTGTTATTTCAGAGAAATCCTGCCAGTTCTTAACTTCAGAAGAATCAGTCACCAAAGCACTGTTGGATTGTTGCCTGGCTGTGGTCTGAATAAATATCTTTTCATATTAGTTCAGTCAACGGAGAAATGAAATTCACAAATAACAGAAAAATAAAAAATCCCTGCCAACAGCATTGTGTGAATTCCATTTGACCTTTGATGGAGCTTGACACATTGTGGTTTAGATGATCTATAAGATGATCAGCGCACTGGAATTAAACACTACCAGGGGTTTTCCGATGCAGATATAAATGTCATTGGCTTTATTACCATGTGCCGTTGCACTCCAGTTTAATGTCTTAAAGCATTAGTGGCATCTTAGTTCCGCAGCACATTTCAGGAGTGTTGCCTCACAGCTACAAGCCCCCCGCAGCGTGTCTGTCCATACGATCATCATTCCCACTGTCAAACCAAGCAGGCAGAATGAGCCGGTCCCAAGGCTGGGAGCCGAAACTGTTTAGTAGTTAAAAGCAAGGAGGTGGACCACACTGTAGACGGAAACAAAACACAGCGTCGAGGGAAACGACCCCCACCCCCAAGATGAAAGCCAGGTAAAACAGCAGTGCATCTCCAGATAGCGTTCTTGAATGCAGCAGGTGGGGCAATTTAATAAAAAAAGAAAAAGACATCCACTATAATCAATTCCTTTGAATGATTCCAACCCCTCACACTGTTTAGATTTCATTTGGAAGTAATTGCATTGCCACCAAATGGAACATTGTCGCCCATAAAGCAAAGATGCTTCATATGTTGAGTGGCAGGATCGGGGCAATGGGTTGGCCTGTTCCCCAGAACCATCTGGAAAGTCATTTGTACAATCAAGCCGGAAGAGTGAAGGCACTTAAATAAACCAGACCAATCAGTTGATTGTAAAGGCCAGCGGTATGAAGAGGAACTGGTGCTGCCACTAACCTGTAGACTAGTTTGAATGTAAGGGGTGAAGTGAGCCACCCTAAAAGAGATTCAGTTTTTAAGGTTCAGGATGTTAAAAAGCGTTATTATTATTGTTTTCCTTAAGTATTAGTTGTAGTAATTTATGTTAAATTATAATCTGTGAAGTCCAAAGTACAAGTAACAGTATTGCTATTTATGAATGAATTATCATTGATATCATGATGTGTACAACCTTACATTGCAGAAAATGAACCACAAGATAAAGTCTGCTTTGATTATGATTTTTTCCCTCTCCCTTTGATTGGGACCTGGCTGAAAATAAAAGTCCTCTTGTTTGACCAAGTGTATGTCAGCAGAGTTTTTCCTACAATCTAAATCACCAACACCAATTCAACATTAAGAAAGCATTCTTTGTGTTTTCTCACATGAATATGTTTCAACACATATGTCCATCTTAACAAGAAATCATTCGTATTTTAACCAAATCAACTTAAATGTATTAAAATTGTGCTCAAAATTTTAATTATTTTGAAGGATTGCTTTCAGTAGTTAAGCAGTTCACTCTCTACTGTGGCCTTTAGAAAAGGATCATAGTTATATCTAAATAATGTTGTGGGTGGTTGCCTCAATTACATGTAAACACGTAAAGAAAAAGAAACTATGTCGCTTTCTAGTTGAATTTGGAAAGTATACATCATCCTGTTATTAAACTATTAAACTATTAAAAATATATAAAGGTCAGGGCTAAAAATCTATTCACATTGCTTCCATAACATGACATGACTGGCATTATTAAGCCACAGGAAATATCCATGTTCAGGGAAAATGTACGGTTTCTTTACTTTGTTCCAGACAGTGTGGAGCTTAAATTTTGATTAGTCAGCATGAAGACATATAATCTCACCATCTGTGGCCCAGCTTGGTGACATCCAATTTGCAGAGTCTAAGTTTCCTTTGGCCAAAAACTCTTATAAACAGGGGTGAAGGAAAGATGGGATGTAAAAAATCATTTGCCTTAATGTAGGTGGTAGTGTCACATTGACTTACTTGTATTTTCCACCTGTCTTGAACCTCCTTTGTGGGTATGGTTTTAATTTAAAGATTTTTTGTCCGGACGCAACTTTTTGATTTCAGTCCTGCCACACTTTTTGTTGGTTTTATAATCAAACCTTTGTTCTTTTGAAATTTTTTTGGTTCCCTTGTTTGTTTGTTTTTCCTGGCCTGAATTTGGATCTGCTCTCCCTGGTTTTCATGACACACTCATTTTATTCTTTGTAAATAAGTTATTTTTTCTATTTGCTGCTCCAAATTCCTTATGTGAGATGGGAGCATATTTACATTCTTACCTACAAATATCTACCATATCAACCCAGGTAAGATCTATGTGCTACAGAATACATAGTTAAAAATTAGGAAAATCGGCATGATTTTAGCTCACATCCTTTACAGCTCCTGGGCAACCACTTCCATCATCTGAAATGGATCCGTTTCTGCAAAAAAACAGCCCGGGGGAATGTTACACTCTTACAAGTGTGGCGCCAATGTGTACTGGAGAAAAGAAAAAAAACATCCTCAATGGAGGTGTTACTTGCTTTCACTAGCTTTACCTGGAACTGTCCTCAGATAAACAAAGCGTTTTACTTCTGCTTCCTTAAATCCAAAGTGAAGATCTACACCCCAAGAGGTGATATTTTTAAGACCCCTACCCTCAATGATTATCACATCCCATGATTATCTGTCTCCATTCCACATGAGCTAAACACTACTCACCACGGTGAGCATGGCATGCTTGATAAGAAATTTTTTCAGTCCTCAAGTTTCAGGAAGAAAGGTCTGTGTAAAATATGTCAAAAAGCAACCAAATACTAAAAAAGCTGAAAGTATTATTAAAAGCTTTTATAAGCAGACCTATTCTCATGATCAAATGAATGTGTTTTGACTAATAAATCAAGAAAGGATACGGTAGAAAAAGAAGAGCAGTCACCACTCAGCTACTGTGACAAACTCACTTCCTGAACAACAGTCTCTGGTTAAGACTGGCAAAAGACTGGAAAAATGTTCATGTCTGTGTACTTTTTTTCAAAGCCACTTATATTACAGCTAACATCAAAGCTCACAATAAGCTACACAGAAGGAAATAACCAGAAGAAGCAGTGTTGGAATGTTTGAGGTGAATGACAGTAATTTATTTAGCAATATTAAGTAGATAAAAAGGGCAACTTTATCTTTGTGTGTATAAAATGATGATTATTAAAAATGAAAACCATATTTATGACCAACATTTCCTTTTCCCCAATGCCACCCAGATTGATCCATTTATTTATTCTTTACATCATGATATGATTGTAGCCATTGTCGGAATGCCTTTTGTATTGATTCCTATTTACTCTTGGGATCCATCACAGAATGGCATTAACAGAGCCACAGAGAATTCCACAAGCATATTTCTTACATACTATCTAACAATAATAAAAATGACAAGGTGCAATATTGGGAATATGACAAGAGATGGACTATTTTGCTGTATACTCATATTCTGTGTTGCTTATCTGATTTTACTCTATGGGCTTATCGTTTTTGTGAATAATTCCTTCTAGTCCTCCCACCTACATATTTCCACTTAGATTTCATATGAAAAGATGATCTGTGTCTCAGCATTTATTTCTGTCCAGCATTTTTCTTTACCGATGATCAGAGTGAGTGAAATCTCCTGCTGTAAATCCTGAGGATTCTCCGTGGGGTTAAAGTCTGGACGCTGCAGAGCTTAATCTATTTGTGAAAATGATATCTCATGCCTCTTGAGCTGCTCCCTAACAATATACCCAAATCCAAAATGCCTCTTCTATGGATGTTAAAACCTCTCATCCAGTACATAAAGCTGTGCAGATAAACATTTTTTTGGCACAAAACGTTGCTGAGCTGAGACCTGGCTGACTGAAGCGTATCGCTGCTCCCACAGAGTTGTGCGATAGGCACCAGGCATAATGGGTGCTTAACTTGATTTGCCTGACTTCTTACACTGATGCTCCCATCACTTCGGAACCGTCTAAATCTGGGCTCAGACCAAATAACCTTTTTCCATTCTCCTAAGTCTACACTTTGCTCACTAACAAATGTGATCTTTTCTCTATTACTCTGGCTCATGAGATTCTACAAATATGTTTATTGCCAATACCTTGACCTTTCTTCATTTTCTAAAATGGAAATGCCCCTACTATAATTAACAATTAGGTTTACCATTGATTTCGCAAGCCTGTGATGATTTCTGCTCACCGGCATTTGAAATTCTGTTCTGAATACATTTCATTCTCAAATATGATGTGTGACCGTTGTCATTGAGGGTTTTAGTAATTAATTAATTCCAGTTGTTGTGGAATTTTTCTCATTTATTTTGCGTGCTTGGTTCCTCGTAACATCTTTTCTATGTATGCAACATGCCCTCAAAAAAATAGGTCATGTTGTCGCTGAATTTGTAAGAGTTAAATAACGTGTTGCCTCTGGTAACATATTAATCACCAAAGTTATTTTCCAAGAGCTGGCTGTTTCCTTTTTTTTTTTTGCAAGGCGATGTAGAAAACGATATGAAAATCACCTAAACCCAACGTTATGCTTAGTTTTCATTATGCTGATAGAGAAAATAGAGCATCATGACAACTTCGGCACCGGTGTGATGATTTTACTCTGTTTATTTTAAAATGGAAGAAGAAAAAAGAATGGGTTCTATGTCAAGTCAAAGGGTGACCAACAGCCTTTTAAGACAACACCTGAGAATTTTGCGAAAACTTTAAAACTGTGTGTCTTTTTTGCAAATTTGAAAGTACGTTCACTTTTGTTGTGGACATTAGTGAACCCTGGAGAGCCCTGAGTTCATTACTGTCCACAACAGTTCACGACTTGGCTTTCCAGCCCCGCACCACACTGTTTCGCTTTATGATGACGTAACAACTTTGTGGGAAAATGTCTGGTAAACAGTGAAACTGTATGAGTTTCTTCTAAATCTGAGCTATGTTTCATTGCCGTAGAGGCTGTTTGAATGGACGGAGAACTTGTTTAAAAGCATATTTTGCTGGTTGAGTTTCATGCAGCTCGCACACAATTAGACTTTTGCTTGATTTAATGTCAAGCAAGCACACCTCAGCCATTAGAATTTACTGTAGATGGTGGGAGTCTTATTTCCTCAAACACCCTGTGACGACGAACAAAACAAATGACACATATCGCTGAACATCCGCCTTTAAAATCGCAAGTGAGTAAACAGCTTAAATATCTGATGAAATGTGATCAACTCAGCGAGGGTGTGAACTCCTCAGCATGGTATTTAGGCAAGTCACAGTTTGCAGAAAGCACCGACAATTCAGTTCAGCTATCTCAGGCAAAGCTGAAACAAAAGAGGAATTCCTCCTGTCTGCAGTGTGCAGGCAAACCTGTTCCACAAAACACAGCAGGGTCCTGTTTCAATTGGGACTCTTAGCAGCGGTGTTCTGACATCTAGGAAGTATAACCCTCGCTACTCCAGACATCCTGACAGTACGCACCGGGATGATGGAGCAGGATCATGTTTAGTGCAAAAGTGCATAAACTAGTCATTCATGGCGATAATGATGAAAAGACTCCCGGTGCGGAATACTCAAGATTTAGTCAGTAGTGAAGTTTGCACAACTGAAATTATACTGCAGGTCAGGAAAAAGGTTGTATATTTTCTTTGCGGCTCCCCATTTAAGTAACTCTGGTTGGCTAGAGGGATTTAGAGATATCGATCCCTTGTCTTCATATTCAATTTTACATAGATATAAAACTATATTCGTATTTCATTTGGTTTAGTATCTTCTCGGTTATTGGACTGACCTATAAAATCAGTATGAATCAATGTTGCCCTATGAAATGTGTTCCAAACCCCCCTTAGAGTTACTGAGTGTATTCCATTAACAATAATTAGTGAGCAAAGGCTCACTTAGTTGCTTTTTCCCTGGTTGTGTTCCAATTAGAGGTAAACACAACACATTATTACTTTAAATGAAAGGTTAATAAAGAAAAAAAACAAGCACTTCAGCCATCTGCATCTTTTCTGGCGACTCTTTTGCTCTTTTCAGGCTGGTCACTCTTAATCACTTGTGTTGGTATGTCGTGCAGGAAGATTCTTACGCTCCCTTGCTTGGCTCAGCCGTTTAACACTGAGGGGGTAGGGGAACTTTCATAAGCTTCTTTCCAGCCACTTGAGGCACAGTCTCAGGGGACTGGAGTCCAGAGTTCAAAGTATTTGTCCTTTTTAGCTGTTCATTATTATTTTATTTGGGTCAGACATTACAGGATTTCTGTTTGACAGGATAAAATAGCCAACAAGCACGAAGCAAAGTTTAACTCGAAAATCATCAATGTTGCAGAGGAAAAACAAGACCGTTTTAGATGTAGCTATCTATAGGTTTGAATGCTTTTTCCATATCATAGAATAATTAGTGACAGAGAACAGGGGTTACATCAAGAAAAGTTCATGTTGTTAGTCAGTCTGTTGATCTATCAGACTTCCTTTGGATAGCACTTCTCATACAAAATAATTGCAGAACAAATAATGTAAATATATATATATATATATATATATATATATATATATATATATATATA
>CAJRST010037777.1:14573576-14592287 GCA_907169785.1 Menidia menidia | reverse complement strand
ATATATATATATATATATATATATATATATATATATATATATATATACTGTATGTAGTCACAATGAAAATAATGATGAATACGTACTCATATTCTAATCCTGCACCAACCTGTAATTCCAGAATAAATAATGGCTTTCATTTTTCAGAAAACACACAAAGAAGAGGTGACCAGCGTCATGAGGAAAAATAAGAAAGAAAAATAAATGCATCCTTCAAAAGTTGTTAGTTGTTAGATCAAACCATAAAGGATTACATTCTGTATTTTAAAGTGAACTGAACAGCTCAGCTCAGCACAATTGTAAACAGAACTGAAAGCGCAAACATAATGTCATCTCCCAAATGTCTTAGATTTCCAATTATAAAAGAATTGTAAAGACATATCTGTTCCCAGATACTAAAAATGTAAGATCTCACAAAAACGCACTACACCAAAAAATAAAACCCCATCTAATTTGAAAAGTACATGCATATGTGCTCATCCTGGTGTGGAGGAGTTTTCAAGTTCTCCCTGTGTAAGTGTGGTTCTCTTTGGGTACTTTTTGGAAAGGCACTTTTAGTTCTTCAGACTGCTGCCTTGTCCTATTAGAACTTGTCTCCATTTTCTGTCCTGCATTTACAACCAACCTTCAAAGACAAACAGCTAAAATACCCATGAAAATGGATGAATAAGTAGTTGAAATTGAATAAGTAGCTGAGATTTAGTCAAGATTTAGTCATTTAGTCAAGTGCAGTTATTTTAGTCACTGCAGATGTGGAATTCTCAGGACTTTACTTGAAAACTATAAACCTGGTACAATTTAAATTACAGCCAAGACTGATGATAACAAATGGACCACAAAGCTCTATGGAACATGCTGGAAAAACAAAAATGACAGATCTGTTTTTGTACAACCGCAGTCAGAGTTGTGGTCTCGGTACGACAAATCTTATTAAAACGTTGTTTCTGTTACTTCAGAAGAAGGCCTAGGGACATTTAGGTTCGTTGAAGAACTCACAGCCTTCTAAAGGGAAATACACTGTTGTGCTGTTAACGTTGCCCTCTCTGTTCGGAGAGGTCGAAAAAGCCCTCACAATCACTCTGTGATGGGCATGGTTGCACCGGTATTGCACCTCTAACTGATTTTTTTATGTATAATGAATAAAGATCAAAGTGTGTGTGAAGTCGGACAAATGAAAGTCAACCTCCCCCCAGTGGAACACTTAGAGGTTTTAGCCACACAGCAAGGCAAGATGAGAAGTAAAAATAGACAACACAGGAGAATAAAACGGGGAACATTTAATCTAAATAAAGCAGTTCAGGGAGACTCGATTGTCTATTTTAGGTCCTTTCAATTATAACAGATGGCCAATGAGAGGGACATTTGCTATCTTGCTTACATTAACATTCAGAGAAAGAAAAACCAAAAACAACTGCTAATCAATGTCGGGTGCCGTTCACAAAATATAGCATGTGTTTAAGATCACTGAGACCTTCCGAAAAAGAAAACCAGTATTTCCTTTATACACATTTAGAGATTAATGAATAAACTGATATTTGATATCCATTAACCCGGTATGAGGGAAATCATTTACACCATCATTTAAGATCCTCTTATTTAATTATTTAATCATTTAATTATGTACTCTCCAAACATGGATCCCCTACACGTCAGGTCCACACTACTTGACAGCAGATTGTGTCACAGGCTCCGACCAATTGGGAATGAGTCATAATGGTTCAACTTTTCATTCCATATACAATCACCTCTTTGATTTGCAGCAGAAAGTCTTCCTGAAACTGATTAAAGAAGTAATGTCTTCAAATAGCCCCCAATAACCCTCAAATGCTTTGTTCAGTGAGTGCCCTTTAAAAGGTTCTGACAGGTTCAACACTTGCATTCTACTTTTCCCCTTCACAACTCACATCATGCCAAAAACTGGGAGTTAAACACAAATGTGGCGGGTGACCATCATTTGCATCCGTGAGCAGTCTGCTCCAACCACAGATCATTTGTGCTGAAATAAAAAGTTGCATTCCACAATGCTGGAGATGCTTCGTACAGCCCGCTTTGTGGCATTCGTCATCCAGAGAACAAAAAAGCCTGCAGAAAATACAAAAGAAACACACCTATCCTCTGTAACGGCATAAAATCTACATACGATTTACAGATTCCTCTGTGAAAGAACCACTTCAGGCTCAGGGCTAGGGATATAAAAAAAAAGAAAGAGTACATCTTGTGTGACAACTAGGCGATTGCAAATGTGCTACACTTACATGTAAGTCCTCTAAAGAAGTCCCAAATGGAGGCTTTAGTGAATGTAAGAGGGCTTATTACGGACTGAAAGGATTGCAAAGACACTTCACAGTCATTTCAACCAGCGCCCAGGAGACAAAACACTCATCAGAAGGCCTCTTTAACTCACTCAAACCGGGTTCTTGTGGAGGCTGCAGCCCTGTCCAGCCTCCACAAGAACAAATGACTTCAACTCAGCATGACTAAAGTTGGCTACTTCATGATAATAAAAACAGAAAGGACTAAATTAGTATTCAAAGTACGCATCACTCTGTTCAACATTTTTCAACATGTTCCACTTTTCTGTTTCACAGCTAAATGAAATATACACTATCTATAGAAATATTTCAATTGCCATTGACTTTTCTCGTCAGGGCTCGCCACAGAGCGCCGGCGGGTCGTTTGGCAGGAGTTTTTTCGCCAGATGCTTCCCAGACACAACCCTCACTGGACTCGGGACCGGCATAAACAGGACACAGAGCGCCGCGCCCCATTTCAAGCTGCATTGCAGGCAACTGGGGGCTCAATGTCTTTCCCAAAGACACCTTGACATGTAGCCAAAGATCGACCCATTAGGCCGCCCATTGGCAGGCAACCACTTTCACCCCTGAGCCACAGCCTTTAGAAACACAAATGTATTGACACCTGCCTATACTTACCATACCTTTGGTATATAAAGGTAATTACAAAAAACACATGTTAGAATTCAGACAACAGACTTTTACACAGTGACAGCTTTAGAGAATGGAAATAAAAGCAATTTAAAAACTTGCCATTCTGTGAATGAGCATTTCTTTATGACAGAACAATTAAGGTGCGGTATCAAATATCCAAAGTTACTGAAAAAAGAGAAATTCATAGGTTAATTAATAGGCTCTTATCATATCTGCAATGTGAAATACACCAGAAGAAATACAGTTGGCAAACAGTACATCATGCCTCTCCCTGGGCTGCCACCTTATCGTGGTGGAGGGGTTTGAGTGTCCCAGTGATCCTAGGAGCTATGTTGTCCGGGGCTTCAAGCCCCTGGTAGGGTCACCCAAGGCAAACAGGTCCTAGGTGAGGGATCAGACGAAGCGCAGCCCAGAAGACCCTTATGAAGATAAATAATATTGGACTTCGTGTACCCTCGCCCGGGCGCGGGCTACCGGGGCCCCCCCCTGGAGCCAGGCCCAGGGGCGGGGCACCATGGCGAGCGCCTGGTGGCCGGGCTTTCACCCATGGGGCCCGGCCGGGCCCAGCCCGAAAAGGTTACATGGGTCCCCCTTCGCACGGGCCCACCACCCGTGGGAGGGGCCATAGGGGTCGGGTGCAGTGTGCCCTGGGCGGCGGCCGGAGTCGGGGATCTTGGCGGACTGATCCCCGGCTGCAGAAGCTGGCTCTAGGGACGTGGAACGTCACCTCTCTGGCGGGGAAGGAGCCTGAGTTAGTGTGCGAGGCGGAGAGATTCCGGCTGGACATCGTCGGTCTCGCCTCGACACACAGCTCTGGCTCTGGAACCAGCCTTCTCGAGAGGGGTTGGACGCTCTTCTACTCTGGCGTTGCCCAGGGTGAGAGGCGCCGAGCAGGAGTGGGCATACTCATTGCCCCCCATCTCGGTGCCTGTACGTTGGGGTTTACCCCAGTGAGCGAGAGGGTAGCATCCCTTCGCCTGCGGGTGGGGGGACGGGTCCTGACTGTCGTTTGTGCCTATGCGCCTAGCGGCAGCACAGAGTACCCACCCTTTTTGGAGTCCTTAGAGGGGGTACTGGAGGGTGCCCCCTCTGGGGACTCCCTCGTTTTGCTGGGGGACTTCAACGCTCACGTGGGCAACGACAGTGAGACCTGGAGGGGCGTGGTTGGGAGGAATGGCCCCCCCAGCTTGAACCCGAGCGGTGTTCTGTTTTTGGACTTCTGTGCTCGGCACGGATTGTCCATAACGAACACCATGTTCAAACATAAGAGTGTCCATATGTGCACCTGGCACCAGGACACTCTAGGCCGCAGTTCAATGATCGACTTCGTTGTCGTTTCAGCTGATCTGCGGCCGCATGTTTTGGACACTCGGGTCAAGAGGGGGGCGGAGCTTTCCACCGACCACTACCTGGTGGTGAGTTGGCTCCGATGGTGGGGGAGGATGCCGGTGAGACCCGGGAGGCCCAAACGTGTTGTGAGGGTCTGCTGGGAGCGCCTGGCGGAGTCCCCTGTTAGGCGGAGCTTTAACTCCCACCTCCGGGAGAGCTTCGAACACGTTCCGGGGGAGGCGGGGGACATTAAGTCTGAGTGGGCCGTGTTCCGCGCCTCCATCAATGACGCGGCCTCCCGGAGCTGCGGTCGCAGGGCTGTCGGTGCCTGTCGTGGCGGCAACCCTCGAACCCGCTGGTGGACACCGGCGGTGAGGGATGCCGTCAGGCTGAAGAAGGAGTCCTATCGGGCCTTTTTGGCCTGTGGGACTCTGGAGGCAGCCGATGGGTACCGGCAGTCCAAGCGACGTGCGGCTCGGGTGGTCGCCGAGGCAAAAACCCGGGCGTGGGAGGAGTTTGGGGAGGCCATGGAAAAAGACTTCCGTACGGCCTCGAGGCGATTCTGGTCCACCATCCGGCGTCTCAGGGGGGGGAAGCAGTGCCCCACCAACACTGTTTACAGTGGGGATGGTGTGCTGTTGACCTCAACACGTGACGTTGTGGGTCGGTGGGCGGAGTACTTCGAGGACCTCCTCAATCCCACTGGCGCGTCCTCCGTTGGAGGGGCAGAGCCTGGGGATCCGGAGTTTGGATCTCTAATCTCCGGGGCTGAAGTCACCGAGGTAGTCAAAAAGCTCCGCGGTGGCAAGGCCCCGGGGGTGGATGAGATTCGGCCGGAGTTCCTCAAGGCTTTGGATGTTGTGGGGCTGCGTTGGCTAACGAGACTCTGCAACATCGCGTGGACATCAGGGGCAGTCCCGCTGGATTGGCAGACTGGGGTGGTGGTCCCCCTATTTAAAAAGGGGGACCGAAGGGTGTGTTCCAACTATAGGGGGATCACACTCTTAAGCCTCCCTGGGAAGGTCTATTCAGCGGTTCTGGAGAGGAGGGTCCGTCGGATAGTCAAGCCTCGGATCGAGGAGGAGCAGGGTGGTTTTCGTCCTGGCCGTGGAACGCTGGACCAGCTCTATACCCTCAGCGGGGTCCTAGAGGGTGCATGGGAGTTCGCTCAACCAGTCCACATGTGTTTTGTGGACTTGGAGAAGGCGTTCGACCGTGTCCCTCGGGGTATCCTGTGGGGGGTGCTCCGGGAGTATGGGGTACCTGGCCCTTTGTTACGGGCTGTTCGGTCCCTGTACGACCGGAGTCAGAGTCTGGTTCGCATTGCCGGTAGTAAGTCGGACTCGTTTCCGGTGGGAGTTGGACTCCGCCAAGGTTGCCCTATGTCTCCGGTCCTGTTCATAACTTTTATGGACAGGATTTCTAGGCGCAGCCGAGGTGTTGAGGGTGTCAGTCTTGGTGGCCTTAGGATCGCATCTCTGCTTTTTGCAGATGATGTGGTCCTGTTGGCTCCATCAAGTCGGGACCTACAGCTCTCGCTGGAGCGGTTCGCAGCCGAGTGCGAAGCGGCTGGGATGAGGATCAGTGCCTCCAAGTCCGAGACCATGGTCTCTCACCGGAAAAGGGTAGAGTGCCTTCTCCGGGTCGGAGCGGACGTCCTTCCCCAAGTGGAGGAGTTCAAGTACCTCGGGGTCTTGTTCGCGAACGGGGGTAGGGAGCGTGAGATCGATAGGCGGATCGGTGCGGCGTCTGCAGTAATGCGGGCGCTGTACCGGTCTGTCGTGATGAAGAGAGAGCTGAGCCTAAAGGCGAAGCTCTCAATTTATCGGTCGATCTACGTTCCCACCCTCGTCTATGGTCACGAGCTTTGGGTAGTGACCGAAAGAACGAGATCGCGGATACAAGCGGCCGAAATGAGTTTCCTCCGCAGGGTGGCTGGGCTCTCCCTTAGAGATAGGGTGAGAAGCTCGGCCATCCGGGAGGGGCTCAGAGTAGAGCCGCTGCTCCTCCACGTGGAGAGGAGCCAGTTGAGGTGGCTCGGGCATCTGTTCAGGATGCCTCCTGGTCGCCTCCCTGGGGAGGTGTTCCGGGCTCGTCCCACCGGGAGAAGGCCCAGAGGAAGACCCAGGACCCGCTGGAGGGACTATGTGTCCCGGCTGGCCTGGGAACGCCTCGGGATCCCCCCGGAGGAGCTGGCTGAAGTGGCCGGGGAGAGGGAAGTCTGGATTTCCCTGCTCCGGCTGCTGCCCCCGCGACCCGACCCCGGATAAGCGGAGGAGAATGGATGGATGGATGGATGGAAACAGTACATGACATGCAGAACTGGTAACTTTTGAGCTCGTTGAGCATTTTTGGTGACACTCGGCATGTCTTTTAGTTTGTATTTGGGTCTTTGACTGTTGGGGCAGATACTCGCATTTTTTCATTCCAAATGGTTTTCACGTGAACAAAAAGAACGTTTATTTTTCTGCATGTGATCGTACGTCCACGTACACTAAGGGGATAGATAAATGATTTGCTTCATGATCTCTATTTTTTTTTCAAAATTAACAAAAGCATCCTTGGGCAATTCAGGCACAGAAATTGTTCCCGCTTTTTGCCCCGAGTCGCGAGTAAAGAAGGGTGTCTGCTCAAGCAGACAAAGAATTACTCTTAAGCACAGTGAGACACTCCAGATTTATTCATTTTTTCCTGCATAGCTTTGATGCATTAGTGGGTTGGGGGCAGCTTGATAAGAGGTTTGTTGCAGGGCAAGCTGCTGTTGACTCACACTGTCACTCAGACAGAACAACATAAACATAGTGGCACCGTTGATCCCATTTATAATTTTCCCTCAGGGACCAATCTCACACGAAGTATTTTTCATGTCTACCTCGGCGACATCCCTCACAGTCTATCACTCTATAAATTCCCTCACAGGAAAAACCCTTGTGCTACAGCAAGGAGGTTTATTATACACTATTACTGAGCTGAACGCTTCAAAGTTCTATGGGTAAAAGCACAGAGAAGGGAAGATGTTTAATGGTGTAGACAAAGTTAAGGGCAAGTTTCCCAGCAGAGTTTGAAAATCGGCCAGTCTTTACTCATTTTCAATTAAAAATGTGTAACTGTACAGCAACCTTTCACAACAAAGCACATATTAGATATTGGTTTGATTTTATAATATGAAGAAATTGAATTATTTTCAAACGCGCATGTTGCACTAAAAAGTCTTTCATTTAAGAATTGCAATGTTGACTGTACAAAAATCATTTTCATGGAAAGAAAAGTTAAAGGTGACCAGAAGTACATGCTACACAACAGAGATTGTTTGATTCTGCATCATGAAATTAATCCAGAGTAAATATAAGTTTTTCTCACATAGTTTTATTTTATTTCATTTAGTTTTTGGCCACATTACTCTAGTCCTATATACTACATGAGGCATTTGTGGAAATCATAATTGGTTGATCCCATATAACCCCATCCTCTCATGAACGCAAGAAACACATGAACGTGTGTGTATACAAATTAAGGAAGGGGTGTCCAACCCCAGTCCTCGAGGGTCACTGTCCCACAGGTTTTAGATGTTTAGATGATTAAAACACCCAAATCTGATTCAGTTGATCTATTCAAACGTTTGTTCAACTTTTCTGAAGCATGTAATGGCGCATTGATGAGAATGAAGTAGGACTTAAGGTGGAAAAACTTCTAAAACCTGCAGGACAGTGGCCCGCCATGACCAACTTTAGACCCCTGAATTAGGACAGTCAAATTTTATTTTGCAGGTAGTCAAGTGACTGTTGATAATACTTTTATCCAAAGAAACGTACAAAAAGAGGGTTTATCATTCAACAACAACTCCAGTTACAATAACAATATAATAAATAATAATACATAATTGTAATATACATATATATATATACTGTATATATATATATATATATATATGTATATAGTAACCCTCTTGTGATAAACATCAAATAAATCTTGTGATGTCCTGACCTTTTCAGTAAAATCAAGATTTGCTGATTTTAAATATTTTTTAAATGGAAAAAAAAAACTTTGAACATCCATAAAACTCTGTTTAATTTTTCCCTCTCTGCCTTAGATGAAAATGTAAATGACAATTAAAGTTAAAGTTTTTATGGAATCAAAATTTTACAGACTGTGGTACTGACCTCACAGCATAAAAATAGCTGAAAGAGTTTTAGTAAATTGCTTTAACACTATTAAACAAAGATATCTCTGGAAAAATACATTTTAACAAAACTTAAAACTGCAATGTAAAAACATTTCATTTAACCCAGAGGGAAATACCATCTATAATTCAATATATGAATTATATATCGTAGAATGGGTGGAGTTGTTTAATTATTCAGGACATTCACTTCCTATTCAGACTTTCTCATTCAGTTATGCAGCGTTATACAGCCCCAATAACATTTTGCATGGTCCTCTTCTCCCTTGTCATCTATGTTTAGTAATCGAAAGTGATGCTGTACTTACCCCCAGCACAGTTACTGACTTATAAATAGAGACGGAATAAACATTTTAAAGTTCACAATCAGTGTAGACACGTGTGACATTACTGTTGTGAAGAGAATTTCGACTCACCACTTTGTAATACATCATCCCAACAAAAGAAAGACGCACTGTTCAAATTAGATTAACACTACTGCAGATCTTTGTTTTCATTTAGGGTCTATTAATATAAAAAGAAAGTTGTATGCAGACATCTCACTGACAGTTTAAGCAAATGTTCAACAACCATCCAGTCAACAACTAAAATAATGATTTGCAATATTCTGCCACTATGCGTCTGCTTGAGAGTATTTTCTAAGAGATCTGGACAACCAAATGTCACTCAACGATTCAGCTTGCACCGTCTTGTGAGAAGCTCCTGGAAACAGAAGTTGATGCGTTGACTAAATACTGACAACCTGACCAATGACTGCTGCAACATTGCGTGTCTGAGGTGATTAAGAGCAAAAACACACCACAGGGCTCATCATACTGTCTTAACCTTTTACACCGCAGTTTTGAATACACATCAAACTTTAGCTTTATGGAGACAAATCCGAAGGTTTTAATTGTGCAGTTTATCGGTTTATAGTTGAGTCTCCATCAGACAAACAAGAAATAAATATACGTAGATATAGGGATGGAAACAAGGAAAAATGCAAGATGATGCACCACTGCACATCGGATGTCCACGTCTACTAACCCGAAAAACCTCAATTTACGGATAAAGTACGACAGCTCTGTGCTGGGGAAAAATCCAGAACCAGTGGAGTTCATAGTGTAAATAAAAATGCAACAAAGCTTTATTAACTATAGCCAACCCAGCAGTGTACCCCACCTGTCACCCAATGACTGCTGGGATAAGCTCAACACTCTTGTATTGAAGAATGATTAAGAATTGTCTTGATTATTTATGCATAGAAAATGCTTTCTGTTGAGCATTTACTTTCTGGTAAATCCATGTCAGTTATATATATATATATATATATATATATATATACAAAGTTCTGTTTTCCTTTAATTCATCATTAATTTTATGGGGGAGGTCTTGAATACAGAAAACTCTGTGAAACTTTGAAGCTGAAAAAGAACAGCAACGATTATTCTGCCCACAACAAGCAAGGGGAATAAGATATTCATCATTATATGTTTGACTTTTGAACATTTCCTCATTACATGATCCAAACACTTTCTAAACACAAACAAACAAACAAACAAAAAGGAAACTCCCACAGAGATCCAATCCCAGGAAATATTTTTAGAGAAATGTCTTGCCCGCAGTCAGATGAAATGTTTAGATTGTTAAAAAGAAACTAACTCATGTCTACTTTTACCCTCGAAAGCAATGCCGGAATGTTCTAGATTTAGTACTTCTCCCCACCAAAGACAGAAATGACTAGATTAATCACCAACTGACCAGGCATATTCATCTTTTCTATTAATACTTTAGAAAAGTCAACAAAATTTATTATTACGGGTGCAACTGCTTTAAGGTGATAGCTTTGCATGGAGATCCATGCATTTTTCATCGACCACTGAAGAAGAAGTACAGGACTGACTTAATTTGTCCCCAATATGATGAAGGAATCTTTACCATGAAAAAATGCAAATAAAATCGAAAAACATGCAATCCAATTTGGTTGCACACTGTAAAATGTGCTTTGTATGTCGATTGGAGCAAAGCATCAACTGAAATGCTTGATTGGTCAGAATTCTCAATGCTGGAACACCTTTGATCAGTTAGGAAAGAGAATGGAAAACTGGTGAGAGCTCAACATTTCTGCAGTGCCAAAAATAATTATATATACAGCGTCATCAGGAGAGAGGAGTAATCATGTTAAATCTCTTTGCAGAATATGAATGCTTAAAAATGGGCGTGGTAGATAAATGTCTACATTGATGATGCTTACAATCAAGTTGCACTGGTGACCAATGAGCCATTACAAATTTGTGGAAGAGGGAGACTTTGCAAAAACATACTGTGGTTGTCCACTGGTACCTGCTCACCTTAGCTCGACTCTTGTCGCCCTCAAACAGTTACAGTTTTAGCCCCTACTCAGCCTGAGTTCCGAGCAAAACATCCTTCACCAGAACTTGCCTATTTGAACATGCAGCGAAAACAAATGTCTGATTTAATTAGTTCTGTGATCACTGACGTGGTAAATCCCTAATGCACGAACCAACACCGAAGTTCAGCTGGTATATCCTCACGGCTGTGCTCTTGTTATCTCGTGCTTGCGTTGCATACCAGGGTTGGTCCCAATTTCTGTTAGGACTTAATATGTAATGGTGTGGAAAAAACACCAATTGTCCAGGAAGAAAAACAAGTTTATATGGACTCTTCAGGATATTTGTCACAATCTATTTTATGTAAATCTGACTTTTGTTGTTCTTATCCTGTAATGAGAGGTTTGCATGTCTATATGACATTTAACAATAGTGTTCGTCAATCCATTTTCAAATGCCAATGACACTAATTTACACTGCTTGTTGTTGCCAGAAGGGGTGTATGAATATAGCTGCTGAAGTTCTGGGGAATTTTTCCACTTGCTATGTGATTTAAATACAAATAACCAAAAGATAATTTAGGGGCATGACCAGCTCCTCTCCACATCATGCCAATGTTGCAAAAAAGACCCAGAAATTAGAATTTTTAAAACTTTCCGCTTTGAATTTATGGCCTAGGCCCACACCGCATTGTTCCTTGTGGGTTTGTGGCGGCTTTAACAGAGGAACAGTCTGTCCCTATGAAAAGATACATGTGTGAGAAGATAAACTAACAGCCTGAGCATGGGAAAGAGGAAACAGAGTCACGTCTTGACAGACAAACGAAACCAGATGTGCCAAGATGTTTTGACCGTGGGAAACCCTAAAAAAAGAAGCGTCGTCTAGTGCAAGAGAGAAATCCCTTCATTCAGCTTTGACACCTCTAATAGACGGCTGTTGGAGGGTTGCGTTTGATAAGTGGCATGTAGAGTGAGAGACAGATCACATGGACAGAAGCAGGGCAGCTCAACTTGCCTGCCTGAGCCAGCTCAATGGAATCCACATTTCAGTCAAACGCCTGACATTTCTATCCATATTTCCAACTGTGTGCCTGGTGGATTGATGCATTTAACATTTTACTGTGTCCAAGTTATTGTTAAAATTATTCCATGGCTATTTCTAAGCATCTTTCTGCAACATTGTGCGTGTCTCCTCTTCTTTCTCAAGGGGTGATGTCAGCTTTCTGGTTTTAAACCAAAACAAGATGGCCTAGCTGTGCAGTGCTGGGTTATTACCTTTTCAGCTGTCAACCCAGAATATTCAGTTGGAGGTTTGAGCGAAGTCTACCACCTTACAAACGTTCAGGCAGCTTTTCAGGGTGAAACAGCTCAACTGGAAAATTAAATGTTTTTTGCTTCATAAAATAATGGTTTTGTGCGACGCTGTACACAAGGTTAGTAATAAAAGGTCAAATCACTCAGTCAGAGGTCTGATAATGCAAATGAGAATGGTTCTCTGTCATCCTGGTTGCTGTTTTTTCCAATATTCATACACTGAGCCAGTAAAGTAGAATATTTTTTTCTAAGACATTAAATAGGGACAGCTTTTATTTGTGGTCACAGTTTACAGATTCACCCAAACTTTTCTCCAAATCTGTGCTCCCTCCCTTTCTCATCCTTCCGAAGGGCACATGGAAAGTAGTCATACTGTTGTTACATTATGTTAATGAGACACAACTGGACAAGAGCAGTTGCTATCTTTAAATCGAAGCAACAAACTCCTTTATAGAGCACTGAATGTTTATTCTGATATGTCATTGATACTAGAACAAAAAACCTTGAGCCACCATGCCCCTCATTTCTTTTTATAACTGCAATAGAAAAAACATGTGCCACAATTTCTTGGAATAAAAATGGAGGTAAAGGCAAAAGGAGTTCTGATGAGCTTGAATGACCACCTTAACCGTCAACCCAATGCCAGCCCTCTAAGGTTTAGCGTGATTTCTTTGATCAAGCTTCAGTTATGATTCTCCAAACGACTTCAAGAAGAGTTTTCCAAGTGAATAAAGCTCTACTTTGGATGCTGGCTGCCTTTTAGTCCATTTATTTTCTGTAGAGCTTATCCCACACTGCTTCAGTAATGTGGAGACCCACGCTCTTGGAGGGATTCTTCATTCTATAAGAACTGTTGTCATTGATTTTTTACCCCAATTCTGGTGTCTTTCGGTGTACCTGAGCCTTTTTTCTCCTGACAGTCCAAATGCATCTCTCAGGTCTTTGCATGTTTCTTTCTTTTGGATAATGTTAATCAAGTCTGTTTTTTGGCATGACATTTATTCTTTTATTTCTCTTACTTTTCCAATTAAAAAATAAAAACAACTCACAGCACAACATGTTGAGATATGATAAGGTGATAACTAAAGTTTCAGGTGATACTTTCAGGAGAATATAATCAATTTGCAAGTGATGGAAATACTACAGGCAACTGAGCCTGAAGCAGCTATTGTTATGATAGGTAATTATGTACATGACTTGTTATAATAATGCACAATTTTGAGAATTGAAAGGTGGATCAAGACTTTTGTGCATATTTTCAGATACACCCAAATCCTTCACAGCATGAATACAGCCCCCCAAAAGCACCCAATAAGTATTGTCTAAATATACAACTTGTTCTTGTCAAGCAAGACTGTTAGCCTTCACTACCTGGTTACAAACAAAGTCTGATAAGCTCAAATCCCATCATATTTCCCGCAACAAAGAGAAAATTAGCACCTTTCCATCATCCTAAAAGAAGTATAAAGAATTAGAATTGTTTTCCCCCACTGTTTCTGTCATGAGATGACAGAATATCATCTCTTTGTCATTTCCGGAATCATTTTGATAGTGTCTCATATGATAGCCTGTAATTTAACAGTATTAATGAAAATCCATTGCACTCTACATCGAGAGAAGGATGACTTTCAGTTTGCAGGCTTCAGCAGCTTTCCCTTCCTTTCACATTAGTGATTCCCAGATGTAAACAACTCAAGTCTCTCTGTACATGCAGCCAGAAATAATAAGCTGTAAATCGTGAGCTTTGATACAAAAACCTAAAACAAACAAACAAAAAAAGATGCCAAATCTCCATCAGATAATCTAATTCAGTAAAAAGCATGAAGAAAAATTTTGAACCTGGTGAGTTGACGTCAAATACAGTCAGATACAGTCAGATACAGTCAGATACAGTCAGATACACACAATCCTTTACTCATACAAGTGCATAAACATACACACTTTAACATTTGAATGTCTTTTGCCTTTTTTATACTTGTACTGCTTGCTTTCTTTGATTAGTTTACTTTTAACTATAACTCAGAAATCAATCAATGTTGAACCTTAAATTCTAAATTGTTTTGTGTTTTTTTTTTTTTATCCTGGAAGTCTAACCAGGGACAGGGTATGGGGTTGCAAATTGACCATGGTTAGAACATAGCATACATGGCATTTACGTTCCATTATCCTATAAAGAAAAGCATTAAGCTCCTGTCCCCATCAAATAAACATCTAAATAAAGAACATGTGTCGATAAAATGGGTATTTATTCACATGGGGCATGCTTTATTCACACCTCCACAGCTACTGAAGCTCATTAGAGCAATCAAGCCCATTAGTCACCCAAAGACTTGCCAATGCCACGCCAACGTTTTAAACAAAGAGGCCAGACTTCCTACTCTGATTGTAACTTGAAACACCAAAATATATACTCCCAAGGACATATTTTTTCCTGTGTCCCCTTTAATGTTTCCATAATGATGAAATCATTTGGAGAACATACAGTTAGAACCCGAGGATGCAAACGAGGATGGTCACACCCAAAAACCTCCTTTCCATGAGAGTAGTATTTCTCACATATTAATTTTGAGTAAAATACAAAAAAAGGGCTGTTTTGAAAATCCTACTGTGCTTCTTTGGTTATTCTTACATGCAAAACAGAGGGGAATCTTTCCTGCATCAGCCTTCTCTGTTGTACAGCACGCAGCTGGTGAAATAGCCTTGTTTTTCTCTGTCACGCATTTTATAATATAATATTATAATATTAACAAAGATGCATATCAGTGGTAAAACATCATAAAAGTGTCCACATTTGTTATGACAACTATCTTATAGTTGTCATAATAATAGTTGTCATTTAGACAAAAGCTTTAAATCCACAGGTCAGAACAAATTGTATGATTTAGCATTTACAAGGTTACAACCACTGATTAAACAACAGAAAAGCAAGTAAAATAGGTTTGATCAGAGAACACAACTCATTATATTCCAGAGTCTAGAGATACAAACATCCATTTTTCCTATGAAATATCTAGCATCTTAACTTGACTTTTTTTTAAATACTGGAGAGATAAGATGAAGAAATATCTAAGATTCTGGATAACAAAAATGTAATATGTCATTCAGTGCAACAGTTTTGTTAAAAAAATCTGATTAGGGAGTATAGCTATAAGGTTTCTGATTTTCATAATGCTAGAAAAAGTATTTATCCTCATGTACAGCTTGCATGATTTTGAGACACTCACATATTTCTTTAGCATTTTAATCGATGACAGACATTCAATACTGTTAGATTTCGCTTATGAGTGATAATTGAAAGCTTTTATAGTATTTTTATCCTAACCGCCTTTTGGTTGTTTATGTACAGTCCATTTAGACTTTAAAAATCAACACGATGAAACAAAAAAGATCAACAAAAATTCTGATGGATTCTTGTGCTATGAGTCTATAATTTAAACAATATTTATTCTTCCATAAAACAAAATGAGGTAATAAAAACCCAGCAGCTGAAAATATAATTCCAGGTATGTTACTTTGTGAGTTACATTTAAATGTGTTTCATTTGCTTGGCTTATGACTGTGTAAACAGTAATTACCTGGTTTCAAAGAAAGGATCCTGCTTTCAATATGCTGAAATACAATAATTGAAACATAAGTTTATGAAAAACATAGATAAATATTACACTGAAGTGCAGTGAAGTTAGTTTTCGATGGAGCACACATCCTTAAAGGAAAGTGGAATGAAAAGCAAACACATAACTTTTACAACTTTGAACAGGTTTATTGAGATATAAATTCTCTCTCTGCCTGCTCCAATACATTAAATACCTGGTAATTTGCACTCTCTACTTGAAATGATGCTACCTTTGATAAATAAAAATATACATTATTATCTGATTTTGATATGTTTCAAATCTAATCATCAGGTGTATATTTGGCTTAATTCTGCCAACCCCTTCATTACTATTTTTTGTCTTAGAAATACAATTAAACTTAATCCTCCAATTTTCTAGTTATAAATACTGATTTTACATCAAGTACAATCAGAGAAGCAGCAGGCAACTGCAAAAGAAAAGCAAGGATTCATCATTTTGCTGTACTGTTTATCCTCAAATGGGAAATTCCACGCATATTTCTTTCTTAAATCTTCAATAGATAAGAATCCAAAGCTCACTAAAAATGTCTGTTCAAACCCATTAAGCTTAAAATCACAAATGCTTTTCTGGCATGCCATTTCATGCCATAAAGATTTTAAAATGAAAAAAAAAAAACTAGAACATGAGGTTTTTATGGAAGAGAAAGTATTTTATTTTGTCCTTTAGGACATACTTCATACACTTAAATGTTCTCTATATATGGATGGTTTGCCACATCACAAGCACTTCAACATATTTTCAGTGAACGGGAGCTCTGGACAAAAGAATGTCCTTTTAAGCAGTGGTAAGCAGTTAAAGTTTACCCTATAAATGTCTGATAGGAGAAGTTTAGCCCAGTTCGAGCAATGGGATAATAAATGCACATTTTACCCAGGTAAACACTTGCATAGTAGATCTATGTGGTATTGTATCAATAACATCCGGGCAAAAAAACTAGACAAAAAACAATCAGTGTCTCAGCACAAGAATATGTCTATTGCTGGACATAAAGTTCTACTGGGACATAGGAAGATGACCTGCTGTAAAATGAAAATGTGAAATGCGATATGCTATTACCAATACTACTACCACTGGTACTACTAATGATAATAATGATTATCATACTACTAATAATGTCATGATAATTATAATGATAAAATGATACCATCCAATAAATTATAATAATAATTATTATCAACCTCCTCTACTAAACCCAATATACCTCCTACAGACAAAGAAACACTACTAAATAAAAAAAACAAAACTTACACCATAAATAAATGACTACCATAGTTAAAATAAGAATTCAGGTTTGGCATATTGATAATTATGAAAAACGTTAGCAAGCAGTCATAACATAAAACTTGATCAAGAACAGTACTCTTGTTGTACCTGGAGCTCAAAAAGAGGTAAGACAGTACAAGAGTCACAGGATTTAATGTGGCCAATAATCATGTGAAATACCAAATAGGACAGGATTTGAATGTGTATGCTCATCTTGAGATTCACATTGGGAGGGATGATGGAACAAAGCACAGCCTTACTTACTGTCTAAACACTATTAAAAAAGGTTGAGTACAAAGTTGTGGATTCATCTTTCTACATTTGGCTTTGAAATTCCTTCTGATTTTAAGCAGCAATCTGAAATTGTCATACAAGCAGAGTGCTTTATTGCAGAGCAAGCAACCAGCCTCGGACAGCTACACACAGCTTACTTGAGACGCTTTCTGACAATTTGTGCAGATATACTGCAGCAGCTGTCCAGCTGCAGTGGCTGGAGGTGGACATGCTGGAGGTTGTGCTCATGAAGCTTAAAGAAAAAAAAAACTCACTTCAAATCCTATTTTAAGTAAAGTGCTTTGTTTGAAATGATAAATTAGCTAGATATGACTGGGGATGTGCCCTGTCATAATTACTTTTGATCCTTGACCTGCTTGTTAAAACGGCTCATTGAGGTTTCACTGGAGCACGAGCAATGCCAGCGGTCATATCCATGGTTTTGTTTTTGGTAAACAAGCTCAATTAATACATTTCCATTCACTGGTTGAATTTTTTAAAATGGACTAGCTCTGTTGGACAAAATAAAAAAAGTTAAATTGACAACCAAGCGGAAACCAAAAATAGTGCCGTAATGAAAAAATACCACCTTCCTTAACACCAGCTGCACTTCTTTAATTACATTAGCTCATACTTCTGAGCCCAATCATTTTAAGAGAATGGTAATAAAAACTTTAAAAACAGACCAGCTTCTTTGCCTTGATGACTTGCTGAACATAAAACAAAGACATAATCCTGCTTTCAAAGATTTAACACTATGCTCTCATTGCCAGACTGTAATAAACAATGGTTCATTTTGCAGGGCCTGTAGAGGCTTTTAGCTACAGGGCGTTAGAAGTTACCTAATTATACGTCCAGCCAGTCTTTTTCAAAATCTTTTCGCGGCCAAACATGGTCATATTTTGTATACACATACTGTCAGAACCAGTTTTATCTGTCTTTTCTTTATTTTAGTGGTTGCGGTGTTGAATTGGCCATTGGAGTGAATGTGTGTGTGAATGTTTGTGTGTGAATGTTTGTTACTGTTTGATGCTGTGATGTACTGGTGTCCTGTCTGGGTCCCTACCACCTCCCCCCAGACCCAGTTCGGAATGAGCTGTGTAGCAAATAGATGGGGGAAAAAAAACACATAGCTGATATTATCCAAAAACCAAAGTCAGAAGTCTTTTTCATTCTGGTTCACGTTGAATTTCAAATAAAGCTTGTAAATTGCATGGTAAACCTATAAACTGCATCTTAAATCACTGGTTTGGTAGTCTTTGATATTAGCTAGCTGGTGAGGTTCAGCAAAAAGAAAAAAAAGACACATTTGTTTAACAAAAGCTACAAAAACAGGAAGCTATTAAAACCGTGGACAATTTGGACACCCGAACAGCCTAGCAATATTAGTGGCCTGTCAGGGGGGTGGGTGTTGACGGGAGGACTCAGTCGCGGAATGAG